>OZ004600.1:22244607-22584123 GCA_963924605.1 Malthinus seriepunctatus | reverse complement strand
AAGCCACTTAGCAGCAATTTTTATTAGACCATAATCTTCGATTCAGCCCACAGCACCCCCTTTTTCATCCTTTAGAGGGACATGGGGGTTTATTTTTTGATAGCGATGAAAAATGAGAAATATACTATCAAGACTGTGTTTTAAGTCAAAAAGCACAACTTCTCTGGGGCGATAAAAGATAACGTGGGCGATAAGGACTGGCCATGCGGTTTCTTGTGTTCACATTTTAACTCTTGGTGGTAGTACTAACTTACTAGACCAAAAATACAAACTTGTCCAAAAAGGCTTAGTTGCGTATTCTACAAATATTTGATTAATATATGATAAAAAATTATTCAATATTAAAAAAGCTACATTAAAAACGCACTCGATTAGCTAGACTTTCTTACGAGTTTTCGTTTATTATATTTTATTTTTCAAAGCATTATTCAAAATAGGTACAACATGGTATTTTTTACGGCGATAGCTCAGGCACACTTAGCTCAATGATTTATTTTTAAAAATTTCGGGGGGCTAGGTTTATCAACTTGCCCCGCGAAACTTTGAGCCTCTGTAAGATGGCTGACGAGTCAGCTGCCTTTTATTTAATAGCTATAGTTTTAACGGTGACGTCACTAAAGAATCCGAAACTTTGACCCTCTCTAACTTTTTAATTAAAAAGGCGCTAGCTATAATTTTTGCGGCGCTAGCTGGCGCTAGCTCAGGCCAACCTAGCGCAATGGTTATATTTTCGAAATTCGAATTTCGGGGGGCTTAGATTCGTCAACCTGGCCCCCCGAAACTTTGATCCTCTCTAACTTTTTAATTAAAAAGGCGCTAGCTATAATTTTTGCGGCGCTAGCTGGCGCTAGCTCAGGCCAACCTAGCGCAATGGTTATATTTTCGAAATTCGAATTTCGGGGGGCGTAGATTCGTCAACCTGGCCCCCCGAAACTTTTAGCCTCTCTAACTTTTTAATTAAAAAGGCGCTAGCTATAATTTTTGCGGCGCTAGCTGGCGCTAGCTCAGGCTAACCTAGCGCAATTATAAATTTTTCTAAATTCGTATTTCGGGGGGCTAGCGTCAACTTAGCCCCCCGAAACTTTGACCCTCTCTAACTTTTTAATTAAAAAGGCGCTAGCTATAATTTTTGCGGCGCTAGCTAGCGCTAGCTCAGGCTAACCTAGCGCTAGCTCAGGCTAACCTAGCGCAATGATTATTTTTTCGAAATTTGAATTTCGGGGGGCCAGCGTCAACTTAGCCCCCCGAAAATTGAAGTTACAATATTTCGATAACCAATAAGGCGCTAGCTATAATATTTGCGGCGCTAGCTGGCGCTAGCTTAGCCTGACCTGGCGCAATGTTTTTTTTCGAAAAAATCTAATTTCGGGGGGCCAAGTTGACTGACCTCTTTTTTGTGGTAGTTTTCCCAAACTTTATGAAAAATTTTGTACTTTGAAGCTCTGTATTTCGGTAACTGTATGGTTTAGAAAAACACGTTATCGAGATAAATTGTAGCAAATTTTGTGCTTTAGAAAATAAGCAACATTAATGTTTTACGTAGGACGCACTAGTAAAGAGTTATCGAGCAAAAACCGAAAAAAGTGACACAAAAGTGGTCGTACTAAAGCGCGCACAGGCGCGCCGAATTCCAAAACTTGGATTTTTAATAAGGGCCTAGGTACATACAACATATCCAAAATCCAAAACTACATGACCTTTTGTAAGGTAGCATACGCTTATTATGACCTGTTTACTGGGCTATGAGTTATCCGCATCAACGCAGTTAGGTAACCATGCAACAAGCTTAAAATAAGTTTATACGTTAGAGCCAATCACAGCGCTAAATAGAAGTGTTCACGTGCACAACACGCGGGTTGTTTGTTTACATTCACTATCTCGTCTCCTTGAATGAAGTATAGGTGTTTTATAATTATAAACAATACATTGTTTTTCGCAAAAAGAAGTAGACCTTAATCATTTTTTTTATGGCTTATGAAAATTTATTTTAATAAATTGATGATGTGAGGAATGTTAACTAGGGCTGTACTTAATATTTGTAAAATATAAAAGTCATAATTGTTATAGTTTAAAAGATATTTTATTAAAGTTATTTAGATATTTACGGCCTTAATATCAGTTCAATATTAAATCGGCATTTAAACCATGTTATAGAGAATCCTTCATTCTAGGGTATGACATATTTTATAATTTTATTAATTATTTGGAAACTTGTATATCACTATTTTATTCATTTTATTATGACTACTTTTGTATTATTGAAGCGTAAAAAATTGCATTATATGAATTTCTAAAAAATAAATAAAATTGTAAAATATGTCATACCCTAGAATGAAGGATTGTTTATAACATGGCTTAAACGCCGATTTAATTGAACTTTTATTAAGGCCGTAAATATCTAAATATAAAAAATACCTTTATATAAAATATCTTTTAAACTATAACGATTATGACTTTTATATTTTACAAATATTAAGTACAGCCCTAGTTAACATTCCTCACATCATCAATTTATTAAAATAAATTTTTATAAGCCATAAAAAATTGATTAAGTTCTGCAATTATTGCGGATACCTTCCACCCTTAAACACTCCAACTTGTGTTGCTCCAAATGTTTTTAAATTAATGGTTCTTCTTAACAGAATTTCGTTTTAGGTAGTTACAATAATGGTTACTATACAATTAATATTATTCCAATTTTATGGCCATATTTATGTAACTGCTTAATTTATTTATTGAAAATTACTGATATATACTCAATTAAAATTTACTATTAAATGAACTGTATTTATACAAAAATATTAATAAAATTAATTTAGTGTTGTCCTCTTGAAGCTTTATTTCTTATTTAAAATTAATAATAGGTAGAGTAAGTCCGGACAAAAGTGCGCAGCGGGGCAAAAGTTTTTTTCGCGATTCCATGTAACTCATAAAAAGGGGAACCCCATATACAGGGTTGTTGATTTTTTACTGTCCAGCTAATATCTGCTGAAATATTGAAGATACTTAAAAAAGTTAAATTAGAAACTTTTCAAACAACACCTCATCTACAAAATAGGGCAAACAATTTTTTTCCATGGCCTACTTGTTATGCGAGAAAATATGTAACTTTGGTTTCTAAATAGAACACCCTGTATATTTTTAAAGAATCGTATTCTAAATCAATTTCTCTTTACAACGATGTATCATATATAAGTACCATTTTGCTTTCTATTTATTTCCAATATTGAAAAAATTTTTAGGATGAGTGTTGCAGAAAACAGTCAAAAAGGGCCAAAAATTGTAAAATTCCATGGTGGACAATCTAAACAATCATTATAATACATTATGTGTTAAAGTTTGTTCCGAAATTTCTTAGTTTGTTAAAAAGTAAATAAATTAATGTTAATCAAGAGTTACTACAACCCTCATATTGTTCCTTTTTTTTTGAAATATTGGGCATAATTATTAGAAAGCAAAATCTATGAAGGGTTTATTCTTTATCATTTATGATTCGTTTGGTTTGATATCCTTACATTGTACATTGGTTTGATGTTATTATTCTAATTTGTTTGCTTTAGCTATCATTATTTCTGAATATAGTCATTATTCTGCCGTGCTTTATGAAAACGCCGTAACCAACAGTTTGGAAAATGGAATTCTACAACTATTAACACCTTATCTTATCTCAGTTATACAGGGTGTAACTACTCGACTCATCCAAAGATATAGAAGTTGTAGATCTCAAAAAAACTAAGATTTTTTTATTTCGCCATTTTGAATGTAGAGCCTCCTATTCCAGATACAGTCGATATTCGTTTTTTTGTTTTTCTTTTCCAGTTTTTTTATTTTTAGGTTTTTTAAAAAAATAAAAATTGTTTTGAAATTCTTGTAAATTTCTCTAAAACTTTTGTATTTAGCTCAATCTTCTATCTTCATTAATATCAAAATGGCGGCCAATTTAAAACTTTGACCTTGAAAATTTCAAAACTCGCACGGTGAATTTTCTAAAAAAGAATATGCGCTTATTCTACTTATGAAGATCTACATTTTAAGTTAAAAAAACTACTAGAAATTTTTTATAGTTTAGAAGCTACAGGAGATTGAATTTAAACGATCAAATTCTAAAAGAGTGCTGTTTCTGTTTTTCCGTTTCTCTTTTGTTTTTCTTTGTCAGTTTTGGTAATAATTGAATTTATTAGTTAATTATTGTTATTCGAAAGTGATTTCTATTAATTATTAATAATAACTATTTTTTGTAAAAAATGGAACTGTCTACTCGTCAAGAATTTATTGACATAAATTGACAGACAATCTTCTGTAGCTCCTAAACTAAAAAAATTTCTATTAACTTTTTTGACTTAAAATGTAGATCTTCACGAGTAGAATAAGCGCATTATCTTTTTTAGAAAATCCAGCGTGAGATTTTTGAAATTCTCAAGGTCAAAGTTTTCAATTAGGCAATACAATTTCAATTAGTAAATACAAAAGTTTTATAGAAATTTATAAGGATTTCAAAACAATTTTCATTTTTTTTAAGAACTTAAAAATAAAAAAACTGGAAAAGAAAAACAAAAAAACTAATATCGACTGTATCTGGAATAGGAGGCTCCAAATTCAAAATGACGAAATTAAAAAAATCTTAGTTTTTTCGAGATCTACAACTCCTATATCTTTGGATGAGTCGAGTAGTTACACCCTGTATACGTACCTATATCCTTATAAGATAAGATACATAAGATAACGATTAATAGTTGTAGAATAAATAGAGTTATTACTACAAACTGCTGTAAAAGAAAAATTACAAATTGTTGTTTACGGCGTTTTCATTAACCACGGTAGCATTATACTCCTTTGTTTTACACCTAACTAATAGGTCACTAATATCTACAGCTTCATGTTTTACTTGATTAATTGCTTTAGAAAGCAACCATGGCTTTGGTTATTGAAAAGTCTAAATAAGTGAAGTATTTTACCGTTTCTTTTAATACCGAACAGCTCAAAATATTTGAAATCTCTAATTTGAAATCTATTTGAAATCGCTATAACCGCGTGTTTTCCAATTAAATGACACTCAATCAATAGTGTCAATAAATTCATAACAACGCAATTTCCGCTTTTCCAATTTTTTTCACAAAATTGATCTGTTTGTGTTAAGCGTGATTGACTTTAAAAAAACACACGTCTTATAAGTACTTTTCCTTTAGTCCTCGTGAACATGTACTGGATTAAGCAAAAGAAAATTCGCAATGTTTCAAAAACAAAAGATCCAAAATTGAAAGACTTTACATTACAAAACATTTCAAAAAAAATTATTTTTGTAGGACAGTGTTTTGCTCTACTACCAGTTAATGGCACAACAAAAGAAGTGCACGACTTAAAATTTGAATGGACGTCTTTAAAATTAATTTACACTTTAGGAACTTTGATTGTCAATTTTGTTTATGCAATTTCCGTCTTTGTTAATCCTGGCATTAATTGGGACAATTTATTTGGAATTGGTAAGAACCTAAGAACCACAAACAGTTTCATATTTATAGTATACGGGGACAATATCTTTGCAGTTACAATACTTTGGAATTTGAGAGTTTTAATTATAATAAGCTTGTTCCTTAAAGTTGCTTATAAATGGCCACAATTACTTAAGCAGTGGTCTAAAATGGAATTAGACATGACATGCTACAGACCGATACCAAGTTTAAAATTGAGACTTAAAATACTTTCAATATTATTTTTGATTTTAGGAATTTGTTAAGTATTTTCATCTCTTTTAAAACGTAACAAATTAACAAACTGAAATCTTTTACAGCTGAACATATATTTTTTTTAATGACGGCAGCGTACGAAATTAAACTCACACTTAAAGAAGATGAAAATTTATTTAAACAATTTTTTCTCAGAGTTCATCCCGAGTTTTTTGATATAATGCCCTAATAATATATTATCAATTTGCGTTGCAGAGGTTAAAATATGTTTTAGTTTCTTTTCAAATTCCTATTGTTATTTTTCAGTTTGCAATGTTAATAAGTACCTTTACGTGGCAATTTAACGATTTCTTCATAATCCTGTTAACAATAACTTTAGCCGAAAGGTTTAGGCAAATTAATAAAGGACTTATTAAAAATAGGGTAATTTGGATAAAGATAAGGGGATATTAATTAATTTATTATGGTTATTACCAACAGGCTTTGAATAGAATGCAATGGCAAGAAGTACGACAACAGTACACCACGCTTACGGCACTTTGCAAAAGTCTGAACGAAACCATTTCAGGAAATATTTTAATAGCGTTTATTGGAAATACTTGCTATCTATCGGTGATTATCTTCCAATCTCTTAAGTAAATTTGAATACCTAAGAATAAAAAATATAAATTTTTAAACGTATAACTTTAGAAACAGAACTGTGGTAGATGCAATATACTTCTGGTACAAAATGATCTTTGTCACATTCCACTTAAGTTCAATTTGTATGTATCTAGCATGGATACAGGAAGAAAATACCGATTTGACTTTAATATTGTTTGATGTTAAGCACAAGTATTCATTTTATGAGGTAATTGTTAAAAAAGAAAACTTTAAAGTTTAGTTGTAAATTCTTGCTTTCAGACTAATTGCCTTTTGCAACAATGTATTTCAAATAACACTGCAATCAATGCTTGTGGATTCTTTAGAGTGAACAGATCAATCATCATTGATGTAAGTAAGCAAACCATCAGTACTAACAGCAACTTTTATGAACTCTGATCTATTAAATATTGTATAAGAATAACCGCTTTTGCTTTCTTCTTTTTGGATTTCTTCGGGGTTCTCTTGTATAAAACTAGAATGCATGTCATTATCAATCACTTGCATGATGATTTGTGTTGACAATTGATCAAGTGGCTCATAGAACATCCAATAAGTCCCAAATCACGGTTGTATAGTCGTAATCAAACTAGCGTTTGGTTCGAGTTGCGCTAAGAAAAGTCAGGTATAGGTACCTACGTCATTAATAATTATATTTGAATTTTAAAGCCGGCGTTTGTTAGAACATGATATCTTCTTTCATATGCAACTAGTAAAGTAAAATAAATATATATCTGGCTACGTCAATTTTCCATTTATAACAAAATTCCCACCCAAAAGCTAAATAATGTAATTATTATTATAGTAATAATCATAGGCCGAGTATTTCAATCGACCCTTAAACTTAAGTGCAACTTTAAACTGACCTTCAACCAATAGAAATACACAAAATTGTAGTAAAGCTCAGCTTAACGCCATATTTAAGTTTAAGGGTCGATTGAAATACTCGGTCATAGACTAGTACATAACCTAAGGAGATAAGTACTGTGACTTAAAAAAGTTGAAATTCTCTTTTCCAAGCTTACACGATGTC
This sequence comes from Malthinus seriepunctatus, assembly GCA_963924605.1. NCBI lineage: Eukaryota > Metazoa > Arthropoda > Insecta > Coleoptera > Cantharidae > Malthinus > Malthinus seriepunctatus. The sequence continues at coordinate 22,576,764 of OZ004600.1, read as the reverse complement.
AAATACTGTATATTGTGACTTCCGGTTTTAAAAAATCTTTTCCTAGGTTTTTTGTAATTATAACCAACACATTGTTTTTCGATACAAGAAGTTTCCAGTCTGCCTTTACTCCAACTTGCCAATGCTTTTAAATGCCTCAGGTTATTATTGTTAATTGTCGTTAACATCATTTCCTTTTAGGTAGTTGCAATAATGGTTACTATACAATTAATATTTTTCCAATTTTATGGTAATATTTACGGAAGTGATTAATTTTTTATTATAATTTGCTATTAAATGAACTGTAAATACAAAAATATTAATAAAATTTATTTAGTGTTGTCATCTTGAAGGTTTTCTTATTTACAATTAATTGTATACATTTTTCTGATAAATGTACAAATTAAGAAGTATCTGAATGAAGTGCCTACAAAAAATAAATAAAATTTAGTATAGATAGATATACTTATGTAAAAAATAAGTAAATATGACCCTAATACCCTAATTCTCTGGGTAATTCTCCCTTAATTTCAGAATCTCAGGTTGAAATATTAAAATTTAAAAATAACCCAGATAACTTTCTAGTTCCTTTTTTATCATTCTACAATGTCACTAGTACTTTAATTGTCAAGGGTGGCGCAGGACCTATTTTAAGACCTATTTCAGGACCTCTATTTTATCAAATATATCTTTTTAACCCTAGAAAGACCACGATTTGAAACGACCAAGAACTACCATTGGGGTCCGTTGGACCCCAATTAGCAGAGCTAGAAATGCCAAAACTCCTAAAAGAGCTAGAGTCGATAAAAACACCTATGTTGTATAACCGTCTTAATACATAAAGCAATATATGGAAGCATCTCGGTGAGTTCAGAGAGGTAGCTTTCCCAGTATCCAGCCAGGGTGTATCTGTTAAAACATGAACAGAGCAAATAAAGTCAATAAAAGTCCACCATAAAGAGGATAATTGTGTCTTCTGTTTTGACAACACGCGGTGCTTCTACCAACTCTCTAGATCCTTAAAGAGTGATTTTACGGTAATTTTTTGTAGACCATAAAATTATCTATCCGAACTAACAAAAATATTTCTCTTAATTGTCATAATAATTAATCTATCGCAATAAATAAAAAGAGCAAACAGGTATATTACGACGATTTTTACGCACACGGTGTCTTTATCCGGCTTTAGTACAAGCAGACGATTATCTCGTCTATATGCGCGTATTTTCCAATTAAATTCCACTCTCGATCGATTTTTGACATAATTATAAATTCATAACAACGCAATTTCAGCTTTTAAAATACCCTTTTTTCACAAAATTGATCTGTTTGTGTTAAACATGATTGACTTTTAAAACAAAAACAGGTCATACCTAGGCACGTATCCTTCAGTCCTCGTGAAAATGTACGAGTACTTGGTTGAACAAAAGCAAGTTCAAATGAAAACTCGCAATGCTTCGAAAATGAAAAATCCAAAATTGGAGGACTTTACATTACAAAATATGTTAAAAAAATTTATTTTTGTAGGACAGTGTTTTGCTCTACTTCCAGTTAGTGGTATAGCGAAGGGAGTGCACGAGTTAAAATTTGAATGGACGTCCTTAAAATTTATTTACACCATAGCCACTTTGATAGTCAATTTTGTTTATGCAATTTCCGTCTTTGTTAATCCTGGCATTAAGTTGGAAAATTTACTTGGCATTGGTAAGAACCTAAGAACCACGAACCGAAGGTTTCATTTATAGCATATTGGGACGATTTTTTGCAGTTACAGTAATTTGGAATTTGCGAGTTTTAATTATAATAAGTTTGTTTCTTAAAGTTGCTTATAAATGGCCACAATTACTTAAGCAGTGGTCAAAAATGGAACTAGACATGAAAAACAATGGACCGATACCAAGTTTAAAATTGAGATTTAAAATACTTTCAACAATATTTGTGTTTTTAGGAATTTGTTAAGTATTTTCAACTCTTTAAACTTCACAAAATAACAATTTAAAATCTTTTGTAGCTGAACATATTTTGTTTTTAATGACTAAAGCGTACGAAATTAAAATCACACTTAAAGAAGATGAAAATTTATTTAAACAATTTTTTCTCAGAGTTCATCCCGAATTTTTTTATATAATGCCGTATAATATATTATCAATTTGCGTTGTAGAGGTAAAAATATTTTTAAGCTTCCTCTTCAAATTCCTAATGCTATTTTTCAGTTTCAACAGTTAATAAGTACCTTTACGTGGCAATTTAATGATTTCTTCATAATCCTGTTAACAACAACTTTAGCCGAAAGGTTTAGGCAAATTAATAAAAGACTTATTAAAAATAAGGTAATTTGGTTAAAGAAGGGAATATTCATTAATTGATTTTGGTCATTACCAACAGGCTTTGAATAGAATGCAATGGCAAGAAGTACGACAACAGTATACCACGCTTACGGCACTTTGCAAAAGTCTTAACGAAACCATTTCAGGAAATATTTTAATTGCATTTTTTGGGAACACTTGGTTTCTATCGGTATTCATCTTCCAATCCCTAAAGTAAATTTGAATACCTAAGTATAAAAAATATGAATTTTTAAACGTTTAATTATAGACACAGAAATGTGGTAGATGCAATATACTTTTGGTATAAAATGATCTTAGTCACATTCCACTTAAGTTCAATTTGCATGTATCTGGCTTGGATACAGGAAGAAAACGCCGATTTGACTTCAATATTGTTTGACGTTAAGCACAAATATTCATTTTATGAGGTAATTTTGAAAAAGGAAAACTATTGCCTTTAGTTGAGAACTCTTACTTTCAGACTAATTGCCTGTTGCAACAATGCATATCAAATAACACTACAATCAATGCTGGTGGATTCTTCATAGTAAAAAGATCAATCATTCTTGATGTAAGTAAGCAAACCAGCATTTCTAACAGCTAAATTTAAGGACCCTGATCTTCTAATTATTGTAAGAATAGCCAGCTTTCTTTTTGCATTTATTCTTGGTTCCCTCTTCTATAAAACTAGAACCCAAGTCATGAGTAAGATGAGCAAATAATTACTTACATGACGATTTGTCTTAACAATTGATGAAATGGGTCATAGAACATAGAACCTAAGTCCCAAATCAAGGGTTTTAATTTCTTCCCAAGTATGGACTAACTCCCGCGTGACTTAAAAAATTTAAATTCTCTTTTCCAAGCTGTTACACGATACCAAACACTTTATATTTTGACTTTCGGTTTAATAAAATCTGTTTCTAAGTTTTTTATAATTTTAACAGAACCAACACATTGTTTTTCGAGACAAGAAGCTTCCAGTTTGCTTTTAAACACTCCAACTTACAAATATTTTAAAATGCCACATGTTATTATTGTTAATTGTCGTTAACAGCATTTCTTTTTAGGTAGTTGCAATAATGGTTACTATACAATTAATATTTTTCCAATTTTATGGTCACATTTACGTAAGTGCTTAATTTATTTATTGACAATTATGTACTAATAAATAATCAATTCTAATTTGCTAATAAATGAACTGTATCCTATACTAAATTATTAATAAAGTTAATTTAGTGTTGTCATCTTGCAGCTTTTCTGATTTACAATTAATAATTGTATACACTCAAAGCTTTAATGTCGAGTTTCTCTAACATTATGGATCCATAACATTCCACAACTTAACTATTTTAATGTTTGAAACCGGGTTTTGAAAAATTAGGGAATATATATCTATTCGTCAGTACATAATTATCTTTAAAGAAACCCAACATAAAAGTGTTTACTCCTTAGAACTCATACATAATTAAATGAGCTGTAAATCCGAAGAGATGCGTTTTCGGATTCACTCCTTTTGAGGCGATTTAATCGGGTCCTTGATTTTGACCTGAATTCAGGACTACGCTCTATTCCTAGAAGTTCAGTATTTTACATAAAAAGACTTTAAATGTACTATTCTTATTAATTGGTCACCTTAGAAAGTCGATGACGTTTAGTCTGTGTATAGACCCATCTGTCTAACTACATCTTTGAATTTGAAGTATTTATTCATTATCATTTATCATTCGTTTGGTTTGATATAGATACATTGGTTTGATGTTATTATTCCAATTTTCTTTAGCTCTCACTCTTTCTGAATATAGTCATTATTATCCTCCTTTGTTTTACACCTAGCCAAAAGGTCACTAATATCTACAACTTCATGTTTTGCTTGATTAATTGCTTTAGAAAGCAACCATGACTTTGGTTGTTGAACAGTCTAAATAAGTGAAGTATTTTATTGTTTCGTTTAATACCAAAAAGCGAAAAATATTTGAAATGACGCTGTCGAAAATAGATTCGAGTAGATACGAGCAGACCATTAGCTCGCCTATACGCGCGTATTTTCCAATTAAATTCCACTCTCGATCGATTTTTAACAAAATTATAAATTCATAACAACGCAATTTCAGCTTTTACAATACCTTTTATTTCCACAAAATTGATCTGTTTGTGTTAAACGTGACTGACATTAAAAAACCATATATCATACCTATAGGTACTTTATATCCTTCTCAGTCCTCGTAAAAATGTACTTGGTTGAGCAAAAGCAAGTTCAACAGAAAACTCGCAATGTTTCAAAAACGAAAAATCTAAAATTACAAAACTTTACATTACAAAATATGTTAAAAAAAATTATTTTTGTAGGACAGTGTTTTGCCCTACTACCAGTTAATGGCACAACGAAAGAAGTGCACGAGTTAAAATTTAAATGGACGTCCTTAAAATTTATATACACTATAGCCACTTTGATAGTCAATTTCGTTTATGCAATTTCCGTCTTTGTCAATCCCGACATCAAAATGGAAAATTTACTTGCCATTGGTAAGAAAAGAACCTGAGAACCACGAACCAAAGGTTCCATTTGTAGTACACAGGGATGTTTTTTGCAGTTACATTACTTTGGAATTTGCGAGCTTTAATCGTAATAAGCTTGTTTCTAAAAGTTGCTTATAAATGGCCACAATTACTTAAGCAGTGGTCAAAAATGGAACTAGACATGAAATGCTACGGACCGATACCAAGTTTAAAATTGAGATTTAAAGTACTTTCAATAATATTTTTGTTTATAGGAATTCGTTAAGTATTTTCATCCCTTTTTAAACAATTAACAGTTAACAAAATTAACAATTTAAAATCTTTTATAGTTGAACATATTTTGTATTTAATGGCTAAAGCGTACGAAATTAAACTCACACTTACAAAAGATGAAAATTTATTTAAACAATTTTTTCTCAGAGTTCATTCCGAATTTTTTGATATAATGCCGTATAACATATTATCAATTTGCGTTGCAGAGGTAAAAATATTTTTAACTTTCCTCTTCAAATTCTTAATGTTGTATTTCAGTTTGAACAGTTAACATGCGCCTTTACTTGGCAATTTAACGACTTCTTCATCATCCTTTTAACAACAACTTTAGCCGAAAGGTACAGACAAATTAATAAAAGACTTCTTAAAAATAAGGTAATTTGGTTAAAGAAGGGAATATTCATTAATTGATTTTGGTCATTACCAACAGGCTTTGAATAGAATGCAATGGCAAGAAGTACGAAAACAGTACACTACGCTTACGGCACTTTGTAAGACTCTTAACGAAACCATTTCAGAAAATATTTTAGTGGCATTTTTTGGGAACACTTGGTTTCTATCGGTATTCATCTTCCAATCCCTAAAGTAATTTTGAATACCTAAGTATAAAAAATAATTTTTAAACGTATAATTTTAGACATAGAACTGTGGTAGATGCAATATACTTTTGGTACAAAATGATCTTTGTCACATTCCACTTATGTTCAATTTGCATGTATCTGGCTTGGATACAGGAAGAAAACGCCGATTTGACTTCAATCTTGTTTGACGTTAAGCACAAATATTCATTTTATGAGGTAATTTTTCAAAAAGAAAACTAATAACTAGTTGAAAACTTTTGTTTTCAGACTAATTGCCTTTTGCAGCAATGCATATCAAATAACACTGCTATCAATGCTTGTGGATTCTTCAGAGTAAATAGATCAATTATTCTTGACGTAAGTAAGCCTTAACAGTAAATTTTAAGGACGCTGTCTTTTAATTATTGTAAAAATGGCCGCTTTTCCTTTCTTCTTGCTTTTCTTGTATAAAACTAGAACCCATGTCATGAGTAAGATGAGCAGGTTACATTTAATCACTTATATCTTACATAATGATTTGTGTTGACAATTGATCAAGTGGCTCACAGAACCCAAGTACCAAATAAAAAGATTTAATTTTTTCCCAAGTAAGGACTACTTCCCTTGCGACTTAAAAAAATGTTATTCTCGTTTCCAATTGACCTATTTGTACAACACAATGACTTCACTTTTGGAAAATAAACAACTTAAACCCATGAAATTACAATTAACAATAAGATTTTTGTTATTTCTAAGTAAATATAATTATTGTAAGCAATTAGTTTGCTAATTTTATAAAGTTGATTAATGTATCTCGCTCTAAACTAAAGCAGTAAGGTATGCTACCATTCCAAAATTGTAATTATAATATCATCAAATGCGTAGCTCTCCTTAACAATGATACCCCTAAGGCGAAATCGTTTGATGCCTACCCCTTTCATTGAAAACTAATTCTGTGTTCGTTTTAATTAGAGGTGTAGGGATTATTGAAAGCATTTCAAGCAAATTTCATCTTATAGGATTTTTGCGCACAAAAACTAGAAAAAAAATTGGTAAGTAATGAATCATAAGAAAAAATGCGTTACATTTTCCACCCCATACATCATATTTATGTTACCAGGCCCATATTATTTTTATCCTATCCATAAATTGTTATTGGGGTTTTGAGTTTACTGTATTTTTGTCAAACTCGTTGAACACCTCTGTCATTAATCCACTGTTTAATGCAAGTCTTTATTTTCTCCTGATTTCGATAATCTTTGCAAAACCTTTAAAAATACCTTCTTTTAGTTTCGTCGCTCTTCAGAGGGTTACATAAATCATGCTTTTAAATGCCACACGTTATTATTGTTAATTGTCCTTAACAGCATTTCTTTTTAGGTAGTTGCAATAATGGTTACTATACAACTAATATTTTTCCAATTTTATGGTCATATTAACATAAGTGCTTAATTTTTTATTGACAATTACTAATAAATAATCAGTTATAATTTGCTATTAATTGAGCTGTATATACAAAAATATTAATAAAATTAATTTAGTGTTGCCATCCTTCGTTATTTACAATTAATTGTGCTTATTTTTCTGATCAATGGATAGATTAAGAAGTATCTAAATGAAGTGACTACAAAAATAAATAAAAATTAATTTAAATATAAGAAAATAAATAAATCTGTACCTACTTCAGTAATACTAATCTTTGAGATCAACATTAAAAACAATAACCACGTCAATTACAGATTAACCACCCCAAGTTAATCGAACAACATGATTAGCTTTCTTCTTTGAACTTTTTATAAATCCCAAATATTCCAAATCAGCTACTGCTTGAGTAAAACGAGCTCTGAAAAGTTGAATTAAGAAAACTATATTTTTCAAGTTGCTCTTATTTAAGCTTAAAAGCCAATAGAAGGATACTGAAACTCTGGTGTTACAGACTTTTCTTCATCGTCGTTATCAGGATCAATAATTATAAGAAACGTTTGAAGCCAATCATACAAGTTAATTAATTTACCATATTCTAAATGAAGCTTATATAATATACTAATATCAGGCATGTGACGTAGAACAGATCCTTCGTTTGTAAATTTACAACACTCGCACTACAAAAACAATACAAAGTCTCAATCAACTAGTTAATTTGTAAATTACCTGTAAGTAATTTTGTGGATCAGTTAAAGCGGTATGAATGGAAGCTCTATGCGAACCGATGACTTGTTTCCTTATAGATACATCATTAAAGAAAAATAGTTCATAAAATGGTTTCGAACATGGTTCTTGTAAATTGTCATTAAACATCTTTTGTAAATATTGGATTAAATTAGACTTCACTTGCTCGTATTCACTTCTAGGTTTACTTTTTTTAGACATCTCAAGAAGTTTCTTTAAAAACATTTTTTTTATTTAAATAAATCAAAGGTTTAACAACGCACCTCTCTTAGTTGTTTCCTATCCATTTTTTGACTTATTTTTAATTCATCATCATTCTTAGCAGTTTCTTCAACTATGGCAGTTGTGGCACTTTCGAGTTTCTCCAAATACTTTTCCAATTCTTCACTTATTTCTTCCAAAATATCTTTATTAAGTTTACTTTCGTCCAGTTCATGGTCAATTAACTCAACCACTTTTTTAACTTTGTCCTTTAGATCGTTTTGTGATTGAAATGACAGTAGTTGAAAACATTCTGCATATTCAGTAGTTTTACTAATGTTTTTTGATAAGACTAATCCGTACAGTTCACGCAGCTTAAAAAGAGTTTCCATAATTAGGAGCACTGGAAGCTTTAGCTGTTAGAAACTAACCTGTTTGCCAAGTGGTGCTTTTGGTAAATCACACACTAGCAGATGAAGACATTTTAAAAACAAGTGTAGTAAATTAAGGTATAAATAAAGTTTTTGTAGCTCTTCATACAACAGTTCTTTAAAACATTCGTCGTTTTCTAAACGCTTAGTTTTTTTAGGGCTGCAATTTTTGATTACTAAGTTGTAAGAAGCTAATTTTCTAATATTTTTTAAATCCTCTTCAGTTAACTGTTCAATAACTCTTTTAGAATTTCTAATATTTGTACATAAGGCCATTTCGTTACCATAACTAAAATGCTCAAGCATGGCAAACTAAAAGGTTGCTGTATTAGCATTTACAATCTACAAATTTGCACCTTACCTTAAAATTTTTTATAAAACCTTTCACAGAAAGATCATAAAATAAAAATATATCTGTAAAAAGATTGAATACTTTTCCACCTAAATGAAATGGACAGTCTTCAGTAAAAAAAACATATTCGATGATATTGTTCAGATACGTAGTTGAAGGTTGAGAATTGAAAATTTGTACACTAATTTTAGATGAAACGTGATACGGTAAAGCTTTATGTAATGCACTTAAAGAAGTTGCTATACCAAATATTAGGACCAATGGTAAAATATTTAAATAAGAGCTAAAATAATAAAATGTTACAAGAATAAAACTTCTCATCAAAGTGTAGTTAATTCAAAGCATATTAATGAAGACTCAAATTGTTAAATGTTATCGATATCTATGCAAAGTTTAATATCTAAAATTTGAATAATCCATTATTATGCAACTCTTCAGACATCACAATAGAAGCTTTATTCCCTCAACTATAGTTATATTTCATTACCTCACAATTAATATAAAATCCTGTATAATTTTGTCATTAAAACTTTCAAAGTCTGGAATTATGACTACTAACAACTTATTGCTATTTCTTGTTTTACGCTTTAAAGGTGAATTTTGATTAGTATCGAAGCAACCATATAACTTTTCAAACCAAGCTTGTAATAAAATAAAATTACATTGTGATTTTCTCATAAATTTTGATTGATCTTCTGTATCTGAATCGTCCTGTTGCAATACAAAAGTTAGACTTACATTGTTAACTAAACTAAATTCATACCTCATCATTTAACTTATGTTCAACCTTATTAACAAACTGATTTACAACATTTTCTATAAGATGTTTTAACGACTGACAATCTTGTGAATATAAAATAGCAACATGAGGCGACACCGTCTTTCTTATTTCTTTAGATAATGAAGTAAATTGTGCCGAATGATCGGGCATGTTAATACCAGTTAAAATTGTCGCAGTCGGAACTTCAGTTTTTGGTTCATTATAACTATTTTTAACTGTTAAAATTAAGTCGCTTAATACTTTTCCAAACATCTCATCGTTTAAAGTCTAAAATAATTAAAACGTAATGCTTGCTAGAGTGTATAAATATAGCTTTAGTAACCCACCTCTAATTTTTTTTCAAGAATGTTCCACATTTTGAAATACGATTGATACCACAAAGTTTTTGAAAATATATTGTTCGTGGTTGTCGTTTGAACGGATCTGCATCGTTTGAACTGAGATTTTGTAGCGTTCTTAAAAACAAAAACTCCCTACAAAGAAATTTACATTATATAAATGTATAACCAAGCTACCCTTACGAAATGGGCAGTTTTTCAAGAACGGTGCAGAAGGCAATATTTAATAACTATCGAGGAAAATTAATAATCCAATGAATTAGCATGTTTTTTACTATTTAGTTCTCCTTAATTTTTTTATTCAAGTGTGATAATAGAAAGTTAAATCCGTTAAGGATCGCTAATAAGACCGGGAAAGTTTTTTGAGGTTAACTACGAAAAAGCATTAGTAAAAGAACAAGTAAAGTATTACGAACCTTAGATACAGATACAAGAGCATTATCCATTAGTAACAATTACACTAAATTATAATAATTGTATTAAAATGTGCTTTTAAAAGTTTTAAAAGAATTTTTAAACAACAATAATTCTTTAAGATAAATGTAACACAGCTCCATCTGCATTCTGCTTGTTCAATTATTAAAATCTGTAAATATGCACGCGTGCTAGTTGGGTTGCCTATGCTATTGCCCTCTTTTATTATTTTTCATTTAATTTTAAAATTGTCTCAACATTTAAATTAAAAGATAACTAATTTAATTTTAATATAAATAAATAAATTGTGCATAAATAAACTAACTTCTTTATAACGCTAGAATTTAAGATTTTCTTATAACTTAAGGGGCGTTTGAATTATTGTATAGTAGAGGAAAGTTGCCTAATATGGGGTGGTTTTTTTGTAACGCCGGAAAAAAATACTCGCCGTTATTATAAATAATTGCTATTTTGCCAAATCATAGAGTGACATATCTATTGTTCATTAGAAGTACTAGGATAATTCTTGAACAAATTGGGTCGCCCTTTTTTAAAAATTAACTGTGAATTAACATTCAGAACCCCATATTAGGCGACATGCGTGCATAATATGGAGTTCCCTAGTGTTCTAACATGAAGTATTTTTAAACTTGTACAAAGTATGTGCAAATGCATATATTTATGTTAAGTTGAAATTTTCAGCGGTTTATTGTTTTGATCAGCTGAAAGAGCCATGGGGGATTCTCTTTACAGCAATGAAGTGTTTAAACACTAATTAGTAGATGTCGGTGCATTACTTACCTGGAAAACTTGGTACCCCATATTAGGCACTACCGTCTACCGTCATATTAAGCGACTTTCCTTTACCTAGGTACCTTGAGTACCTTATACTATTTTAAAGCAAAACTAAACTTATTATGAATGCAAAGAGTAAACAGTCCTTAAGTATATGATTATTATTATTACCTATTTTATATTTAATTAAAGTTAATAAAAGTAACACCATTCCTCATCATTAACTGTACTTTTAATAATAATTAACAGTTTTAATTACGAAACATTAAGAGTTATACCAAAACTAATTAAAAATGAGATACAAATTCCTATTTCCATATATGAAAGCTATTGGTACTTGGTAGGAAACAGCTTAAACGGAAATGCATTTCATAGGTGCGTATTAAACACTATAAGAAGTGCAACACACTGACATATATATTAGCTTTTACTGTTTTAACACTTTGACCATTCAGCTTAGACTTTTCTTAGAAACCATTGACTTACTTTAATTTACTACAACAAAGAAAAAAACTTAATTACTACTATTAAAAGTCAATGTACTTCACTTTTGCAATGATCATGTTAAAAAAGAGAAACACAATCATGTCTTATATCCATGTGTTATAAATTAACTTATTATACAGTAATTAAACAATCATTTTAATTCCTCATTAATAGAAATAAGCTTTAAGTTTGAGATACTGTTCAAGATTATGTTGCAATAAACACGAGCTTTCAACGAGATCTTCCAGGATGGATGTGCAAACATGAGCATGAGACTCAAAAAGTCAAAATGTCTTGACATTATTATATTGCACTAGTTGTAATGCGTTGAACATTTTTTATTATTTTCCAAAGCATCGATGTTTCCAATTTTGAGTTAACATTTAGTAGATCTTTTAGTTTGTGTGTGTGTGTGGTTTGAATTTGATCAAAGATGCATTCAACAGTTGGTATTCTGCATTGCTAATAATGAATTGGAAGACGAGCATCCAAAAATCTAAAAAATATAGAAAACTGGTATATTATGATTTAAATTGCAATAAATTGCACTTTCCAAATTAATAAATAATTTTAGTTGGATGTTGATGTTTATGATATATTTATGCAACTTGTAAAATATGTTAAAATATTATGTGCATGGTGTTTAAAGGTGTAGTGGAGAAGGCAATTTGTCTTCAAACCAAAAGCAAATCATGACAAACCAAAAATAGAAATGAGCTTAAATTGTTTCAGCAATATAGAAAAATCGGGATCTTTCTACTCCAAAAAATGTTTATGCATAATTTAAAGCTCTGCTCGGTGGACGACTATACCCATTGCATCTCCAATCTCCAAACAGCTACTTTAGAGTGATTTGAACTTTATCTGTTGAACTTATAGAATTGATAGAGCAAGGTTTTTGAAATTCAGAACTATAAAGATTAAAATAAATTGGTTATGGGTATTATTGGTAAACCAATAATTGGTTTTATAACGTTTTCAACAAAATTATTCATTCTCTGTACTTCAACTAGTGGTCGAGTAGTGATAGTATCAATGTGTTACCAAGTAGAAATAATGACAGTCCACCGGAAAAAATGATTAAATTTTGACTTTATTAGAAATTACATCAGCCATTTCCTAAGATAAAAGTGTTCTTGTAATAATTTTTATCAGTTACTTATAATTAACATAATTTTTTTCAGGGTTTTGGAAAGTATAGGTAAATGAGTAAATGTTTATTACCACAGTAGGTAAACGTTGATTTGTCAAGCAACATAATTTTTTAAATATCGAACTTAAACAAACTGTACTTCGTTAACTATTTAATTTTAATCGGCAAAGTTCAGTTACTTTGAAGTACTCTATCATTTCCGGAAGTTCATTAGATAAACTACCCCGTATACATTGTAGGCTTTTAGCAAAAAGCAACAACCGTTACATGCTCATATTGATATGTTGAAAATGGGTCTAACCATAGTCAAGCAAGAGAGCAGCAATTTAAAATTTGAACATCGATTAAACATTTCCACGCGATTTTAAATTGTCAAAAGTTAAATAAGCTCAAAATTAGAAAATTCAGTTCACAAGACGATAACACGGTGAGCCCGTTACAAACCCTCAGGTTTTACTGAGACAGGCCAAAATTGCGCAGGTAATCCAGAAATATTGTTTTGTTCTTTAATGGCGAGTCTCTGGTATGTAATAATTCCATAACTTAACTTTATGATGGACTGATATATTATTTGAAACCGGTTTTTCGACATTTATTTATAAGATTCGTGAAGCGATAACTATCCTTCTAGAAACTGAGCATAAGTGCACAGGCTTTTACTAAAGCAGGCCTGTGCCGGTTTGCCACTGCAGAATAGGTCTGAACAGATCTGCCATAGGAATAGCCTGAGAATTTATAGCGGCTTTAAGTTCAGAGAAGTTATTTCATTATGAAATAATATGATAAAGAGTAGGTATATGGTGAAAAATATATTCTTCCAGAAATGTAGATTATACATAAAGGGAATAGAAATAATAGGGGATTATGTAAATGTAAACTAATGCACATATTATAGTAATTTTTTTAAAGTGCCCCATCACATATTTGATAATTTAACATTCACAAGCGGTGTAATAGTGGCTCTTTCTATTAGAAGTGGTGTAAGGACTATAACTCAACGATATTTTATATCATGAGAAAAAAGATTTATTGTAGCACTCGACCTAATATAAAAATAATACTCGTATTTGCTTGTACGAAAACAGGACAACTTTCATCCATTATAGAAGCTGCCAAAAATAAACGTGGAATATAATTTTGAGAGTGAGCCGAAACGTAAATCCAACACCAATGTAAAATTTCATTTATGGAACAGATAAATACTTTATTATTATAAATTTAGCACCATAATATTTAAATTAATTTATATACAGACAGGGTCGTGCCGAGAAAAGAGCCGAAGAGGTTCCTGCCCTCGGTGGAAAGTTAGTAATGGCGCAAATCAAACTAAAACCTTTTTTTTTATACTACATCTTATCTCAAGAAGGGTGCTATTGATACCTTTTTTGTTTTTAAATTTCCATTAAAAATGAAAAAAAAAGAATAATTTTGTATTTCTATCTCAAGGGGGCACCGTTTTTGCCTACGCCTGAAGTAAAAAAAGTACCCGAACGCTCGTCAATAAGCAAAAAAGTTTTCAATGAGAGGTCAGACTAAATACAAAAACTGATGGCAAATTCTTTTTAATTTGCAAGAATAATAACTTGTCAAAAACACCCTGGCCATAATACGCCAGGGTGTTTTAAATTTGCCAACAACGACAAAAGAACAGAAGGAGAGGTTGTTGATTTACTACTTGTTGGCAAAATAAAGTTACCCCTCAATTTAAATAGAGAGTGTTATGATGGTTTTATCCACAATTCGTGCTAGGCCAGGGTGGCCATTAATGGTGAGGCTGACTGTACATAATCCACTGAATTAACTGAGTAAATAGTATCATAGAGTAAATGATTTTCCACAAGTCACAAGCGCAACTTCCTGACGCTTTGTGACGCCATCTGATTTATTAACAAAACAACAATTTAGACAATTCTAAGTCGTTGCTTAGCGTTAGGACAAACGGCCCTTAGAAATTTAAAAAATCACCACGAAAACAAGTGAACTATATACCTACTTCTATGCTATTTTGATCACTTTCCCAAAACATCCTTCCAAGAAAAAATTATATCCTAATTACATATTATCTATTATTAATTTTCTGTTGTATTATATTATTTATGGTATAAAATTAATTAAAATTTAAAAATAAATTAAATTACTTTTCAATACGAAATTAAAAGCATAACAGAAAGTTCAACGACGTTACACTATTTACTTTTTTTCCTATAATATTATTAAAATATTCAAACTATTAAAATAATCATTTATGTAAATAGGAATTTGTATCCCCTACTATCGACTAGCAAAAAAGTATACCCAAAACAGGACCGTAACAAAATTTGACGATGGCAATGATGGTTCACGAAAGTGAACTTGTGGCAATTTCAAATCCCCGTTACATTAGTACAACGAACTCGCATATTCGACCTTAAATACAATTTACTTATTAATTAAAATAATAACTTTATAAGTGCGTGTAATTTTCTAAATTTTAAAAGTAGACAAATTTGCCGTTAGTATAAACTTTTAATTAATAATATTTAAGAGAAATGAAAAACTAACGCTTTTTTATACCAGATAGGTACAGTTAAAAAAAATTAAATTAGTTCATTAGATTTGCAAATAATATTTTAATAGCCTTGCATTATCTTCTTCTTGCATACTCTAATTATTTGTTAACAATAAATTTTAATTAATACCACTTGTTTATTACAAAAAAGGACTTGACCTTACGGAAAAAAATTATTAAAAAAAATTCGAGTTAGCAACAATAAGATAATTAGCAAAATAATTAAACTAAAAACGACATCTGCGATTTCTCACAGTAGAAGAGGAGGCAATGCGGTAGTAGTACAAGTGATGTAAGAGAGATTGTGAAGTTATGAAAGTAAGCCATTGAACTTCAGTGGCCTACCTTCAACCAAGTTCACTGTTAGTTACCAATTTTGCATTAAAATTGCGATTTTTAATTGTTCTTTACACCGCATACTTTTATTTCGTTCGAATTTAAGTAAGCAAAGTTGGAGACTTGCGAGAACTCGACGTGGAGTAGGTACCTTGAGGGTTCGGTTATTTCAAGTTTTCCATTTTTGGACTTTCAGGAAAGAACTTGATAAGAAAACGAGTTTGAGAAAAATGTACAAAATATTAAATTCCGATAACTTTACTTATTGCAAATAGGAATATACCGTATTTAATGTAGGCTTAGAGTTCAATGGCATAGGTTTTGATTCTGTAATGTACTCTTCTTTTCCTCGTCGAGTGCAGAGCAGGTAAGTGGCACGATGTTCGCAAATAACCTAGCAGTCTAACCTTATTCACTTTGCAGAAAGTCGTCCGCTGACCGATGGGTCCAGTTCAGCAATTGCGATATACATCAATTTTTGTTATAGACTAAATTTATTTAATCTACATAATTATTACACGAGTAGGTGCATACTTGGATGGCTGAAATTAAAATAAAAACAAAAAAGAATGTGAATGTAGGCAGAAATCGGTTATGTCTTGTAATTACCCATTTACCATATAAAATACCGTTGAATAAATACATCAATACAATTATAGCTTTCCGTTTTGGTAACTACACATTTAAATAAATTAGTGTCAAACGCTAACAAACAAAAGTTATATAACTTTTCATTCAGTTAAATTGAGTTTCTACTAAATTCAGTGAAAACTTTTTGCAAAAAGTAGCTTCCTTATTTTAATATCGAAATTAGAGGTCAAAGGATAAAATTCTCAAGATGCAATTTTTGCTATTGAAAATAATGGAAGTGTAAAACGATGGAATCTGCCTCTAGGAAGATATAAGATGGAAACAACAGTTTTTCTTAGAAAGTCCAAGATTCCATTCGGCGGTTTCATGGAACATGTAAGATCAATGAACGATCAAATATCGATAAATATGCAACATGTAGGATAGTATTAAGACAGTTATACAGAGAGGTCAAAAAGTGTGGAACGGCTTTAATAACTTTTTTAAATGGCAAGTGGGGTATTTTTTGGTATTATCTAAAAGAGCATTTTTTGCTGATTTCAAACATGTGCTACAAGTTGAAGTTTGTCTTAAAAAAAACTAAAAATTCACAGGGTCCAAAAGTGTGGAACGGCCTTAATAACTTCTAAACGACTTGACCAAACAAAATAAACTTTAGAGGAGATAAATTGAGTAAAGGCAGTGGAAACGTAAAAAAGTTTGAAATTTAATAAAATTTACAATTGTAAAAACGGAGAAATCAATGTTTAAAATTATTTTATCCCATAAGCGCCTGTGTAATTTGAAATTTTAGAAAATTCATAAAAAATTCAATTTTACAAGAGCGAATGCAATTTTTTCGCCAAAATAAAGTTGAGATTTATTTCTATGCAATCAACTAGATAACTCTATTTTTGACCATAGTGCCCTCCTGCACAGGACAACAATGGACAACTTTCGGATTTTGAAATGTAAAAATACATTCTTTAATTCTGTTTAGGTTTCAGGTTGTAACCCCGAGGGCCCACTAAAGTCATAATTGAGAAGCAAATTCTCCCTACTATGTGAAGATAGAGTATTTATTATAAAATAATTGAAAATTAAAAATTTACCATGGAAATCCCTATGCTGCATCGAGCAAGTCCCAGCATGCAGCTAATGATAAATAATGTCCTAAGAAGAATAACTATTATAATAAATTAGTTTTCTTTGAAATATAATTCCGAAGACCAGTAACAGGGTACAGGGATGCAGGAGTACAGGCAAGGGTTACAGGCTATAAAAAAACAGAAAAAGCGATAGCTAAATAAGGCGAGAGCTTAGGCAGATAATATGACATTATAGGAAAAATTAGAGATAAATGCACTCCAAGCATTTGTCTAGCATTCATGAGAGATGAAAAATTAGGCACCTACTTCGAAAATACCAAGCAAAAGAAAAGCGAAATACAGTGTGTTTCAGACTTGAGGCTCATCATGGAAATTTCTAAAACTAAAAGAGATTCAGTTACGTGAGGAAACTTTTGCATAATTTTATGGTTACCTCGATGCTGCTGATTTTACATAAAAAAACAATTATAAAAATGAAAATAGTAACAACAGAATTTGCCGGAATTCTAAGTAAAAAAGTCATATACTCTCTCAAAAGTTAACCGCCGCGCCACCGCCTGTTAGATTTAGCATGGTATGTATGCCATAGCTTCAATATTTCAACTTGTCTAAAACTTCAACTATTTTGTATTCAAAATGTGAAATATCTCGACGTATTTCAAAATTAAAAAAAGCTTTACATGGAGAAATGGAAAATAGCATTACTAAATAAACATTAGAGGAAGTATTAAAATAATAAGAAGTTAATAAAAAATATGGTAAACATGAAGAGAATCTAATAAGTTGTTTGAGTTTTTGTTTCTACTAACAGGCATTTTATCCTTTTTTGCCTAGTTTTTATTTGTTTCATAAAACACGCTTTTAGGGTACACATCCTGTAAATTTTTGACGATTTGCAAAGAGATAATTTTATGATTACAGCACCTGTAGGGTTTATTAGAGCTATTTTGAATAAGGATGAGACTATTGTAAGATCGATTAACAGTACCATCTTTAGGCATGGGCTCTGGGCTCCGCGTTTCCAGAGGCCCCTAACGAGCATAAGCTATAATCAACTAATCTATGTTGTAATTCATTAATTAATTTTGAAAAAGTCAAAAGGAACGTGAAATTATAACCTTGCCCAATTCAGAAAGAATTTAAACGAATTATTTACTGTGTTAAGCTGTGGCATAACTAACAGTTTGAAGGCCCTCTCATAAAAGTCAGAATGGGGCCCTTATATACCACCGTTAATAAATCATTTTACTTGACCACAAATTGATTTTTTAACGACATCTTTTTATTTAACCAGTTTGCTCCATTTTTGCATTTAAATAAACAAAATTAAACTCTTTTGGCCCACACACTAAACAATGTTTCTAAGATGTGTTCTATTGGTACTTTCCTGCAACACGGACCATGCTATTTACGTCACTGGTGATTAGAACTTGAGTCAGTTCGATTCTTTTATTGCAGAACATTTAAAATTTTAAAGGATATGGTAATTGGTAATCCAGAAAAACGACATACTCCATATCGTTCAGCAAATATGTTGGACATATGTCCGATTTTGCTTATTTAAAAAGCTAGCTTTACACCATCAAAGAAATTCATCAATTTATTCACGAAGAAATTCATGAAGAAATTGACGAATCTTCTAACGTTGATTTACCTGCAAATTAAATTTTTATTTACAACTGATACTAACTCTTAAATCAGTGTAACCGGGATTCCCTAAAAAATTGTTGAAAAATTAGAACCAGTTCTGATTTTACAATTTCTTCATGAATTTATTGTTGTGAATTTCTTGTATTACACACATCAAATAAATGCAAGGTCGAAAAATTCAACAATTTCTTTGACCGTATAAAACTAGCTTAAGGAATTAGAGGATTTTATAGTTTTCTGAAGAAAAAAGAAGGCGAGGGTGAGGTCTTAAAAATTTTTGATAATGGAAACTTTTGTTCAGGAGGCCAAAATCTATAACTTACCAAAATTTTATCAAATTTAACTTAGAAATTTTTGCTCATAGAGACTTTTGTTTAGGAGGTCAAATTCTACAACTTACCAAAATTTTATCAAATGTAACAGAAACCGTTTTTCCATATAAAAAGTGCGGAGTTTTGTCTGCTTGTAAGAGTTGGAAAAACGGTTTCTGTCAAATTTGATAAAATTTTGGTAAGTTGTAGAATTCGACCTCCTGAACAAAAGTCTCTATGAGCAAAAATTTCTAAGACCTCACTCTTCTGAGATAGGGATCATTTTCTTTTTCCTGTAGACAACTTTGAAGTCTTCTGATTCCTAAATATCAATTTATAAATAATAAATCACCCTGTATACTAAAACATAAAATTCTTTCTGCTGCATACCAAGAACAGCTCACTTTGGAAAACCCAGAAGGCACTTAGACAGAAGCGAGCACCAATTCCTCCGTTTCGCGGTACCCAAGACTTGGTCTACTCCAACCGAGACAAAGCCGAAGCATTTGCAGACAACCTAGAGCGCCAATGCACTCCGCTGGAGGACGACGACAACGACGACGACCACACCGACGAAGTTGAAGCCCACGTCCGCAGACGGCTTCGACACAAAGACGGAGTAGCCATCGCTCCAGCCAGTCCGCTCGAAATCAGGACCCTCATTAAGAAGACGAAACCCAAGACAGCTCCCTGTCGCAATGGCATCTCTCACCTTCCTCCTTTAGCTCTTGTCTGGCTATGTACGATTATTAACGCTATTCCCCATATTCAGCACTCTCCGAAGAAATGGAAAGCCGCCGGTGTCATCGTAAGCTCTAGTGGTTCAAGAAATGGCGAATCTCCGTCAACGGACAGAAGAGTTCGTCTATTTACTTCTCCAAGCGACCAAGTCTCAGTAGTCCGCCAAACATCTAAATCTTCGGCGAAGCCACTCCTTGGAAAGAGGAAGCCCGATACCTAGGACTAACCATCGATAAGAGACTCGCCTGAAAACCACACATCGAGGGAGCTATCGTCCGAGCACGAGCTACATTTTCGCTACTATATCAGCTTTGTCAGGTACAGCACTGGATCTCAGGAACAAACTGTTTCTCTATAATACTCTCATTTGTTCCATCATGACGTACGCCGCACCAACTTGGGGCTACGCCGCACCGTCTAACATCAAGCAGAATGAAGATGCAGACCATCCAAAACAAGATCCTGAGGACCATCGTCAACGCACCATGGTTCATCCGTAAGAGCAACCTTCAACGGGACCTAGAGATGATCAGCATCCAGAATTTCATCCGAGAAGCAGCCTCCAAGTTCCACGAGACAACATTGGACCACGACAACCCTACCATCGGAGAATTATGAGAATACAACATCAATGAGTATAGGCTTCGGAAGAGACCCAAGTTGGTTCTTGACTGAGCCTAAGAACCTCGTTACCGTCACCATAACAGCCTAACGTTTCTCGTCAGTGACTTTGGTCACATTTCACAACACATTTAATCAACGTTTTTTCTTTTTCAGATCTGACCGATGAGGAGGTACAGGGCATAGCCCAGGAACCCCAATAGCCATTTTCAAGATTCCAGATTCCAGATTCTGCTGCATAGTCAGTATTTGGCCAATTATTCTCCTGCTGCCTGCTTCCAAGAATATTTGGATTTTGAACGACCTTCTTTAAATCATTAATTTATAATAAGCCATTTGTATTAAATTAATTAATATTATGGGGAAATAAGTGCTAAATCAACTATTTTTGTGCCTTGCGTAGGTACGTCCAAAACTAAAAATTTTCTCATACTGAGCAGCAAGTGAGCATTCTATTTTGAAGATATTAAAGCTAAAATGACTTATATGTGCTTTTAGTACCAGTACCATGCACAGCAATATCAGTAGGAAATTTTGTATTTTCAAAATTTTGTATGCACTATGACAAGAAGTTAGGGTTGAAAACTTATAATTTTAGTTTTTTTATAGTATTATAGTATTGAAAATAATTCTATTAAATCTTAAGACTTTTAAAAATAAGGGAAACGTGCGTCATTTCTATAGACTTTTTTTCCCCTATTTTGACTCACCAAATGAAAATTTTTAAAAGTGGTCCCGTCTTGTTACTAATTAGTTAGAGGTTGACCCCTATGAACAGCACTAAGCTGATTGAACTATTCGTCATTTAAGGAATATCGTTGACGTCACCATTTTAAGGACAATTAAAGTTGTCAAAAAACGGAAAGTAGAGAAGAATGTTGTAAAAAAATCATAGAAAAGATTCATAAGCGATTTATTTGCGAATAAATGACCCGTTTGAAAACATTTAGTAAAACCTGTACAATCGAAAGATCGAAACCTATTTTACTGTTATGTTACTCCTAGGGAAAACTAATTGAGCGACAGAATGAAAATATTTTATTTGAAATCCAAACTTGAACACATTCCGTATAAATATGGTTTTCTTCTAACAAACCCATCATGGTATTCTTTGCGCTTAACGGTTTCCATCAGTATAAATGGAATAGATTTTAGATAAACTACCGTCATGATGATTCTAACAGCTTCTCATATAGTTTTTGTAAAAGTTTTAATCTCTTCCTCGTACTCTATTTCAACAATTGAAATTCCAAAGTTGATACAAAAGGCACGTTATGTAGACTTATAACAGTTATCAAAAAAATAATGCAGACGATTAAAGATAAAAGAGTTCATACTCGGGGAAGAACAAGTAACAATTCTTCGTACTCGTTAGTCGGTATTACATATCAAAATCTTTTATTATTTTACATCAATTACACATCTATTCGAAAGCCATTAACAAAACCATTTTTGAAATAACCAAGGCCAGTTTGTAATGTGGCCAAAAATTTAATTTCTTTGACTTAACATTTATAGCAATCGAAATTAATAAAAAATAAGGTCACTTTTTTGTTAAACTAAAAGTTGTTCTGCTCGGTTTTCCGTAAGACTTTAAAGTGAAACAGAAGTTTAAAGTTTATTTACGGTCAATGTAACAAATTCGCAAGTTGTGATTATAGCAACAACTATACCTCCATTTCGTAGCACGCATTTCAAGTTTTACCTTTTCCATTATATCCAATCAAACTCCCACTTTTGATAACTTCAACAAGTGATGCAACTTTGACGTCACTTTATACGATTACTTGTTCAGGAAATCAATGACTTAGTATTTTGTGATGTAAATTACGATGTTAATTAATAAAATTTCCAAGAAGTAGAGGATAAGGTCAAAATTATTCAAAATATTCAAAAGTGAGTTGTAAGGCTCGTATACCTGTGTTAACACAACGACCAACAGTGGAAAAGCACAAAACAATTCAACAAACCATTTTACTTGTTTGAATTTGCAAAAGCAAAACCACAAATCACTCAAGCCGTAAAGTCATATTACTATATGGCAGGTTACCCTTACAATAAAGAGAATCTATTATTTGCATTTTCAGGCCAAATACTTCAGCTACCACAACTTCTAAAATATGACGGTCATAACAATAAATTTGACTTCGTACTAGATATGAACTACAATATGTATTAGTATGTTACATCCAAACCAAAACCAACATTTTTTTACTGAATTAATTTATACTTACAAACTCTTACTTAAGTCATTAGATAAAACCCTTTCAAACGTAGTCGGCGTTTGAAAATATCCTGCCCACGAAATGTAACAAAAAATATACCGTTAAAAGAAATTCAATAGCCCAAAGTAGTATTGTGTATGATATTCTTTATAAAAAAAAAGTGTTACAAAAGTTCTTGTCTCGTTGCTTTTACCTTGGATAAAAATATTGAAGACGTAAAGCTGAGACCTACTAACCAAAACCACGTACAGATGAAAGAATGAAAAAGAAGACTATAGAGCATCGTTTTGCTTGTTCCTTTTTGCCGAAGAAGGATGGTCGTTGACCGTTCTAGCTTAGTGGCTCCTTAATAAATAAATAACTGTGCATGAATGTGTATTTTAACAATCAAAAATAAAATTCAATTATTGTTTTATTAGTTTTGTGATAGATGCAAAATAATTTTCTAACTGTAATTTGTAAATTAATTATTAATAAATTGAAATAATAGTTAATTTTATAGCCGACGCAAAATTTATGTTATAAATGCACTTTAGCGCTTGGCAATCAAAATAAACTTTTAATATTATTAGGCAAAAATAGTAATGTATACATGTATAGTCAATACGTTCGAATTTTGCATTTTCGACTTTCACCCCCAACAGAGAAGAACAATGGGTGAACAATAGTTAATGTAAACACCATAGGTGTGCCTCTCTCCTGGGGTTAAAGTCGAAAATGCAAAGTTGAGAATCTTGAATACCTTGGTATAAAGTAGCACTTTATTCACGAATGGGAAAAAGTTCACCTGGCGAGACGTTAGGCGAAAAATTCTTGAAAAGAAGACACTCTATAGGTATTGCACGAATCTGGAGAGAAAACGTATCTAAGGAATGCGGGTTCTGTCTATTACAATTAAATAGCGGAACTCACAATTTGCATTACGTTCCCTGATTTTACTCGTACATACATATTAATTGTGCCGCTTTATTAATGCAGTTACACAAATAAATTATAAAGATAACGTCTCGACGTTATAATGACGACTGGTTTGGACGATTGCACTTTACCGTCTACTTCATTGGCGTTGCTAAGAATTTAATTTAATAAAAATTAATTACTAAGATAGCAGTAAAAATCAAACTCACGACGCCTATGGTTTCCATAGAGATAATAGCCCCGCTCCCTTACCCCTAACGCTTTCTTTGCAGACTCGTACAATACGTACTGTTCAATTACAGAATGAAAAACTTTCTCAGGTATGCGGGTTCTGTCTATTGAAATTAAATAGCGGAACTCATAATTTGAATTACATTCCTTGATTTTACATACATATTAATTGTGCCGCTTTATTAATGCAGTTGCACAAATAAATTATAAAGATAACGTCGCTACGTTATAATGAAGACTGGTTTGGACGATTGCACTTTATCGTCTACTCCATAGGCGTTGCTAAGAATTTAATTTAATAAAACTTAATTACTAAGACAGCACTAAAAATAAAACTCACACCTTCTATGGTTTCCGTAGAGATAATAGCCCCATTCCCTTACCCCTAAGCTTTTCTTTCCATAATTGAACAATACACGAGTTTTATTTCTGCGACCGTAATGTAGCTAATCGGTATTTGCAATTAATTAACAATAATTATTTTAACGTTCAATCAAAATTTTGACGTTTCATTAGTGTTTGTTTAAACGCTCACAGAGAACTTGATTAACGGTGTTGCTATGGTAATGCAAATATACATCACGCTCGATTAGAATGAAAAAATGACACTTTCAGGCATTTTTTAATGCTTTTGAAAAGTAAAGAAAACCTGTCGTAGAAAATCAAGAACTTGTTGTTGAGCCAAATTTTTAATATTGTTATAATCCGACCGGATTAATTTAAACTCGAGAGGATTAAGAACTGACTACCTGTGGCCTTTAGTAATATTTCAGTTTTTTAAAAACATAAAATTTTTTTGTTTTAATTAAGCCTACATTATTGTAACAAAGAGCTATATATAAAAAGATAGAAGCATAGAGGATAATAAATAGAAAAATCAACGCAGATATTTTCAGAGTGATCGTTTGGCCCAACTGTTCGATAGGATTAAGTAAACCCTAAGCGTCTCCGTGAACCTCAGGTAAAATTTGGCCCAATTGTTCTAATTCCTAGAAAATATAAGATGCAAAACTTGCACTAGACGTAAAAAGTAGGTCACGAGTGTTAGCGATTGATTTAACTCGTGTTGTGCAAAGAGCTAGCGATTTTTCAACATGTTGCATACAAGATGTTCTGAGATTTTCTAAAAAGGTCGTTAAAAGTCATTAAAACATATTAAAGCTTCCATTCTCACTTTTGAATATCTAGTTTAATATTCGAGTTAGGGCCGTTTTAGATGGACTAAGTATCTTACTAACTGGTTAGCACTGAATCAACTCAAGGAGCAAAAGCAAGGGAATCTAAACTTTAAAGTCGTCCACGGTCGTGCGTCAAAATTTCTACTGACGACGTTAAAGCTTAGATTCCCGTGCTTTTGCTTCTTGAGTTGATTCAGTTACTAACAGTTAGTACGATATTTAGTCCATGTAAAACGGCCCTTAGGATGATCGTATAAAATTGTCAAAGAAAATCGTAAACTACAGATTATCGTAAAGTTTTTAGAATTTTTTATAGTGGCACTAGCGACTAGTGTTGCAATATGAAATCTTAATAATCATTTTGAAATTTCAAATAATAAGAAAAAGTTATAATGCATCAGCGTCACAAGTTAGAAAATTTTGCACTAGACGTGAAAAGTTGGCCTCGAGGCCTCGAGGGACAAAATTTTTGGATGATTCAGAAAGAAAATTTTATCCTCTTTAATTTATAATAAAAGTCAAATTTGGGTAATTATAGCCCTTAAGGAGCTACATTGACATTTGGGAGAGACATAGAAACCTTATGAAAATAAGTCAACTGATGGTTCTTTCTTTGTTCTATTTGTATTGTTCAACTAAGACAGTTGGAACAAATTTGTTGGATGTTTCTGAAAGAAAATTTTATCCTCTTTAATTAATAATAGAGGTTAAATTAGGGTAATTGTAGTCTTTAAGCAGGTGCGCAAACAATATCCAGATAGAACAGAAAACTTAACTAATTATTAAATAATTTTATTTTTGGCGGTTTGCCATTGCCTTCCTAGACACAAAATTTAGCTATTAAATTCTATATTTATCTGATTTATCTTCCACTTAAATATCTGAAAATCGAACTCGAGAATTGTAGGTGAAAACACAGCAAGATTGCTGAAAATGCAGTCTTGGTCGTAGCTATTTAAAAATCCAGTTTCAAGATTTTGTGTGTGGGCCCGTTCGATCTGATAGTTAATTTTACTTGTCAAATACAAACAAGTAGTTGCTTTTAAACACGCGCGACACTTTAAATATCTACCTATTAATAAGGTTAATTTAATTCAAAATTTTTAAATCTCACTTTCTGGAAAATTCTATTCAAGACCAATGTATTACTTTATAATAGTTATTTATGTTACAAGTACAGAATGTAGGACTTTCTTGAACGAGTTCAATTTATGACTGAGCGAGCTTGCGAGCGAGACCAATGAAGATGACGGAGAGCTATCAGTGGCTCTTTGATTATTTTTAATTCGTACCTTCGTACCATCAATAGAGAAAAGATTTTTTATAAAAAATTAGTAAATAAAAAATCTAGTTTAGTTAGTGGTGATATTAGGAACATATTATGCCCTAAACTGTTTTTATTCAAAATGTACTGACCGTGTGTCAAAAGCTAAAAATGTGAAAATTGTGATAATATGGAAAGCCATTTCCTGGTGCCAATTACACACTTTTAAATTCTTCCGGGGTGTTCATAAGGTATTTTTGGGAGTCTTTGCCCCTCCGTGCAAAGATAACCTTTTTTGTCTATTAACCTTTTTCAAGCAAGCAATTGTGAAGGTATAATAAATAATTAGACCTATATTATGTTCATATAATAACCTCTTCTATACGGACTCGTTACTTAATCCTTAGGTTATTATAACATTATGTACTTACACCCTTTGTTTCTTGTTGAACCCTTGTCGTAATTAGTACTAATGATAAAAGAATTAAATAAAAGGAAACGATTTTTGTTGGAGAAAGGCACAAATAACATAAAAAGTTCACGTAACTACAATAAGTTCTATTTTTGCAATATTATTTACTCCGTTATAATGATTGCTTTAGTTTTTGATATCTTAATAACGGTTAACAAAAAAATTAGTTTCATGAAAGTCTCTCTTAATAATAATAATAATGAGAAAATTTATTTTTCATCAATTTCCATTAAAAACTTTTACATCAATATTACATGTTAACGTTACATAAATTATTATGGTTTGATGATTAATCGGTAAAAATAATCTAAAAGTTAATTTGGATAACTGTACGACAATTTATAATATCGTCGTCATTAATATAATAATTTGTTTAAATAAAAAATAAGAAGAGAAAGAGGTGGGAGACAGTTACATTATAATAAAGTGAACGTAGGACCCTCACAGTTATTTTATAAGTGATGTTATGATTGTATGCAAATGTAAATGTATTTACAGTTTGTTTAGAACGCAACTTCAATCTTTTTTAACAACCGCTATAATAAGAATTTACTTTCATCCAATAACAGGCTCTTTAGAAATAACAGGATTACTCAACTCTAACACTTTTCTTCTAACTGTTAAAATTTCGTGGTTTGTTTATTTACCATACTTTTAATTATTAATTTGTCACCTTTTTAAATATTTGTCCAGATCCACTATCGGAGATGGTTAAAAGTTTTATTTCTTGTGCTTGTGGGTGTTTTATATTTGAAAATCAGTTCATAATCATCATCAATCATTTAGCGTTATTAACCAGCTCGAATCGATAGATCGAAATGAGATCTTTAATATGTTGCCATTTTTCTACATTTTAATCGAATACATTCTCTTTCCAAAAGTGGTCTTGTAAAACCATTTAGAACATTTGCTCTTGTCCTGTTGTGATCCATAATTTGTTATAATAAATTTCTAAACAAGGAAACTGATGATTGGGAAATAATAATAAGTAAATATTGGAAACAAAAGAATGCAGTGAAGCAACAGTTTACTTTCAATGAGTATGATAATGTTTAAATTTATATTTTAGGAACATAAAGATAAGGAGTAGGTATGATCGCCTTTTCCTTCTTTAAAATACAAGGCAAGAAAAGATTGAGAAAATTATGGTTCTTAGAAATATCATCTGTTTATCTACCTCTTTTGGTATGTTCAAAATCATATCGGATGCGAGCATAAGGCCTAATTTATTTCTTTGAAATCATTAATTATAAACAGGGTTGGACTGGCGTCATTTCGTCCTGTTGACAATAGGTGTAATTTGACCCCCGTACACTTCCAGCCCCATGGAAAGATCAATAATTTTCAGGACATAAAGAAATCATACTTAAAATATGTAAACAAAAATTTATATTATTGTTTTTATACAAAGTAAGGTTAGGTTAGGTTAGGTTAAGTTTGTAATTGTGTTAAAAATGTGTGTGCACGTGTATGATACGTGTGTGACTTTATAGATAATCAGATAAGTCAAAATGGTTAGAAGAACAACTACGAAACCACCACGAGAACCTGAAGTAATGCCTAAAGGTGATCCCAGGTTGCTCTAGTCTATTGTGCGAGGAAGGGTTTGGTTAGGGTAGCCGTCTGGGCACTCTTCTCAGACGAGTCCCACACTCCCCCTGCCGCATGACATCCGGACAGGGAAGCCATGAGGTTCCCCTCCTTCCAAAAAAAAAGGTTAGGTTAGATTAAGTTAGGTTAGGTTAGGTTCGGTTAACTTAGGTTAGATTATAGGTTAGGTTCGGTTAACTTAGGTTAGGTTAGGTTAGGTTCCACCTCCCTGACTAGGCTTATGCCCAGAATAGGAAGACTTAGCCTAGGAAATAGAAAGATCTTGGCAGCAGTAGCTGAGTCCGTCATGCTCTATGCTGCGCCAGTTTGGGCAACGGCTATGGGCGTCGCCCGATACAGAAAACAAGACTAGTTCTAGGTACTGTTCGATGGTCCCTCGGGAAAGAGTTTTTAGAGAGTAAAAATCTCACACTACCGATCCAGTGCGCACTGCTGGCGGTGTTTTTCGTCTAGAAGATTTTCTCCTGCCTCCGATAAAAAAAGAGAGAAGAGAAGGCCCCAAACCTCTTAGTTTCTATACTGAATATACCTATAGAACGAAGGTCCTCCGAGGATGTAGGAAAAAAAAAGTACATCAAGTATACTATCCAGCCCTATTGACCCCGTAAAGCCAAAATACTATTAAGTATTTTTGTCTTCTAAGAAGAAATATAGTGAAATTTTTTAAATCCATGGTATAGAGTAGATATCTAATACAGGTAGGCTCTGAATAATTCTACCTTCAGCTGAGCAAAATCCCAAACTAGAAAATTTTTAGTGCTAGATAAACTAACGGGTACTTTCAGAAGATTTATAAGATGCTTAAAATTTTAGCATCTCCATAAATGCGTATGCGTTTGCGTAGCAAAAAACTACAATTTTGCACACTCCTTGGACAGCAATTTTTCTATTCCTTGCTCAATTATGCCAAACCTCGTGAACCAATTATAACGGTGTTTTTGAAGAGATATATTCTTTGGGATTGGGACTAAAAAGTAACAACTTATGTAGCTGTGTTTTTCCGTTCGCCACTCGTTTTAAAATTACTAAAATTGTTTTAGTTCTGGACGAAATAAGAAATTGCTCTAACTACAGAGAGCGACAAAATCCCAAATAATTGAATTTGTTTATTCAACTTTCAACTACATCGGTATAAAAGCGCGATGGTCCTTTATGGAAGATATGCAAGTTCTACACGCCCAAAATGAAGATTACACCTTGAGCTTAAAGATTTTTAATTAGTTAACCATATTCAGAGGACGAGATAAAAGTTATTGGAGACTGCATACGACAGAATAAAATATAAGCAAAGTTTTCAGAATTGTATTTAAATACTTTTGAATTAATTTGGGCTTTTGCAGGTGGCAAATGCACAATAGGAAATGAATTGGCCCCACAGGTCATAAGAAGTTCTAAATAATAGTATACTATTATTTAGAACTTCTATAATATAATATAATATAATAGCTATAGCTATTAGCTAAGTGCCATTTTTATAACGCGACCTTTGGTTGGCGAATTAATGTTTTTTCGTGAGTTTATACACCTTTACGTTAATTATTAGTTTCGATTGCAAACCGTATATTAGCACCCATATAGGCACCGACCTCAAGCGTTCTATTCTTTACACGTTTACACCTGCTTCGTTTTGATTTAATTTTTATTGAAATTTTCCTTATATTCACACTAAATGCCCACTAGGGGCTATAATCTATTGTTACTTAACATAACGTCCCTATAAGTATAGTATAAGATTCTCTAAATTTATACAAAAAATTCCTATAAGTAGGCTGTTTTTGCTGAAATAAAATATTATGGACCAAACTCAAACGCTGCCCACGTCGATTCCTTTTATTAGTACAAATTTTGGTCTTCGTTTTTTTTCTTCTTTAAAATATCAGTTTTCTTGTGTAATACGATTACATTTTGTTAAGGTCGATGACCAAAATGTAGACTAGATTTTTATGTTCCGTTATTTGGTATTTTATAATCGTCCAATTGTGTTTTAAAACGTTTCAATCGACTAATTTAAACAATAAAATTCTGACTAACTGTATTAACTGATGCAGTCAGTGTAAGTTCTTAACGGGATTCTTTTAAGGTGAAAAGAAAATGGGTTTCATTTCAATCAGACATTGAGACAAAATTTCTTAAGGTATAGTTGTTTAAGTTCAAGATCACGGTACTTACACGAAGGACAAAACTTACATAACAAACTTTTATTTCTTTATGGGCATTTTAAAACGTTTTGAAAATATAAAACCCTTTTCACTTAATAAAAATTCAAATGAGAAAAAAATTATATGGTTATGGGTTTTTGAAATGGAATAATAATGCGGCGTCTCTTAATGCGCAACCCTCAAACATGTATGAGGGCAAAAAATAGACAAATATAAATAGGTGAGTATACTTAAAAAATAACTGTAAATTGCCCAGGAAATAATAAAAGCATCTCTTCAATATTCGACAAAAAAAGGTCAGGGGTACAAAACAACTACCCTATTTTTTGTGAGATTTACGGTACCCTCTTGTGTATAAACGCTTTATTCAGCCCATTTCCTAGATCTACTGTTACGTGTCAGGTGGTCTATATGTTAAAATATGGATAGTATATGAATAACTGGAACTAATATAATAATCAAGACGTATTATTTATTGGGGGTTCGAAAAGGGAATAGCGGTAAATTCGGCAAAAAATAAGATTTATTATGTTGATTTATTTTAACAAAAATAAATTGAAATTTCCTATAATTGATCAAAAAATAATGGATTCTTGTTAGATAGTCCTGTTTCCACAGACATAGAAGCATAATCAACCAAGGAAAATTAGGAAACGGCATAAAAATTACGTATTCAAATAGATTAAAGGATGGTGAGAAAGATGCAAAAAAATTTGCTTCATGGAAAAAATGAACTTGAAGAGAAAAAAATGTGTTTTTTACCAATATCTCAGAAAATATGCAATCTAGAGAAAAATTACTAGAGACCATCATTTTATAAATGAAGCATTTAATTTTTTTGGATGCCTACTGCCTATATTGTCAAGGGGGTGGAAACTATTAATTTGTTTTGCTTAAAGAATACTACATATTAAAATATTCAACACCCTCTATAGTAGAGTGGAGCGAAGTTTTGATTTTTTGGAATTTTAAAAATGACTAGTGTGCAAAAGTTGTCTTTTTAGCCCCAAACAACATAGTAAAAGCGCAATTCGACTGAACTAATTTTAGAGGTGCCCCAGAAGCTCTGAAATTTCAAAAAATAGTGCATAAATAGAGAGGATTTTAGTAAGTAGATGCATCTCTTCTACATAAACCACATAAAAAAAGTCAAATTATAGTAGGTTACATACCCTCCATTTAAGCACTATTATTTTAAATTTCAGAGCTTTTGGGCATCCCTAAAATTGGTCCAATCGAATTGAGCTTTCCCTATGTTGCTTGGAGCTAAGAAAGACAACTTTTACACACTAGCCGTTTTTTAAATTCCAAAAAATCACAAATTTGCTCCAGCCTACTGTATAGCCCTTCAAGGGCGCATTTCGAAAAATTTAAGAAGAAAAATGTAAGATCATGTAAGAACCATCATCTGTAACCTTGAGGAGATGCATGTTTCGACTAATATTTATCGCAGCTTTCTTCATCCTCACCGGTCTTTAATTTTGACCAACTATTTCAGAACCACCCTGTACATACATTTGTGTTGTTTTATGAAATTATCTCTTTTTCGGGCATTATTCATTTCTAAAAGGCACAATAACCTGTTTTTGAAGATAGCTTCGTGAGACTAATTTTCAAGTTTAAATTTTTACAAAAATTTAACTAAATTCAACAGCTGCTCCTATAGTTCCAGTAAATCCGAGAAAGTTTCAGCTTCATAGATTTAGAGTATAAGTTATTATCATTCATTTCCAGAAAGGAATGTTGAAAAATGTATAGTGGTTTGTGGAGGATTTTTAAAAAAATCGCCATTTTTGCTACTTATCGACTATAAGCAAAATATAAAGAAAACTTGAAATTATAAGTAAATTTTCGTTAGTGCATCACAAAGTAAGATAATTTTTCTTTGCAATTAGGTACCTCCTCCTACTATACAATTTTTTTAAATCCGTTTAATATTATTTTGGAGCTACTTTAAAGTACAAATTTTGAAAAACTTAAAATTTACATAAAAATGAAGAAATATTAAATCCTTGTACTTTTATAAAATAAGTAATATACAGGGTGTTTCACTGAGCATGCTGATCATGGGGATCTAGTAAACAGTAAGAGGTACAATGTCGGTTAATTGACACCAAATATAGCCTCTTTCATGCCCAACTTGATCCTGCTTTTGTTTTTTGAAAAATATTATTAGCAGAAAAATATATTTAGAAAAAAATGAAAAATTTCATATTCTTTAAACGCCTATAACTTTCTTATTAATCAACATAATTTCAATTTTCAAAAAAGAGATAATAGGCACTACTAAAACCTATAAATTTAATAAATCAAAGAATTTTTTAATTGCGCTGATTTGGAGATACGATACAAAGTTAAATTGTTTTAAATGCAAACCTAACCTCACTTTTATGTTGTTGCAAACCTAATTTCTTCCTCTTTTCAAAAATATACGTTTGTAAAGTTTTAAATTTAAATTTTTTAGTAGATTTTTATGAGTTATTTCTACAATTTTTTTGAAATTCTTATGTTTAATTTTAATTGTTTTTTTTATTCGATTGTTTCATAGATAAATTGATTTAAAAAAAATTTTTTAAGATTAAATTACAAATTTGTTTTCTAGTTTTATGTTACTAAACAAGAATTTGAAAAATTAACTCTATCAACCCTTAAAAAAATTAGATTTGCAATAACATTATATACTAGGTTTGTATTTAAAAAAATATAACTTTGCGTCATATCTCCAAAACGGCGCATTAAAAAATTTTTTTATTTATTAAATTTATCGGTTTTAGTAATGCCTATTATACATTTTTTGAAAATTAAAATTATCTTGATTAATAAAAAAGTTATAGGTATTTAAAGAAAATGAACTTTTCACTTTTTTTCTAAAT
This sequence comes from Malthinus seriepunctatus, assembly GCA_963924605.1. Taxonomy (NCBI): domain Eukaryota; kingdom Metazoa; phylum Arthropoda; class Insecta; order Coleoptera; family Cantharidae; genus Malthinus; species Malthinus seriepunctatus. The sequence continues at coordinate 22,543,168 of OZ004600.1, read as the reverse complement.
ATCTAGAGTGCCTTTTTTCAAGAAACAAAAGCAGCATTGAGTTGGCCATTAATAAGGCTACATTTGGTATCAGTTAACCGACCTCGTATCTCTTACAGTTTACGAGATCCCCATGGTGAGCATGCTAAGTGGGACACCCTGTATTGTATAGTCAATTTCTCATGATGTAACTTTGAAATGTAATTCTTATAGAACGATTTGCTTCACCGAATAATTTTTTAAAATAATTTTTTCAACAAGATATCATAAATTCTTTAAAAAACGGGACGAAAATAATTTCATTTGTTGTTTAAAACTACAAGGTGTTACAGAAGTAAACAAAAATACATGGAACTGAAAGCTGAAACCTTTAGGTTTACATTAATATATATTTTTTAATTTGTTTATTGCTTATTTTGGATTAAAACAGTTTTTTCTCCACCAACTTGCACTTATTTTGCAATATTTTAGCTCGCCTGCTTAATAACATTTTTGAAAACATGGCATTTTTAAAACACATTTTTCGGGAAAACCACTGCTCTAATAGAAAAATTTTATAGGACATTTTTTATGTAAAAATGCTTCATCTATAAAATGGCGGTCTAGTCATTTTTCTCTAAATTGCATATTTTTCGAGATATTCTTAAAAAACACATGTTTTCCTCTTCAAGTCCATATTTTCTATGAAGCTGTGACTGAATGCAAACTTTTTTGCATCCTTTTTGCCATGTCTTAACTAATCTGAATATGTAATTTTATGCGGTTTCCTAATTTTCCTAAGGTTTAAACCTTTTGAAATTGGGCTAATAGTTGAAAGAATTGGTTTGAGATGAACAAAAACAGTGGAAAAGTTTAGAATTTCAAAGTTAAAATGCGGGTTTGTTGTTTGTACCGCTATTCGAGTCTCCGATTAACTCTCCGAGTAACAGCATATATGAAGCATTTTGAAGCCCTACACGCGACACAAGTGAAAGTAAGAAGTTTATTACTGTAAGGCCAGTTTTGTAATGCTGTTTTCTATAACTGTTAAAAAATATTTTTCAGTTACAAAATTTTTAATGACGAGCTTTAAACCGTATCTCACATTTTAATGGAAATTATTACTTTCCGGCTACTATTTACTAACTCGTTGATTGTAAATTGATTAATTAGAAAATGAAATGTTTGTATAAATAAAAATATCCTATTTTAAAAGTATAATCGTTGCTTACAATAAACAGTTAATCAATCGAAAAGTATGTTATTTTCAATTTTATCAAGCAAATAGCCTTTGGCAAAATTTCAATCAATTCGAAATTGAAAATTGAAAAAAAATGTTTACAAGAGGGGTAGTTGAAACTAAAAACAATAAGTTATTATTTGAAATCAAGTGCTTCAAAATAATACTTATAAAACAACGAGTTGGCACGATTTTATTCGCGTTTATAAAGGTAGGTATACCTACAACACTTGATGTCGGTGAATGAAAGTAGTAACGGGACGTTCACTTATGCAATGTATTACAGTTATAATCAAGTTCATGGACCTCATGTGCCAATCTCTCTTTTGCTCTCCTTTGCTAAACCACTATTTTGTCTTTGTTGTACATACGTAAAAGGCTTATAATGCAAAATGTAGGGCAACGCACCGATGTAACCCGCAGAAATGAGTAAATGCGGAATCGCTGAAAACATAATAAGAACTTGACATTATTATTTGTATGTACAAGTAAAATCTAGCATTATCGCTTTTTTTTCTTCTTCGACTATTGTCAATAGAATTTTCTTTGCCGCAATTTTTTTACAATTTTACGTTGACCGAACATGGAAGTTAAGAGATGTTGAGGACGAACCTACATTTTTTGACCCGTCGGCGTCGGTTAATTAAATATTTTATTGCTTTTACGAAGATTGTAAGTTTAAATAATGTAGGACATAGTGTTAACAACTACTACCATTCCACTATTCGGCTGTGTAGAGGTACTAAAGTTATTGTCTGTGGTTAGGACTTAGGAACGACCGTTGTAATTTACTACCTAATGAACGCACTCGTATAGAATTTTCAATTCAACAATTCAATATTCAAAAGTTTATATCAGGGTTTTATTAGTAGTTTAGTTCATTAGAGATTTTAACCTCAGAAAAATAACAGAAAGGCCAAAACTCGATGCATTGTTGTTTTGAAATCAAAAATGATTAACATTTTTTATTGAAAAAATTTAGTTCAAAGTTTTAAAATTTTGCTTTTTCTAAATATCACAGGAAATATGGATCCAATAAAAAAGAAGTTTAATTATTTTTTAAAGAAGAGAATATTTAGAGAAGAAAATCTCTTTTGACTTTTTTCATAGGGTAAATCGGTTTGGGGTAAAACCGTTGATTGAAGGGAAAACGAAGTGAAAATGCACGGTGACTTTAGGAATCAACTTGCGCGCGTGAAGCTTAAATATTCAGAAAAAAGTGTCCTATCTATGTCAAAAATAAAAGTAGGAAAAAAATTAAAAACTCATATAAAAGGAAAATGCGTAAGCTTTCAGATTCACTAATTTTCTTTTAAAGATATTCCTTCTGAATGCTGCAATATGAGTTTTAAAGAAAAGTATCTTTGTTGTTGAAAAATCACATTTTTGACTTAAAATATTGCATTATCATTAAAAATTGATTAAAATGAATAATTCTTGTGGAATAATATTCTTAATACTATACATTATGAACAAAAACAATAAAAACCATTTTTAGTTTATTGATTTTAAAGAGAGCACTTTTTGACCAAAGATAACTGCAAATAAAACAACTAGTGTAGTGAACGAGGGTTTTACTGCTAAGAACCTATACGCCTTGAACGAATTTAGATGAATTTTTTTTATTCAGTTCTAAATACCCTAAAGATCAAAGTTTATATTGTTAAAAAGTGTGCATTTGCCTCATCATCTTTCTAAACCACTTCTTGTGAATTCAATTTTGAAAATCATAAAAATGAGCTGAAAAAGAATTTTTATTTCAAAATTTTGGGTGCAAATGCTTACGCGTTTGATAATTAGTAACTAAGCAACAAGTTTACAGAAAAAAAATTTCAAAAATGCATGATGAAATTCTTATTAACATTTAATTAACAAGAGCTAGTGAAGCACTTCTCGGGTTCTCGGCATCGCAGAAACTTCAAATTTGGCTTCAATATATATAATGTCCTCAAGATCAATAAAAAAAGTCTTCAAGTCCTGAAAACCCTCTGGAAATCGATTGAAGGGGGAAGGGGGACGCCCCCCATACTTTTTAGATGAAATCAGACCTTTTTAGGGATCCCTAGAGTGTAATGTACAATGACACCAAATTTCAAGTTCTTAGGATGCTTAAAAGTGCTTGTGACTCAAAGTAACAAAATCAAAAGAATTGGTTAAAAAGGTGATGAGGCAAATGCACACGTTTTTACAGTATAAACTTTGATCATTAGGGTATTTATAATTCAGTAAAAAAGATTTCATTAAAATTTCATTAAAATTTGATCAAGGAGTTGGTTCTTCTCAGTAATATTATTTTTCAGCTAATTCCTAAGATGATGTTACTTTGAGTTACAAGCACTTTTAAGCATCCTAGGAACTTGTAATTTGGTGTCGTTGTAGAACACACTCTAAAGATCTCTAGATAGGTCTGATTTCTTCTAATAAAAAACGGGGTTGTTGTCCCCCCCCCCCTTCATCGGCCCTAGATGGTTTTCAGAACTTGAAGACTTTTTTTATTAATCTTGAGGACATGATATACATTGGTGCCAAGTTTCTGCGATGCCTAGAAGTGCTTCATTAGTTACTGTTAAGTAAATGTTAATAAGAATTTCATCATGCATTTTTGAAATTTTTTTTCCGTAAACTTGTTCCTTAGTTACTAATTATCAAACGCGTAAGCATTTGCACCAAAAATTATGAAATATAAATTCTTTTTTCATGATTTTGAAAACTGAATTCACAAGAAGTGGTTTAAAAAGATGATGAGGCAAATGCACACTTTTTAACAATATAAACTTTGATCTTTAGGGTATTTAGAACTCAATAAAAAAAATTTCATCAAAATTCGTTCAAGGCGTGGGTACTTAGCAGTTTATGCTCTTTTCAGTCTAATATGATTCCATTAAACGTGATAGAAACAAAAAAAAAGCTTATGAGATGCAATAAATAAATAATTGTGTAAAAAATAAATTAATAATGTTTCCCGCCATCTTCCATTAAATAATTAAATTGGCAGGAAAATGTTTTCAAACTTAAGACAAACATGTTTCTGTACCTTAGAATGAGAACACAGTAAGTGACTTTGAAAATAATTTTCTTAAAATTATTTGGAGTTTCTTACACTATTAGGCAGTATTCTTTGAGCTCTTTGAGTATACAGTTACTAATACCCTAATACATAATAGGAGTTCAAAACTCAAAAGAGCTCAAAGAATACTGCCTAATAGTGTAAGAAACTCAAATTATTTTCAAAGTCACCTACAGTGTTCTGCTTTTAAAGTACAGATTTATATTTTTGAAAAGAGAAATTGCAGTTTAACGATGTCATATTAGTCAAGAACTGTTTTCGAAAAAAACGTCTCCTTAACCATGCAAGCGGCATTTCATATAACATTTTGGTAACCGATCTTTCCACTATAGTTCCACCCCCCTGAATACGAAAATTGCGGTTACCAAAGCGAAACCTTTGGATATTCAAGATGACACCCAAGATGTCTGCTTTGTTATTTTTGATAGAATAATTATGAACAATTAGGACAAATATTTTCATTGGTTCGGATAGATATTTTTATACTCTACAATTTTCATTAGAGGTAAAAGTATCTCCAGATCACTCCTTAAGGAGCTAAAGTCGGAAGAAGCACCGGGAAATTAGAACAAAATCCCAGTATCGAAATGCTAGAGGAATTTCATATAACATTTTCGTAACCGATGTTCTCCCAATATTTTGGATGGAATAATTATTATTGCAACTAGGACAACTATTTTGCCTGAATTAGATATACAAGGTGCTTTACAATTTTTATTAGACGTAAAATTACCGTAAGATTGCTTCTTAAGGAGCTAAAGCCAGATAAAGACACCGCGTGCGTAAAAATCGTCGTAATATATAATCCGTTCACTATTTATTTGCTCTTTGGTTGGCCATGAACTTTTATTTTTTGGTTTGCCAAAATAAAAAGTCCCTATTAAGTTGACTGACAGCTCTTGACAGTACCAAAAAAAATTACAGACCATTGACAGATCAACTATTAACACAATGGAATAAAAGAATAAATAAAATACTTAACCTAACTGATTTTTTTCTAATTTATACCGGGTGGAATCTGTCACCCTAACATGGCCAACCATAGCGCAAATAAATAGTGAACGGATAATACCTGTTTGCTCTTTTTATTTATTGCGATAGATTAATTATTATGGCAATTAAGACAAATTTTTTTTTTGTCTTGACAAATTTAATTTCCTTTTTGAAGAGGCAAAGCGAAGGTTATCGGAGCAAAAAGTCTAAAGCGTTTACCAAAAAGCAGATAGACCAATTTCTAACAACAGCCAGTGATGGGCACCACCTATTACCTAATGATGAAAGTAAGAATAAGTAGTTAAAAAATTTATCAAATACATACCTAACTTTATTACTTTTTTAGGTGGCCTTAATTGTCAGAGTTGCAGGCGCTTGTCGTAGACAAGAATTGGTTCCCATGTTCCCAACGGATATAGAAGATTTAGAACAATTCCTGAAAATTGTTATACCAAATACCAAAACAAATACTGTTCAACCAATCGGTATTAACACATTTGGAAGCATACCTAGAAAAATTGCGCAATTTCTAAAACTTTCAAATTCATCAGAGCTGTACACTGGTCATTGTTTCCGGAGAAGTTCGGCTACTTTAATAGCTGAGTCAGGAGCTGATAATATGACCCTTTTAAAACGTCACGGAGGCTGGAAGTCTACAAATGTGGGTGAAGGATATGTGGATGCTTCTCTCGAAAGTAAAAAGAAGACATCTACTACGATTTTGGGTGCAAAAAATGTAAGAGCTGAGAAAAATACGACTTCAGAGGAATTGCGGGTGTCTTCTTTGAATAGTGTTAATATATCACATTTGAGTAATTGTAATATAAATATTTATAAATAGATAAAGGTTGATGCATGTCAATTGTTGTGTGAGTATTGTAAACCGGATATTTAAAATTCGACCAATAGAAAACTTCTATTTAAATATCAAGCGCTTTTTTTTGGGAGTAGCTTAGCTGCATCTTGTCGGTGAATATTGTATAGTGATGTAAGTCTTCCATTATTTTTTCAATTTAGGTTTCAAAAAGTATTCTAGCTACGCAGTTTTTTTTAATATTTTCTTCATCCTATATTCAGTACTGTATATACGATAATGAAGTATGTATACATAGTAGCAAATAAGTAGTGAAGAATCTATTATTTGAACCTTTTAAATGGAGTTTAGTTAGCTTCTACACCTACGTGACAGATCACATGCACCGAAGTGCATCAGTTGCCCCCAAAAATTAAAAATTTAGAATGGAAAGCTGTTTCACTTTAAGATTCTCTTACTTGCGGTATCAACAAAAACAAAAAGCGTAAATCATAATTGAGCAAGGAGCCTTTACGTTTACACTCCCATTTAATTCACCTAATTGATGACCGATTTTTACTACAACCCCCATGCTCGTGTTTGTGTCTTTATGGTACTTTTAAACGTAATTCACGCCGAACGACTATTTTAAAATTAAAATAAATTGAATCAAGCGCTGTTGGTAAAACCTTATGAATTTTATTGACTGATGAGTGATGAGGAATGCAAAACGAATCAGTAAAACAATGGCTTTTCATCAACCCCGCAGAGTCGTGCTGTGCTGAATTTTCAAATTTATTTCTGGCAATTTATTGCACGCTATAATGAAAATCAGATCTCAAAACAAATAATAATAAGTTTTGAAAACAAAAAATGATGTTAAAAGTAACACCTAAACACAGCCATATTTAAAAGTTATAGTTTATTAGAACCAGTTATTCTAGGTGCTTATTTTAGCTACTAACTCGCGGAAGGAAAAGAAAGAGCAAGTCGAAGGCTATTGCAAAATTCTTGTCTCTTCTGGTCGAGGTCACAAACGGACAATGGTCTACTTACCTACACATGCCCCTCCATATCGTAATAATAATAGTATAGTAGCATTGAACTTCATGTGTATTTTGAGGTTATCCAAGGCGATAATTCACTGATTCTTAAACGTAATTGCAAATCTGCTACTGGAAATAATAGATAAAAAAAAATGCTTTTTATGACTTTTTTAGGCAAATTGCAAAGATTGCATGATCTGTTTAATGTTTCTGAATTTTACGCATTTTAAATTCTACAGAGCAAAAATTTATTTTAGCGTGAAATTGAGTGAATGTGGCTAGTGCCTACATTCATAATTTAATTTTTAAGGCAAAGATACAAATAAATACAAGAACCAAGAGAAGATAATTTGGAAGAAAGCAGTTTTAGTGAAATAAATAGGGAATTAACACTGAGAGAGACAAAATTAAAACATTTGAAACAATGTCAAAGATGACTTAGAGCATATGGCCTTCTTTTAATATAGTATAGAAATAATATACAGATGACCTGGCTTATTCAGAATAAGACATACTGAGATAGAGAAACCTAATATTATTCCAAGTACATAGCTGCATATAATCCAGAGTTCTCATGGAAAGATGAATTTTATAATTATGAACGTAAAGAACAAAATGAAGAGTCTGGTGGATATGAAGATTATTACTAAAATAAAAAAAATAGGATGTGGAAGCTAGAATCCACACAATAACAATAAAAATAGATTTTCCCAACTTCTTAGCTTCTGAAGATTTTATTTGCTGGACTATCTATGTAGCATAGGTAATCGTAAAGAGATCTGCTCAACAACTTAAAGTCAGAACCTGATCAGAGTTAGAGCATGCTAACTCCTAACTCGATAAATATTACAAATTGAAAACATTTAAATGACCTCAATTATCTTCTTCTAATGGCAGTGAAATATTAAGATTCTCACACCTTCTTGACAGCGAAAAAAGTGATAAAGTTCAACTAAACTTGAAGTTAACGGAATGTTTTTAGTTTGAGTTTTTTGCCCGAGTTGGTTGAGATATTGCATTACCACCCACCAGACAAAGCCAGTGCACATAGAATAATGCGAGTCAGTAGCGTAACAAATATTCCAGAAACCCGTGTGCAAAGTTGCTCGTGGGGTAATTTTTGGACCAAGTACATTAATCCAATTTTAACCTCAATTTTGGTGCCTTTTGCCTAAGATAAGCCGTTTACAAACAAAACTTAAAAAATAGTTTTCGTGTTAAAGCCATGATGGACATAATAATTCAGCTAGCACCTCAAAAATTCTACAAGTTTTCTTCAAAAATATTTAATGGGAGGGAGGAGTTACCCTTGATATTCTACCCCAGTTTGCAATCGGTGAAGAAGAACGATTGGCAAATCAAATATGTAATAAAATAATCGTAAACGATTTGCTAAAAATTGCTGCAATACATTGCATTTCCTTGGCACCCCCAACTAAACTTAGCCCCCGAAAAAGCATAAACGTCGATCACCAGCACACATAAGCATAAGATCGAGAAGACATGACATAAGCATGAAAGATTCCAAAACTCTCGTTCAAAAATATTGAATGGGGTTGCTACATTTCTTCGACATCCCTTATCTACATCTCAGTCTCTGGTGAAGCATAAACGTCGGTAGTAGAAGCTTGAATTAATAAGCTCAAACGTTTTACAGTTTTGTTTAGCGTTTAGCGCAGAGTTTATGTAGCGATATTAAAGACGATCTAATTTGAGTCAAATCCGACGTTACTTACAGACGACTTAAATTTGTAGTTAAAACTGAGAGAAATAGTTCATGATTGATCTTCAAAAAATGCTTTTTAACCTATAAATAAAAGACTAAAATTTTTCCTTTGACTCTACTGCACTCTGTTGGCAATCAGCTCACTAAATATAAAAACAAACAATTTGATATACGTTTTTTAAATCTAAAAACATGCTCTTCAGTGATGAAACATGAGCATTTCAACAACCTCTGCCAGTTTTCACTATTAGCACCTAAACTTACTGAACCAAACGTTTAAAAGATCTAGGGTCAGGAGGAATGAAGCTGTGGAGCAGAAAGGTCTCCTTATCACCCTACCAAAATATGTCAGACGTTAAATGCTAAGAATTGTCTAAAATGACACATATTTGAAGATTCCTGATTCTTACTCATCATTTTATAATTAAAAGATAATTTTTTACTTTCATGATATCAAAGACTTCGTAATTCTCCCTGGGAGAGATATCAGTTTCTTTTTCATGGCGAGAGAGGTTATGCTAAAATCAGATGATTTTATTTGTAAATTTATAGTGAATTGGATAAAGTAAATAAATCATGAAGATAAATGAGCCATAAACATAAAAAATCTTTCGATCAGTAAATTAAATTTAAACGCCAGAATTCGCATTCTTCCTGGGAGAGCTTTGAGTTTCTTTTTCATGGCGAGAGAGGTTATGCCAAAATCAGATGATTTTATTCGTAAATTTATAGTGGATTGGATAAAGTAAATAAATCATGAAGATAAATGAGCCATAAACATAAAAAAATCTTTCGATCAGTAAATTAAATTTAAACGTCAGAATTCGCATTCTCCCTGGGAGTGCTTTGAGTTTCTTTTTCATGGCGAGTGAGGTTATGCCAAAATCAGATGATTTTATTTGTAAATTTATAGTGGATTGGATAAAGTAAATAAATCATGAAGATAAATGAGCCATAAACATAAAAAAATCTTTCGATCAGTAAATTAAATTTAAACGCCAGAATTCGCATTCTCCCTGGGAGAGCTTTGAGTTTCTTTTTCATGGCAAGAGAGATTATGCTAAAATCAGATAATTTTATTTGTAAATTTTTCATAGATTGGAGAAAGTAATTAAATCATGGAGATATATGAGCCATAAACATAAAAAAACCTTTCGATCAGTAAATTAAATTTAAACGTCAGGATTCGCATTCTCCCTGGGAGTGCTTTGAGTTTCTTTTTCATGGCGAGAGAGGTTATGCCAAAATCAGATGATTTTATTTGTAAATTTATAGTGGATTGGATAAAGTAAATAAATCATGAAGATAAATTAGCCATAAACATAAAAAAATCTTTCGATCAGTAAATTAAATTTAAACGTCAGAATTCGCATTCTCCCTGGGAGTGTTTTGAGTTTCTTTTTCATGGCGAGAGAGGTTATGACAAAATCAGATGATTTTATTTGTAAATTTATAGTGGATTGGATAAAGTAAATAAATCATGAAGATAAATGAGCCATAAACATAAAAAAATCTTTCGATCAGTAAATTAAATTTAAACGCCAGAATTCGCATTCTCCCTGGGAGAGCTTTGAGTTTCTTTTTCATGGCAAGAGAGATTATGCTAAAATCAGATAATTTTATTTGTAAATTTTTCATAGATTGGATAAAGTAATTAAATGATGGAGATATATGAGCCATAAACATAAAAAAATCTTTCGATCAGTAAATAAAATTTAAACGTCAGAATTCGCATTCTCCCTGGGAGAGATTTGAGTTTATTTTTCATGGCGAGAGAGGTTATGCCAAAATCAGATGATTTTATTTGTAAATTTATAGTGGATTGGATAAAGTAAATAAATCATGAAGATAAATGAGCCATAAACATAAAAAAATCTTTCGATCAGTAAATTAAATTTAAACGCCAAAATTCGCATTCTCCCTGGGAGAGCTTTGAGTTTCTTTTTCATGGCGAGTGAGGTTATGCCAAAATCAGATGATTTTATTTGTAAATTTATAGTGAATTGGATAAAGTAAATAAATCATGAAGATAAATGAGAGCCATAAACATAAAAAATCTTTCGAGCAGTAAATTAAATTTAAACGCCAGAATTCGCATTCTCCCTGGGAGAGCTTTGAGTTTCTTTTTCATGGCAAGAGAGATTATGCTAAAATCAGATAATTTTATTTGTAAATTTTTCATAGCTTGGATAATGTAATTAAATCATGGAGATATATGAGCCATAAACATAAAAAAATCTTTCGATCAGTAAATTAAATTTAAACGCCAGAATTCGCATTCTCCCTGGGAGAGCTTTGAGTTTCTTTTTCATGGCGAGTGAGGTTATGCCAAAATCAGATGATTTTATTTGTAAATTTATAGTGAATTGGATAAAGTAAATAAATCATGAAGATAAATGAGCCATAAACATAAAAAAATCTTTCGATCAGTAAATTAAATTTAAACGCCAGAATTCGCATTCTCCCTGGGAGAGCTTTGAGTTTCTTTTTCATGGCAAGAGAGATTATGCTAAAATCAGATAATTTTATTGGTACATTTTTAATAGATTGGATAAAGTAATTAAATCATGGAGATATATGAGCCATAAACATAAAAAAATCTTTCGATCAGTAAATTAAATTTAAACGTCAGAATTCGCATTCTCCCTGGGAGAGATTTGAGTTTATTTTTCATGGCGAGAGAGGTTATGCCAAAATCAGATGACTTTATTTGTAAATTTATAGTGGATTGGATAAAGTAAATAAATCATGAAGATAAGTGGGCCATAAACATAAAAAAATCTTTCGATTTCGAATGCCAGAATTCGCATTTTCCCTGGGAGAGTGAGACTTGAGTTTTTTTCTTATGGTAAGAGAGATTATGCCAAAATCAGATAGGTTTTTTTGTAAATTATTAATGGATTGGATAAAGCCAAATCATAAAGATAAATGAGTCATAGACAAAAAAAATCTTTCGATCAGTAAATTAAATTTAAACGTCAGAATTCGCATTCTCCCTGGGAGAGTGAGCCTTGAGGTTTTTTCTCATGGTAAGAGAGATTATGCCAAAATCAGATACGTTTTTTTGTCAATTTTTAATGGATTGGATAAAGTCAAATCATAAAGATAAATGGGTCATAAACAAAAAAAATCTTTCGATCAGTAAATTAAATATAAATGTCAGAATTCGCATTCTCCCTGGGAGAGATTTGAGTTTCTTTTTCATGGCGAGAGAGGTTATGCCAAAATCAGATAATATTATTTTTAAATTTTTAAACGAGCGGGTAATGAAGCTCATTACTCACAAGAATCAATCATTAGATTGAGTAATGAGCATTACCCGCAAGTAGGATATTATACTTTATCCACGACCTCAAATATTATAAACCAAATATACATTGAATATGCGGGTATTTTTTGAAAAAATTCAAAAGTGGTTAAACAAATTGCAATTTATATGACTATTATAACTCACAGCAAATTTCATTTTGATATGTTGACAAATAGCGGAGCTATAAAAGTGTTCCAATCCCTTATGCCGCCCTGTAAACCATTGAGAGTAATATAATAATCATTGAGTAATATGTATATTATTGCAACTAGTGAGTAATGACACACATTACTGGTCAAAAATCATAGATTGATGAACGTATTATCGGACAGTCGTGGATAAAGTATTTAAATCATAAAGATAAATGAGTCATCGATAAATGATCACTTTATCAGCCTCATATTAAAATGGGTAGCAGAAATCTTAAAAAATGTGATTTTATAGGTGGGCACTCGGCATTTTATGTTTATAAAATATTTTCGAAAGTATTGATCAATTTCTCCTGTTGATAATAAGTGTTAATAATATATGTTAATAAAATATGTAAATACACAGGCAGTACAGGGTGGCTCAAATTAGCTCTGTAACTATGAGCAAAAGCTGAAATCTAGGAAAATCTTTCTAAACGCCACGTGTTTATCTCAAAGTAGTCAATTTGGGCCATCTTGTATTATCTCTTTCTCTATGATATTTATGTACCTACTATCTTCTCCAAATTACAAAAAAAAAATTTGTACGTTGACGTAAAATGTTTTAACACCAAGACAAACACCTTGTAAGGCGCAATTAATAAACAAGTGGAAGGAGAGGTGATGAGATAATGATATTCTTTGCGTATCAGTCATCCAGGAAAAGCGATTAATTATGAGTTAGTTACATGTAAAAATTAAACAAAACAAATTTTTAAATCTTAATGGTAAATCACGAACGAAAATTTATTTTTATTTACTTAATATTTTCCGAATAGCAACAGAAACATCTTCAAACTAATCAGAAAATCTCTATTTGATCAATATTTTACGGATACCGTTTATACAAGAATCAAGTAGATTAAAAGGGTTAGAAAATCAATATTTTGCAATTAATATTTCAAAATTACTATTAGGTAGATAATAATTAAATATAGCGGGTCCTAGCACATACTAGAGACGGAACAGAGATTTTTACGATACTTTTGATAGAAAAAAATTAGTTTATGAATTACGGTACATTCAATAATGGAAAAAAATAAACAAATTATAGAATGCCATATAATATAAAAAGTTCAATAAGGATGAAGATGAGAGTTAATATTTTTATTATTGTGGAACTCAATAGTTTATTTCACCAATAAAAGTATAAACCGTCAATAAACTTTTAAACCGTTAGGACCTTGCACACTTTTTAAAGACTGCATTAAATGTTACACAAAAAATCGTCAATTTTTTTTCAAAGAAAGTAAACTTCAAGGATAACCTTGCAAAAAATAATGCCACCGTCATAAAATGACATTTTTGCAGGTATATAAAAATTTACGATCAATCAATACTTATTGGCAAATATATCTTTCAAAGGAAAGGACATGAACAATTAAAAAAGCGTACAGTTAGACATGTTACGATGGAAAAATAGTTTTCAATATAAGTCAAAACGTGTTTTTACAACCTAACATTACTTTTTTTTTTCAAATTTACAGCATCTAGGAAATCAGAAGTTATATAACATTAGTTTATATCTAACAGGATGAGGGATGAGCCATTAAAAATAATTATCAATTGCAGATACCTACCTAACAAAAGCAACAAGAGCAGATGGTCTATTGGTAAGGTGGTGGTTTGACCCATATTTTTTTAAACCGTGATGAAGCTAATGATAATCTTACAATTTTAACCCTTTTCAAATCTGAAGTTAACGGTGTTTAGAGACAGGACGTGCCTCGTTAAACTTTGATAATGGCAAAGAAGAAAAAAATATATCAAACGATGAGGCAGGTGGTCAGGTGGAAGGCGCACTAGGTCAATTAAATAAGGGTTAAGTCCCAGATTAAATTATAAAACAGATTTTAAACGAAAAAAATAAGTTAACAAAACAACTTTAAAAAAAAATTATTTAAAACCTCAAACAGGTCGAATAAGTTTGAGGACACAAAATTTTTATTTGCGAACACAAATCACTGTTAAGTTTATTGTTATTTAGTGCCAAAATAAAAGAAAAATGAAGGTCGGTTTCGAATTTTGCACTTTATGTTCGAGGACAATACGTCGAAAAATTGTATGAAATATTTAAGTGACCAACCATGACGAAATCATTTCGAGCTGTAAAGCAATTTACAAGTGGTTGCAAGTCCTTGCAAATAATTTTGACTCGGTTTAACGTTTTGTCGGCAATAAATGTAAAGAATTTTTTTAAAAGCATCTTCGTCGTACTCGGAAAAAATATTTATGACACTAAACAACTTTTAAGTAAACGAACGAGATACGGTGTGGATTTTTTAAGTCATCGCATAAATAATTAAAATGTGAAAAAGAAAATGTGTTTATGCAAAACCATTCTCACTGTTCTTCGATTTCTTCCTATACTTGTAGTTTTCAAGAAGCGAAGAGGTTGTTAACCGACGATTCTAATGTAGGTAACATAAAGTGTGACGTCAGGCTCGTCACCTCTATGTTCTAGTGGTCTAGTTATATTCAGCCAATCTGGTCATAGCAGAAATAGCAATCTTCTTTATAACTCTTCATTTAGATCTTGGGTCGTTGAACTATTGCATTTTATTTAATGAGCTGTTGGTGATGAACTTCACGTTCCTTATATTTCATTTTAAATGATCGTAAACTTGGCTTTAAGCTTATAAATCACAAGTTCGTGGTTTTCCTGGGTGTATTACCCTTTCGTGTAATTTAATGTTCCAACAAAACGAAAATAACCAACTTTATTAAGCAGACATCAAACTGCACATAAGAGACTAAATAATTTTAGTTCCCTTTATTACCACTGGTGCAATTTCAAAGATAGGAGATCGAAAGAAAAAAATCAGAATTCCATAAGCTGGAGACGCTGGAGTAACAAAGCCATAAGTTTCATTATGACTTTCTCAATTGTGAGAAAATTTTAGGAACGAACAATGGGACAAATAAAATTTTCCTCTTAACGGTGTTTTTCAGTAATGACAAAGAATGAGAAATTGGATTCCTCAAAGTCCAAAAAAATTTAAACATAAGAATCCGACATACGTTCCTGAATTTTTTCCATAAATCTCCTAATTGATGAAAGTATTTAGGATATACTCGTAGGTACTTATATTATTTTAAAATTACACGCACGATACTGACCCTCAAAAGTAGCTAAATGTCAAGATCCCGAACATATTTTGTGCTCATGCGAAACGGACGGTCAACAACCTCACGCGTAATGTGTTACGCTGTCTTTAAAGAAAATGATAACACACTTACGTCGCGAATAATAATTTCGAGTTGTAAGAACATCACGGTTAATGGTATGTCTTGGATATGCTCTTATACTAGGTGTAAAAATGTTGCGAATTGAGGGCGAAAGGTAAGCCGTAAGGTGTAGTAAAACTAAAAGGAGAAGAAGTTTTCTGTTGTATGTCAATCGACTCGGTTTTATTGAAAGCTAAAGGAAAAGCGTAACTGACCACTAAATTATAATATTATAATATTGTAGCTCAAAATTTAAATTAAAATTCTTTTTAAATATTTATAATCTGAGTTTGAACTAGGAATTCCAACCGTCCCGTTTCTAGATAGGGCCGCAAGGCCATTTGTAACGCCATAAAAAATGTATAGCTTTTTAATTATTTTTCAAATTTGCGTTCGGGTGGGTGGAGACTCTTTAAAAGTAATGACTTCCATTTAAAGAAGCCGTCTTTAGCTTAAAGAGCACCCACTTATCCAAAAAACGAGTTTGATCCGCACCATCTTAAAGAACCTTCTAGGTCCAGTTCTTCAATTGTGGTTTAAGTTCAATTCAACTGTAAGTTCTATAGTGAACCAACCTACAGGGCATGAATTTAACTTAGATCATGCCGAACTTAGTTTAAACCACGATTAAAAAACCAGCCCTTATAGCGATTTAACTAAAATCCGGTCTTGTATCGAAGGTAAAAGGTAATGTGGCCAGCACTATACGAATTCAATATTTGAAATTCTGACTGTTCCATTCGCAGTCTAAAGTTGTACTAGAAATACCACCCTGACATAAAAGCAGAATATATTT
The DNA here is from genome assembly GCA_963924605.1 of Malthinus seriepunctatus. Taxonomy (NCBI): domain Eukaryota; kingdom Metazoa; phylum Arthropoda; class Insecta; order Coleoptera; family Cantharidae; genus Malthinus; species Malthinus seriepunctatus. The sequence continues at coordinate 22,526,823 of OZ004600.1, read as the reverse complement.
ATAAAATATCCGCAGATAGTTTTGACTTTAGCTATACTATATCGCAACATACGATTCTTTGTAATATCTACTAAGGTATCGCGTTATTTACTTTTAAAATTGTGGAATTCCTAAGACAAGCGTAATTTAGCTCTTTTACATGTCGCATCCCTAACAAATTATTAAAAAAAATAAATCCACTATGGGAATTAGGAAAAAAGTGGTGTTTGACAGAAATTGTTGAGTTCAAAATTTATTTGGAGTAGAGGAGCGGATACCTACTTTATCATTTACATTTTCAAAATAAATCAAAAATTGCTTTCCTTTTTTGTATAAAAAAATACCTTTTTGAATAACTGATGAAAGGACCGCGCACTTTTTACATGGAAAAACGGTTTCGGTCACATTTAATAAAATTAAGTATGCCTTAGGTGTAAGCCCCACTCCCCATTCTATCCCACGGGCTTTTACTCGGGATATTCAGACTTTTCTAGGAATCTTTAAAGCGGTGCTTCTCAACCTTATGTCATAGGTGTTCTATTTTATACCACTAAATACTGTGGCTCCCCCTTGAAAGATGTTTCTAAATTATGACCCATTGAATCATCAACCTTTCGGGAACTTTCACGACTTCATCAAGGGAAGTCTAGAAATTCTTCTATGAGTGAAAACTCCAAATATTTTAATGACAAAGTTGATAAATGCCTTTAGTAAAAAATTAAAGTTATATGGAACACAAACAAACGTAAAGCAAAAAGAATAAAATGGTTTGAAAATAGCAAATGTGGATTAATTTGTTAAAACCTATCCAGCACCTGTACAGGACAGAAGAGCATAACATACAAATTTTATCTCCAACTGTTGAAAATCATTAATAATTGTGACAAATAATTTTAGAAAATATTTTGCAACCGTTTACAATGTATAATACCAACGTACAAGATGGATATTCAAATGAAGAAGAAGAACAACATAGACTTCACGTCAAGTGACGAAATCAAAGGGTCAGTCAACTTGGCCCCCCGAAATTAGATTTTTCCGAAAAACAAACATTGCGCCAAGTCGGGCTAAGCTAGCGCCAGCTAGCGCCGCAAATATTATAGCTAGCGCCTTATTGGTTATCGAAATATTGTAACTTCAATTTTCGGGGGGTTAAGTTGACGCTGATCCCCCCGAAATTCGAATTTCGAAAAAATAATCATTGCGCTAGGTTAGCCTGAGCTAGCGCCGCAAAAATTATAGCTAGCGCTTTTTTACTTAAAAAGTTAGAGAGGGTCAAATTTAAAGTCGATGCATGTCTAAAGGTGCTTCACTAATTCAAGTTTAACCTACAGTAGCCCCAACGAAAGAAAAGCACATCACGTGACCAAATCTGCGCAAAGCGTGGCTTCCAGATCAAAGTGCACAGTACAAAACTACTGACTACCCAACTTCAACGGTTATGGCGCCGTGGTCTTCTTTTCTTTCGTTAGGTCTACTCTACTCCTCTACTTATCCATTAATTAATTATAGAAGATCAATAATCAAAAGACCAAACTTGTATAACTCTACAGTTATCAAAATCCCAATGTTAATGAATCTGGGATCCATGATGATATTCATAAGAAGATGATCATCATAGGTTCTTATGATCTTTTTAATAAATCGAGTTAACATTTCATATAATCAGTTGTGGATTATTTACAATTACTATTAATCACTGATAAAGCTCGAGGTTCTATAGAATTGAGCGAAAATTGCAGAAGGTGCTGAAAATCAATTTTCACTAAATAAATCCTACTAAGTATACAGGGTGTACGGAAATTCTTGGGATTATGTAATCAACCAAAAGTTTATTTGCCGCCTAACTGAAATGCTGAACTGAACTAAATTCTAACCTATAAATGAATGAATCAAATAAATCACAGTTGTTCTCTATTTTTTACTTTTTTCTGTCAAATTCTTTCTTTCTCATAAACCTACAATGCAAAAACTTAAAAATCATACCAATCATGCTTAAAATCACAATAACAAAGTCGGTACAAACAGGTCGATAAAATCGGTAACTGTATTTTTGTTATTTCGATCATATGTTACTTAGACTCGCCCGAAAAAAGGGGTGGAAGGTACTTTTTGCTGTTACATAATACCAAGAAATAAAATACACAATGTAGTCATAACCAAACTAGCTTTTGGTTCGAGTTGCGCTAAGAAACGTCAGTTATACGTCATTGATACCTATATTTTAATTTTACAGCCGACGTTTGTTAGATCTTCTTCTTTGTTAGATATGTTAGATCTTCTTTGTTAGATATCTTCTTTCAAAAACTATTAAACATAAACAGTTTACGTCTAAAATATCTGCTTACACGAAGAAGTCCTAGGTTCGATCCCGGACGAAACGTTTTTTTTAACCATACGAAGAACTTTTTACTGTCCGTCAAATATTCTAATTTAATATTCTTTTTATTAAAATTTAATTTGATATCTTATAAGGTTATAAGTTATAAATGATACATTAAAGAAAATTTTATACTATAAACTTTTAAAGAAATGCACAAAAAAATTCAACAGGAAAAAGTTCTTCGTATGGCCACATCCGTTGTTTTTATACTTGTTTTGGAATAAAAATTTTAACCACAGAGGTTAAACTCTCTTGGAATTTAGCAATGAATAATTTAGAACCAGAATAATATTTAATAATTTCCTCTTGTCGAAATTTAACCCCCCAATGTGAGCTACAGTCGTTGAGTTTTGTGAGGGATCCAGATATGTAGGACTTTAAAATCCTCGGATAAAAATATTAAATTTAAAGTTTATGATTCGTTTATTGATCTTGTGTCCGAGTTAAGGCACTCTACTTCAGGGCTCCTCACAGAACGTCACTATACAGCCTGTTTCATAAAATAGAAAAACTTTCCCCATTTAACCCACTTTGTATCTCTTATAGTTTCGTATAGATATCTTGATGCGGCGCCGATTTCGTGAGACAGCCTGTACACATACAGGGTGATTTATTAGCTCACTAACAAACTTTGCCATATGAAAGCTAATGTAATTTTAAGAGAATAACATTATTTGAACATATGTCCGATTTTGCTTATGGAAGGAATTAGAGGACTTTAAAATTTTCTGCAGAAAAAAGAAGACGAGGGTGAGGTCTTTAAATTTTTGATAATGGAGACTTTTCTTCAGGAGGCCAAAATCTACAACTTATCAAAATTTTATCAAATTTGACACGGTTTCTGTCAAAGTCTCCATGAGTAAAAATTTCTAAGATCTAATTCTTCTGAGATAGGGATCATTTTCTTTTTTCTTTTGAAGTCTTCTAATTCCTAAAATAAGCAAAATCAAACATGGTGTAGTCGACTGCCCTTCTCTGTTATCTCTAATATGCTTTAATGTACCTGATAAAACAGTAAGAGCGCCCACGTTGTTCAGATTGCCTCAATTTCGAACTAACGCATATCAGAACTCGCCCATCCACCGCATGCTCTCTGTATGTAATCTCCGCTGCAGTGATATCGATCTCTTTAATGTATCCTTGATCTGTTTCAAGAAAATGATTTACTTGGCGGTTAGCCAGATTTAATCCTTTTTTGTATTTTTTTGTATTTTCGTGTACTTATGTATTATGTTATTACGTGTACATCTATACATTTCTTATTGTTATGTTATGGAAGCACCTTGTTGGGTTTCGACCTGTAGTGCTCCCTAATTGTGTATATGTAAATAAATAAAATAAATAAATAAATAAATAAATAAATAAATAAATATGTCCAAATAATGTTTTTCTCTTAAAATTGTATCAGCATTCATATGACAAAGTTTGTTGGTGAGCTAATAAATCACCCTGTATAACACCCAAAAGTAAAGAAACCTCAAATTGAGGACCTACCATTAGTTTCCTCATTGTTGAATCACGTCCTTTGATTTCCTGTAACAAATAAATCCAGTTTTAATTACAACGGCTATGAAGAAAGTGACGAAATATACTTTTTAAAAATTAAAGGCGCTCATTATTATCAATATTAATAAATAATAATTAATAATCAACTACTCTCAATCAAGACGGAAACAAACGCTCATATATTTACTGTGGTAGGGCTGATGTGTAGGCTAAAACTGCTTAATTTCAAACAAAAATTAATGTAATTGTATTAATTTTTTATTGCTTAGACGAGAGACACAGGCTTTTAGTACGACTTGGCCTGGTCATTTGTATAGGCCAGCTTAAACAAGTGAACAGGCCATACCTGAGCATCTGTAGTCTGTACAGAAAAGAGCCCGTGTCTTTACCTGAATTAAAATTGTGTGATTAGCCAAAGTCGTTGCAGGATTTACATCTCAGGCTTATCAGCCCGCGTGGAAGAAATTTCAAGCCATGGTTAAAGTTCCACACAGACCGCCTGAACGATATACAGAGGCTATTGAACGGGGTATTGCAAGTATAACGACCTATAAGACAATAATAAAAGTCTTGACCCAACATGTGTAAAATTATTCATTTAAAAATGTGAAAGATTTGTAGGTAAACCTAATTTGAATTTGGCAATAAATTTTAATTTTATTTTGGTTAGCTTTGGTAAAGAAATGACTAAATTTTTCTCAACCGTCAGTTTTATACACAAACATTCTAATCGGTCAGTAAACTGCAAAATTCAACGAGTGAAATAATTTAACATATTTTGGACAAAATAAAGGACCCAACTAACATTCTTGTCTTATAACCTTTAGCTAAAAAGCCTGATTTATATTATAAGTGCTATATTCTTGCTCCTCAAGTGCTAATTAGTTGTTAAGAGGCTTTATTAAACATTATTTTGTTCCCTGAACTAAATAATTCTTTAAAGTAGTACCATAAACGTTCTTACAGCAAAATTATAAAATTGTTTATAGGACTTATATAAAATTGTTTTAAGAACGTTTATAAAACTTTTTTTATCAACATTTCCCTATACTGCTTTATAACATTTCTGTAATTGAGCTTCTTATCTTCACTGCAACTCTTACAACATACTTATGAAAATGTACAAATAAACGAACAAATAGCTCACAATAGAAACCTTAAGAAACTGTTGTGTAATAGCAAAGAGTGCATAGGTTATAGAAAAATATGTCGTAATACGCAGTTTGGAATTACGTGTTGTGATTGGTTGGACAACAGATAAGTTTTACTGAAGTTTGATATTTGTACCAGTTTCTTGTTATAACAACGCTTCTGGTTGGCTTTCTAGCAAAACAGTTTATTCTTTTTAACGTTTACCATTTGGATTCAAAAATTTGGATCCTGTACATTTTAAAAATGTAGATAACCGTTTTTGCCAAGACGCCAATGTTAATTTAGAAAACGAGTTCCCCGTAGTCAAAAATCAAATTCAAAAATAGAAAAATAATTGCTTTTTTTTAAATTAAAAAATACATTATTATGTTTTGTATTGAATGTTTGGATAATACATTCAAATTTAAATGTTCTTAAATACGATCCTGTATCTGCTTCTTTATTAGATATACAACACATATTGTATACATATTTTGTAGTAATCACTAACTGGATCTAATTGTCCTATAATAGTTGCTTTCGTGGCAAATGCATTTTATAAGGAAGAGGCCATGTTGAAAGAACTACAACACGTCCGAATCGCCGCCATATTTGACAGATAATTAAATGATTTAAATTATTTATAGTATTACTAGTTTTAGAGAGAAAAATAATGGTACTTTAAAAGTTTTATGTCTTTATAAATATATTAACATAATTTTATTATCAGAAAAAGTCAATTTCAAAAATATTAATTTTTTTGGGAATTTCAATAATTTTAAAAATATTAAGCAAACGCACGGCGCATTAAAATTTCATGATATTTGTGGTATATAAATAACAGTAATCTTCGCTTCGTATGCAAAAATAATCCTGTAGGCCATGCATATCATCTCCAAAAAGCTTTGACTTAAAATTCTTAGCCATGATGGCTATCGCCATGTACTACAACTTTTTTTCAATCACCCTTGAAATCTATCGTTTAGACCGGTTAAGGTAATATAGCTTGAGAACTAATTTGTTTCCTCTAGATAGGTCTAAGAAAATATTATTGTATTTATAGATGTTGCTTTCTGCAGCTCTTAACAAAAAAAAATGAAATTCTAGTCATTCTTATAAATCACCTATAAACTCATTGTATTGAATATCTATTATTGTTTCATAACTATCTGGTAAGAGTGTTTACAGGCGTTATACAACGACCTATAGTACTAAATTGTTTTATATACCTGCGCCCATTTGGGCTCTATAAGGGTTGTATACACGTTTAGGAAACGTTTTTATTGCAGCAATGGTTTATAATTATTGTTTTGTAAACGTTCTTACAGCTTTTATAAACCATCAAATTGTTAGTTGGGGAGACGTTGGAAAAAATTGCAAAACATGGGCTTCCAGAAGCTTCTATGTTATTTTTGGTTTTGGTCTTTTGCAGTAATTTTTTTGATATTTCCCTGATCACATGTCCAACTGATTGGTTGTTGTACTTTGTCTCTACTCGCGATTATTCTAACAAAACTAATCTCTACTCCTATGTGGCTACAATCAATTTCATCATCATCATTCAACGATACAATCCATCCCTTCTCTAAGAGTGGCTTGGGTCTACTAAATCGCCCTTATAATTATTGGTAAAACATTAAAGTTTTGTTTGCAATATTTTCACCATTTTAGCAAAAATTGAGCCCATCCTCTAAACAAACTATTTGCAAAAATAATTTTTCTCTTATGTACTTTGTACGTTTATGATGTACAACGTATAGGTCATTGATTGAAAACCATGATGTTATTCTAGAAAAATTCTCGTCTGCCAAATTAGCCTACAGATGTGAAATATCTTAAATTTTATATAAACAAACCTGTTAACGCATTATTAACTTGGTGCGTGAGTGCGTGCTCGTAAGCCTTCACCTAAGAACATTAAATTATGTTTTTGATCTTTCAAACATTCCAAAGACCACACTGGTAGAAAATTATTTTTTCTAATTACTTATGCTCTAAGCTAAATGCAAGTTTTACCCAAAAGGGTTAAATGAATCATATAAAATAAAAATTATAATAGTAATCATATCTAGCTGGTTATATTGTAACAATACAGTGCGTAGGTGTGAGGAGTTTAAGTTGGTTGCTTATAATTAAATAGAGTTGAAATATTGTTTATTGGAGAATACGTGCATAACATTTTCGTATTAAATAAATACAACATACAAATATTGTCTTAAATGCACTCTCGAAGAAGTTCAATGACATTCAACCTCATCAGGACCAGCTCAACGAGAGATTAAAAAAGTTAGGTCTGCACATCTTTATAAACAAGCATTTTAAATTTCAGTGGAACTCTTACAAAAGGGTTCAAATAATTTAAAATGTCTTCAGGGGGTGGTAAATAATGGAGATTAGCAAATGTATTCATTTTATTTTTCAATAGATGTATCTCTGAGAAAAATGGATTTTAAAACCAAATGAGATTTTAGCAAAAGAGCAGCTTTAAAAATTACAGGAGCAAAGAAAAGTAAAATAGTTTTGAGAAAGAGGTAATTTGCAACAAAATTTATTTTAATTATTTTTTATTTACAAATAGAAGATCCTAAATCCACACTTGGGATAGAAACTGAAAGTTTAGAAGAAGAAAATATTTATTAATCTGATTTTGTTGTCTATATGGTGGGAATGGGGATTGGAATGTTATAAGTTCGTCATGCAATTGCGAATTATTTTGCTCAATTTGTAGCTCTTTGACTAGTCCTTACACTAGACCAGAGCAATAAAAAACGATTCATTTTTCGTTTAAAACTTTTATTTATTTTTGGGTATCGTTTCTTAAGTCTTATTGGTCTTATACAAGGAACGATTCACATGGTTATTCATATGCATAGTTCCCACGACAGTGGCGTAACAAGAGTAGTTACTGTGGCGGTCTTTATAACCACGATGTTACGTAAAAAAATCCTCAAAAATCTTCCCCATTTTGGTTGCATAGTGGTTATAAAGTAGTTGCTGAGTGGTAAAATTGTATAGTAACTGTTACGTACACTACAGTAAGTAAACTGGTAACAATAACGTAACTGCAACTTTAAATGCTAGTTGGGGAAGGCCCCTGAATAAATGGAACCCCCGAAAAATTCCGTTGTTTGTAGTACCATAAAGTGGTACTCAAATGTCTCTTTTTAAAATTGTGTGTTTCGACAGTAAGCAACTATAAACCGTCGGCATTATCGGCAAACTGCAATTAAATAAAAAGGTCTGTTGTAAAAGTTTTGGAAATAGTCACAAATAAACTCTTGTATCTATTAGTAAGACAAAGACAAGAAGAACCTTATGAACTTTGAACTTTCAGCTCGTAAAAAAAATTTCTTCGAAAAAATGGATTAGTGCAGTGATTTTTCGTCTTATTTAATTTAAAACATCACATCATAATAAAAAATATGCAGCTATTCGAAATCTACAGACGATTAATTTTAGACCAATAACATACCTTTTGGTTCCGTAGATTTGTTGAAAAAAATTCTAAAGCTCCAAAAGCTGATTAAAAATTAATTTATTCTGTGTATTTATTGCAAGAAAGTAATAAAAAACTTTTTTGTTTCTTGTTAAGGGAGAAGTATAGGGCCCCTTTTGGAACTTTGCGTGGAGGTCCTCTAAGTTCTTAGTTACGCCACTGTTTATTAGTTATATTTATTTTCTAAACGAGCTTAGTATTTGGTAAAGCACATATTGCCCATGCTCGGGATGCCATTAATCTGACGCAGATTTGGGCAAAGGTCATCAGTGAATATTGGAAATTTAATGTTTTTTGACTCATAAATATGATGGGTTGCTAAAATCGGACCAATAATCCGATTTTGTCGAAAAACGAGACGAATGACGAGAGAATTTAGACTAAATAAAGCGATATTTGTAAGTTTTTATACATAGCAGGTGACAATAATTAGTTTCATACAAAAATAACCTGAAAAATACCATTTTTGAAATTCCTTAAAATAGTTTTCTTTTATTATAGATATTTCAGGAAAGATCTTATCAAGCATTACATCTGTTTTTCTTGAATTTTTCATTTTAAATTTTGAATTTTCCCGAGAAACCCATTTTTTTAATAAATCAACTTTTTCTCAATCTTCTCAGATTTTCTTCATCTTGGGTGCATCGGTAAGCCCTAGAAACGTAGATGGTATTTACCCCAGTGTCGGACTGGTAGGTCTAGGGGCCCCTGGCTAGCTTAGTAGCCAGACCTCTACCCCCCCCCGCAAACACAAAAATTAAAAATATAATCTATTAATGCTCTTATATTATTTATATACTATATCTTTTATGCAGGGTGTCCATCAAAAGGTACGGAATATATCAATAATTTTACAGAACTCAGAAACTTGTAAAAACTTGTTGAAAGTGTAAAAATACAATTTTCAAATATCTGTAGCTCCACAAATACCAATTTTAGGCCCTAGTGTCAGGCGCGGACTGGCAAGGGGCGCTGAGCGCTACAGCGTCCGCCCCTGAAGTTATGGCAAATAACTTCATTCATAATAAAAAATTCCGATAATTCAAGATTTATACAGGGTGGGTCTTTTCAAAAATGTCAGAAGTTTAAGCTAAGTAATACAAAATTTTATATTGCAGGTCCCCAGCAACATCTGTGTCCCTGGAAAAGTATAGTCAGTCCGCGCCTGCCTAGTGTAATAAATCTTTGATGTGAGCTCTCGATGGAAATTTCAAAAATAATAAAATATATTTACACAGGGTTAAAATTTACAAAAAGTGTTGTTGATGTCGTACTTCCGAAATAGGTTACCCTGTATAAACTATTTTAATGCCAAAAAGTGAACAGTTAAAAATTTAAATTGACGTGTCCGAACTTATTTCCAAATATTTTTATATTCCATATCTGTGCAGTGATCATTGAAAAGGCGACCTTTTTACTTCATAGTTTTTGTCCAAGGCGTAAATAAGTGACCCGTAGGGTCCGGGTTGAAGGAAGACCTCAAGATAGAAAAAGTCTCAGAAATTTTGTTATAAAATCGATTTGGGGTTATAGAAAAATGATTATTAACGGGAGTGGGTAGAGGTCCCAATCTGGATTTTGTGAGAGGGCTTCTAACCTCTTAGATACGCCACTGTTTTTGTCCCAACATTATAAACTAGAAAAACCACAAAGCAATTTTTTAAATTCTCAATAATTACAAAAATACAGACATTTTAAAGTGCTGGTTTTAATTATTATCCTTATGGCTCGCGGTTTCGGGCCCTAGTCAGCCTCAGGCTTCCGGCAATCGTCGGGCAGCTGGACGGGCCAGTTCGACACTGATTTACCCTACAAAAACAGTAATTTCGACTCGAAACTGTCGAGCTATGAACTTCTTTCGAACACTCAAAATGGTCAAAATTAGGTCTTCAGATAGTGGCGTAAATATCGGGCCCCCAGGACCCACGTTGCGAGAGGGCCCCCAAAACATGGTTTAGTATAAAAATTCGTTATAAAATCGATTTTTGGTAAAGTAAAACGATTATTAACGAGGATGGGTAGGGGCCCCAATCTGGATTTTGCGGAAAGGCCCCCAAACTCTTAGTTACACTACTGTCTTCAGATGCTAGTTCAGTCCTTTAATAAGTTAATCGTGGAGTATTTATTCTTAATAAACACAGAAAAAAATATTTTGGATTGCACCCATTTCCAATCGAATAGGTTAAAATGGGTACAGGGAAAAAGCTAAAATATTTCCCTTGTCGTTTCCTTATGCTCCAGAATAAAATTGTAACCATTACGTTCTCAATAATAGAAAAACTTTTATCTTCCTACATGAACATTTAAATGAAAAAGACGAATAGATAGATAATAAATGCAGTAATCCTGTTAGAAAACGAATTTTTTTCATTTAAAAATTTGCTGACTTTATTAAAACTGTTTACCAAAAACTCGTCTATTAATTTTAAAAATCAAGAGTGCATGTACGAAATTTAAACAAAAATTAGAGTTTGTACTGTTATTGTTAATTATTATTATGCAAACTTTAAATAACAGTCTTAAAAACTGTACGTTCCCTATTAAAACGGATTTTTTTAGATGTAAATACGCATGCCGTAAGATAACAGCCGTTTTTTTCTACCCGAACAGTTAAATTATCCCCTTTAAAAAAAATTCCATTACCATTTATCGAGAAAAAAAGTTTGAAATAACTGTAAACAACCTCTTAAAGCGTTTCGTTGAAAAAAAACTTTTTCATCCCTAGAAAGTATAGAAAGTAGAAAAATTAACTTTCTACCCCCAGCAGTTCATTGTTTGGCTTATTTGTTACATACCATAAATCAGACAACTAATTGTTGTGGTTTATGGTTAACCACCCCCCGATTTTAGTGGGCCCGATTGCTACTTTCAATTTGACTTTTCTGAATACCATTTCTTATAAGTTATTAGTTTACAGCTTCACGGTATTACTTTCTTATGATTTTACCACCAAAAGTGCCATAAATTAAAAAAGTCTTTGGATATTTAAACTCGTTTTAATTTACATAAAATGGCCGCGACTACATTTTTATCAAAATAAACAAATAACAGTACATTAAATGCGTGTTTGTAAATATTTAAAAATAAAAAAAATATATTTCAGTTCGGAGTATGTAAATGTAACGGAGAGGGTATATTAATAGTTGGAGATTGTAATGCTGGGACGATGAGCAAGCCTTGCGTTTGTCGAATACATCCAACGCCTACTTACAATGAGCTTAGATTCAGAAGATTTCCAAAGGAAATCATTGTAATGTGACTTTTGTTTTATTTTTCTGTCACTTAAACATTCCGTAGGCATCTCGATACAATCTTATTTTAGGCAGTTCTGGTAGTGCCCATTTACTATTCAGATTAACAGATTACAATTTTAGTTCATTATGGTGATTTTTGAATTTAAATCTTCATCAATGCAAATTTGATGGTGATTATGATTTATCACGCTTTTTTCGACGCTAACAACCTTGAAATATGAAAAACTAGAAGACGTCCTATTATTAATTTGCATAAATAAGAAAACAAAATGAAATTATAGATAATTATTGAAAAAAATCAACTTCCTCAAACATAAATGTTGCATCGAAAGATCTTCTTCTTGTTCTTCTTCCTCGGAGTACCTAAGAATTTGGAGGTGAACGACCGATTTCCCGTTAATCGTAGCTTCCAACTATCACCGCACGGCGCTCACATTGAAACCAACAGGGTCAAGTTTAACTTGTATCATCGTTAGTTTTGAAAACGCTTACGAAAGAGGAAGATTACAAAGTAACGTGTATTTGACGTACCCCTTAACCATGCCGTGTGAACAGGTGGTTTGGTGAAGTGATTTAATTTCGAAAACAATTTATAAATTGTGCGAAGAAAAGAAAATTTAATATTTTTGAAAAAATCGTCAAAATTAAAATTTGGAAATTTGAGAAAAAATTTTTGTTTGGAACTGTATAGTGAACTTATTTTTTTTTTTGGAAAAAAGTGTTATTTTGGTTGTGCTTCAATTGTGAGCTTTTTGCTAAGGGATTTTCAAACATTAGGATATAAACTTTTATAATTAAGGATAACTTTAAGGAAACTAAACTGAAGGTAAGTGCAAAATTATACGAGGTACTTCAATGAACTTTAATTATATGCAAAACCATAAAGGTACCTCTATTTTAATTCATTCAAAAATTTTTAAATTTTTTATCACGCCATAAGCTTTTGTATGTAAATATTACTTTACAATTGACTTAAAGTAATTCATAACTCGAAATTACACGTCGAAACTTTTCTTTCATAGGTATTTACTAATAATTTATGATAATCTATTTACGAGTATTTAAATTTTTCCTCAAATTCTCAAACGCACGTCTACTGTAAGCAGATGACTCTTGAGCAAAATTAAGAGCACGGAGGGGGAGTATTTTATAATAATCTCAATTTCAGCAAACTTATTTCCTCAAATCCAACATATAATTACATTGCCCTCTTGTACCATCATAAAGTAATCACAACTGGTCAGGATAATGACCAATATGAATCATCAGAAATTGGTTCGCAATTTTGCAACAAAAGCAAATTATTATCTTGTACGAAACCTTTTGGCAATTGCTCTTCAACCTAACCGATACAATTACTTTATATAAAATTACAGGTGTATCTTTTATATTTAAAACGACGAGATGAGGGTAGAAGAGCACTTTGGATTGGAATTAGCATTTTAAATGGCCAATAACACCTGAAAAATTTTTGTTTTCAAAAATAAACATACGTGTAGGGAATAAAAAAGTAAACGTTGATACGTATACTATATATAAAAGAGGTTCATCGAACTTAAGTTATAAAGTCGTCCTTGCGTCACTTGCACGTAAAGCTCAGGGTCGCTAAACTAGGAACTTGTTTCTAAAATGTTGCTATCTTGTTAACAATTTTAGTCAGTTAAATTGCATTTTATTACACTATTTTTGAGATACAATCGTTTCGATTTAAATTTTTTGACATGTAACGTTAAAATTAACCGGTCTTCCAATAATATCCAAACCCATCATCGAGGTTAAGTTTCGCTAATGAAAATTCTTTCCAAAGTTGAGAAGAGCGAAGAACTTTTTTTAAAGATTAAATGCAAGGATGTAAACATAAGATTGTTATTTAAACGATTATTTTTAAATTTTTTTTGCTTAACATTTTATTACCAAGTAGAAATTATTACGTCCATAGTTAATTATTAAGTTGGCTGTTGGCTGTAGGATTAGAACTAGCGTTTCGCGTATCAAATCTAGAAATGGGTTTTGATTTATTACGAGCTACACAATTTTACCTTTGTTAATTTTTCATAGTTTCAACAACTTTGTACCCTATACGAGTATACGTGTCTGTACGTGTTTGATGTTAATTGAACTTTAATTGCTATGTGAACTGGGATTGTTTAATCAGTCATCATGGAGGTACTGACGCGAATGACTTGTGTCTCCGTCAGAATTTTATTGGAATTGTGGATTTTTGACTTTATGCTCAACAGAGATGAGTTTTTTATGGAGCATTGGTGCATTTCTGTTACGAGTACAGTCAAAAATGGAATGTTTGAACTCCTTGAGAATTCTTGCCTTCGATATTATGTAATTTTTAGCGACAGATCTACATTATTATTTTTCAGTATAATTGGATATTTGGTTGTTCTTTGGTGTCTATTATTTAAAAACGAGACTGAAATGAATGAGGATAGGGACGATGAGCTTACCAAGTATTTGATGGAGCTTTTCATAAGACACTCAAAATAAAATTAGTTCGTTTTCTCTTAGACTTATATGCTGAAAAGTTCAATTTTTCCATTTAAGTGCTTTAAACACACTTCTTATCGTCAGCAGCCCATGTCAAGCTGTAAATCCCTTCTACTTCGTGTAAAAATCTGATAAATACGACACATGCCGATATATGTGGGTTTTGTGGATGTAGAACGTTGTGCAAATGTTATCAGAAGAAATACGAACAGTTCAAACCCACAGAAAACTTCCCTACGCAAGGAACGCGTGCTGTAACTCATACTTAATGTAATTTATGAGTAAGCATAACGTATCATTGTAATCGATTGATATCGTTAATCAAACTTAGGTCGTCGTACACGATCTAAAGGAGCTTGCTAGGTACTGAAAATCCAATCCTTTTAGTTCTGCCTTCCATAAAAACTTATAAAAGCACCCCATCAGCTGAGAAAATACTTTATTTTTGATTACGTGCCCTTCTAGTTGATGGAGACGAAATTGTTTTAATTGTAAATTGACTTCATTCAACAAGTTATTATCATGAATTATGGAATAGGAGTCCTTTGAAACACATAATGTGGAACAAAGATGCAATGCAAATAATTTTGATAATGACGAAATAAACTTCAAAGTGCTTCAAAGTAATTTTAGGTTTGCTAATTGTAATGTCATTGAATAAATAAAAAACAAAATATAAATAGACGTTCCTCGGACAAGACTTTTGAAATATTATGTAAAGCACGAAACCCTTTGTAGAATAGATATTATATTTAGTACTAATTTCAAAACATTCAAATGCCTAAGCGACTTCAGTAGATGCACAACGTTAATGAGTGAAATCGATCTAATCTCATTTTTTATCAGCCAATCCACTTTTCGCAAGATATTCGCAAACCAACCAGAGGAATTTAACCAGTCTGGTTTCCTTAACTGATGTTTCACACGTTTTCAGAACAACACGACACGAAATCACCTTTGAGTGGTCAACAGTAAACCACAAAAACCTCAAAAGTTTGGAATTTAAAAGAATTTGTATTTTAACATCAAAACTAAACCAAAACCGTTTTCAATGGAGTGACTGATCTGGAGAAAGCAGTAGCTCACTGCTTGTGGGTTATAGTTGTGTTAACAGACAGTAAATAAAAAATTATTGATTTAGCAGAAATATACGTTTTAGGGCTGCAGGTACCTATCTTCTATAAGTACCATAATTAAAAGTCTTAAAATAAATTGAAGATGAATGTTCGTTGCTTGAGGGTAGAAATACAAACTTTAGTATCTAATTTACCGTCAAAGAGAGTCAGTACATAAAAATCAAAATAATGAGAGGAGAACTTGTGGCTCGATGTAGGCATTTCAGTTTGTCCGTTAGGCCACTACAAACGTTCAGGTTTTTACTACGGTCGACCTGATCTGCACAGGCAAACCAGAGAGTCTGTAGAGTGTAGATCGTTCAGACGGTCTGCGAGGGAATCACCTGCACAGGCCTGCCGTACTGAAATCCTGCACCTGTAAACTGTAAAGGCACTGTAAGGCGGCTGTCAGACAGGCGTTTTGCAGCGACCATAGACCGACCAAAATTTTAAACACTTGATTTTGAATATTATTAGGCGTCTGTCAGACAGACGATCAATCGTCAGCGAGTGAGCGATACCGACCATTATCGAATTATCGATGACTGTCGATGCTGTGTGCCTAATGATATTCAAAACCATGTGTTGAAAATTTTAGTCGGACCATGACGGTTGCTGCAAAATCTCTGTCTGACAGGCGCCGGTTTACGTGGTCAGTGCTCTGCTCAGTTCATCCGACAAAAGTTGTGAACAGATGCTAGTTGTCGACAATTGGTTTCATCTGGCAGCTAAAGAGCTCAACGTGACTGAATGGAGAAAACATCAGAAGTACTGATAAAAGTCGGTGTAAACTAATAGTGGAAAACAAGACTATATGGAGAATTAATAAGAATCAATTACTTATGTGTTAACAAAATAAAGCAATGGAGACTTGTGTGACCAAGCAAGTAGTGTGAACGCAGGCTAATAAAGACGCTATATCATAGCTATTTAATATTTAAATCACCTGGGGTTGCCGATACTCGTACTGAATATGTTAGATTGGACAGATAGATAAATAAAGATAAAGACAGATAGATAGATAGATAAAGATGAGGACTGTACAAGTGTACAGAGTGCAAGTGCACACTAATTTTTTGCGAATAGAAAAAAAAGAAAATCGGGAAGATTGCCGAACAGGTAGCAGGTATGTCTAATCGTCTAATATAGATTGCAAGAATGAGATCAGAAATTACAGGTCATAGACCTAAATTAAGCGAAAGAAGAAGAACATATTATTCGGACTATATGTATTATGTATTCCTTAACAGTTCTAACTCTATGAGACTCTTGAGCACCGATGTAAACTAGGAGTTACTCGTACAGAAAAGATGAGTTCAATGAACGTTCTAATACAAAGATTCCTTGAGATTTACTTTTGCTTTTATATCGAAGTACCGAAGGATAATTAACAATTTTTTTTCCTATGCAGAAGAAATAAGTGTAGGCAGTTTTACAAAAATTAACATGTCGATGACAGCAGAAGAAAGGCTAAAAAGTTTCTGAGATTTCATATTTTGAAATTTCCGTTATTCAATTCTAAAATCAGGGTTTTGGAATAGATAAGCCCTCAATGTTATATATTCCTAATTTATCTACCTACTAGACTTCAAAACTGCGGATAAATTGTCATTTTCTTTTTCATATACATCAAGTAATTATCTGAAAGTACAAATCTACGAGCAAATTTATCAAGTTCCTAACAGGTTCGATGAAGCTATTAATTAATCATCGCATTTCGCAGTGTATGTAATCTGATAATTTATATTCCTGCATTTTTTTTAAGAAAATTAATTTTTCTAAAAGGAAAAAATAGAATTTTATGAATCATAAAAATTACTAGAAAATTAATTTCTTTTATTAAAAAGAACCCTTATTTTTCTAACAGGAACTTCAGTACGTCCAACTCGCTCTAAGTAGCTTTATCTACTTAAGAGTGTATCAGTTAATAATTACTTAATAAGTAATTGATGTAGGTCAACAAAAATGTTAATTAGCAAATGATAATAAAAATAAAAATAATAAAAAGTACAAAAAAATCACTAGAGAAGTCAGTACAATTGGCACTTGTTAAATGTAATTCTTCAACTGCCATTTTGATTGAATGCATGAACATAAATCTAACTTTAATTTACAGATGATAAAATGTGAACAAAAACCCTGGCCTTAGGAGTAGAACGTCTTTAGTGCTACCTCGTTTTTACACCTTAATTAAAAAAGACGATCAGGATCAGGAGTCTTTAACCACTTGAGCATTACAACTGATTCTGATGGCCTTAGGAGTGCAAATATCATCGGATGGCTAATTTTACGAGGTTTCAAAATATAAAAAAATATACAAGGTGTTCTATTTAAATTAAGAACGCTATTTCAATTTCTTGCTTCACTTCAAGCGTTTTGTTAACCGAAAATAGTGTCAAGTAATAAATATTTATGGGATTAACGTATCATAATACCTTGGTTCTCAATCTTTTTGAAGTCGTGGAACACTAAACTCTGACATTTTTTGACGAGGAACCGAAGGAATACTTATAAAGCCAGGGTGGCCAACCATTTTGAAATCTAGAGCGTAATGAAAAAATTATATTGCTGAGAACCAGACTGGATGGATGGGCAGTCCGATGGGCCGGGGGTTTGCAAAGTCGGTTAATCACGCGTATACAAAAAAAATTAGTGATTTCTAAAAAAGAATGCCAAGGAGTAGAGGCCGGTTTGGGGTGTATGCCCGGGCCGTGTTTAGACGTCTTAGTCCAGTCCTGATATTGCTCGCAAAAAAAACTGCATTGTTCACGCGAAAATGTTTGGCCACCCTTCTTTCAAAGTTTTACTTTTATAAAAGAATAAAATATCCTGCTTTGCCAAGATATGACGTGGAAAATAATAACCATGTGCTCAGGGGCTTTTTTGCTAGACTCGGGTATTTATCTTTAACAGGGATCCAGAATTTTTCAGGAGCGCTTTCAATAAACTTATTACAATCCCATACACAAATTATTTTACATTGTATTTATTTTTTTTCTTTTGCAACATTTATACAGTGAGCGCGTAAAGTATGGAATAATCTAATTATTTTCTATCTTGATAGCATTATCAAAAAACGGTTGAACACGTCAAATTGATTTATTTTAAAACAAACATTTTCCAATGATTTTCATTTTTCTATCTCTCACCTCTTTCGATCAGTGAAGTCATCGAAGGTGTCCTTAAATTGCAACCCCTATTTTTTTAGTTATTTGGATAGATTATGAATTTCTGATTTCAGTAATATGCACATGTTTGCCCTTTAGACTCACAGTTTTGAAGATGTTAATTTTTAAATGTGGTGGTCTTTTTAATAAAGAGTGGTGATGTTTTTAAATAAAATTTTCGCTAAATAAAAATTTTTTATTGGAAAAACGATGAAGAGTTGGTTAAATATTGATTATAAAACTCACTTCCCATCAGGAAAGAAAATAATTTAATTATTCCATATACCAATTTATACCGGGTGATTAGCACCAAACCTGGCCATAGGGCGACTTAACATTACGCTAATTTCCAAAAATATATGAATTGCCATGAAATATATTTCTTTAAATTACACACTGACAGTTTAAAATTTCCTATGATAAATAAAATCGCTATTGCCGGATTTGGTAACCATGGCACGTTACCATGGCAATTCATATATTTTGGAAATATGCATAATGTTAAATTGCCCTATGGCCAGGTTTGGTGCTAATCACCCGGTATACAATTTAAAAAAATTTTAGTTTTTCTTATTGTTGGAATTCTGACTTTCAAAAAATCAATCACTCTGGCCCTGGAAATTTTTAACAAATGAAACACACGGCATTCGATATAGAACAGCACTGCCTAAAATATATTAGAAAATGAAAAAAAGGTCGTAGTAGACTTAATAGATATTGAGAAAATCCGTTTCAAAGTTTTGACCTACTTTGGCCCCTTAAAGGTAGGCAATGTTGAAGAAATTCTAAAAATCGATTAGGTTAGCACGAAAGCCTTATATTTCTGCCATAAAATGCTGTTTTGAAACTTTAATAATAATAATTGCCGGCCAAGTTATAAGGAAACACCATAAAATGAGACAATCGTTGTATTGGCCGCCATTTTGAAATTAAAAATTTAGAAAAATATTTTTTAGAATATAACCGCCTTAGTATTGATCACCCTGTATTATAAAATTCATATAAAAGCTGATTTTTGGATGAAATTTTGTTAAAGTGGCTAAAACCAAATTTCATCAAAATCATTTCCGTATTCCGTATAGTTTTTGTCTGTTACATAATACAGACTCAAAGATTTTTTTTGCATTTTTGGACTTAGTGGGGCTCAAAAGGTCGAGAAATTAGAGAAAAAATTTTTTTTCGATCATAATATATATTTCAAAGTGTCTATGAAAAAGTAAAAGTCTAAAAAAACACAAAAATATGTAAAATATAATAAAAATGTCAAAAAATATTAAAACAGGTATTTTAAAGACATTAAAATTGAAACCAAATGTAGTATACCGTTAGCATAGGGGATCGATGCGAGAAAATCGAAGAGATTTCAACGCCAGCTCGGATGAGATACCTGAGTCGATAACATTGTTTCTTACAAAATATAAAACTTGCCCATTTTTTTTTATAAACAGATTATCATTTTTTTAGTAAGATGTTATGGTTATTTTTTTGTGTGGCTATAAATTTTACCCAAAAATTAAAATGCAGGTATATTCCTCAGGTTGGAAAAGAATTTTTTAAATCGTTTCAGATTTTATAATTTTGTGTAATCATTTTACGGTTTATTAAGGACATATTTATTATATGAGTCACTTAAATTTTCTTTGAACAATTTTATTCTGGAAAAAACTTTCGCTCTGAATTTTCCAGAAAGAAGCCTACTTTCAGCAGTACGTAAACGACGTACGTCAGACACAAATAATTCTTAAAAATGGTTTCATGTGTGACCTAACAAAACTTGTATGCACGTGCATACTTACAATTAAAAAAATATTTTTTTAAAACTAGAAATGGTGGAAAATTTAATTAAAAAAACATAAAATGATGTAATTTCGTTAAACTTGACGAATTTTTTTCTATAATGGCAAACTTTTTCTTTGCGAATTTGCTTTAGTAGGACACTGGGGCAGTTCAACGTTCTCTTCTGTGTATAGGCATATTATACGTACATTTGACAACATCGTTGATATAAAAATATTACAATAAACTACTTTAAAAATATCATATAAAATTTTCGCGTGTTTTCCAACTTTATAGAAATGATTTTATTAGCTTGGTTTTCCACTTCGACTACGACGTCTTAAGTAAATTTTAATTTTAATGTGTGTCATCATCGTTGAACGTTGATGTTTAGCTAACGGCATCTTAAAAGGTTTATAATAGTTAACAAACTTAACCCTAATCTATTAGACCCTTATTTCTATTAAACGAAAGATAAATTGATATCACCTGCGCCTACAACCATTACATCGTAACCTACCTCTACCCACAAAATGTATCTAACGGTGTTGATGATATAATGCCGGTATTCTAACTGTACAATAAAATAAATCTAATTCAACAAAAAAATGAACGTTCACGATGGTGGGTGACAATACAATAACATAAAGGCCATTGTACGAAACATGATGTAAATTTATAATTTGAAAACGTATAATTATTCATAGTACAGTAGAAATAATGAAAGAGGTGGACCGCATTATCACAAAAATGGTTCTTGTGGTAAATTAAAGGAAAAATAATTTGGCCTCTATTTTGGAAATAACGTTGCCCAAAATTATAGACACGGATTTAAAAAATTTTTGCTTCATTTTGTTTGGCCTCTCGTTTGCAAACTTTTTGTTAGAGAGACTTTTTTTTGCGAACGTACCGTTAGGGCGCTAGGCGGCGATGAACTAAAAAAATGTAATTTTTCAATGCCGCCAACACAAAAGTAAAAAAAATCGGGTTTTTTTGTACTAAGGGGGTGTCCCAAACCTTCTCCTTTTGATAGCGCCCGTCGAAACCATCACTGTTTCTATTAGGAGTGGCACAAAAATTTATTTTTCATAGTCGCGTTTGCTTAAATTGCAGTACGTATAAATAACACGTAGGTACGATAATATTGCCAAAATTCGAGGAGTCCTAAAGCTTTTAAAAAAATTTTTTTTTTGACAGTTTTTTCTTATTTTCGTGTTTCTTGGACTGTGTGCTGTTAGTTCTACGTGGCAATACTCGGTTTTAATTTTTTTAAGCGATTTTATGATTTTTTAAAAATTTTCTATTTGTCTATTTTATCTATAAATTCAAAATTAAACTATTTTTAATTTTAAGCTTTTCGTCTAACTTCGAGGGGTCGTAATGCCCGTACAAATTTTTTTTTACATATTTTGTATTTATTTCGTGTTTCGTGGACAGTGCCCTATATGTTTAATGGGGTAATCTACGCAGTTTTAATTTTTTTGAGCTTTTTTTTAATTTTTCAAAAATTAGCTATTATTTATAATTTTAAGATTTTCGTCTCACTTCGAGGGATCCTAATGCCCGTACAAAATTTTTTTTGAAATATTATTTTGTGTTTTGTGGACAGTGTCCTATATGTTTAATGGGGTAATCTGCTCAGTTTTGATTTTTTTGAGTTTTTTTTAATTTTTCAAAAATTAGCTATTATTTCTAATTTTAAGATTTTCGTCTCACTTCGAGAGATGGTAATACCCTTACAAACAATTTTTTAAGCATTTTTTTTTATTTCGTGTTTCGCAGACTGCGTCCTATGTTCTGTGTAGCAATTTATAGGTTTTTAAACTTTTGACGACTCCTTAATACGACCTTAAAAAATATTTTTTGTACTCACTGCTTCGAAAGTGACGTTTGACGCACTCTGTGGTCGACCGGGAAACAGTGTTTCCCGGTCTACTACACCGGGAATTAAACTGTCAAAACAACACTAATAAATGGTAATAAAATAAAGTAATGTGTATTTATTAATGTAAGGGAACATATTTTAGAACATTAAATTCGCAAACTAACTATTACGTTACATCTAATAACAATTTTTAACAACTTTTAGAACAATTAACTGTCAAAGTAAGAATTTGTTTGACGTAAGAATGAAGTTTGACTATGAAGTCATAGGCTGCTTTGTATACCTAAATTGTCAAAACTAATCAAATAAAACTTTTATTTAAGAATTATGATAACGGTTTTGTTCGTTACAAAAAATATTGTACGATCCTCATGCGTGAACAATTTTCCCGCGTTCACGCAATGATAAAAGCACTCGCTCCTACGTCGCTCGTGTTTTCAAACAGCGTTCACGCGGGAAAATCGTGTTCCCACACATGGTTCGTAAATAACTATTTTTGCGCCTATCCTATAGAAAGGAGTTCTCTCCATCCGTTGGTAGTTTCGACGGGCGCTATCAAAAGGGGAAGATTTGAGCCACCCCCTCGATACAAAAAAACGCCGACCTTTATGACTTTTGTGTTGGCGCCATTGAAAATTTCAAATTTTTTAGTTCTTCGCCGCCTAGCGCCGTAACGGTACGTTCGCAAAAAATGTCTTTCTACCGAAAAGTTCGCGAACGCTAGGCCAAAGAAAATGGCGCAATTTTTTTTTAAATCCGAGCCTATAATTTTAGGCAACGTTATTTTCAAGATAGAGGCCGAAAAAACGTATTTCGCACTAGAGTACGAATGTATAGTTTTAGTATGTTGAATAGAAGTACGTTACCTTGAATTTTCCACAGGAATCATTCTGTGATAATTAGGTCCACCTCTTTCAGTACTTCTACTGTACTATAACTGTTGGCATAAATTGGAAACTCTTCCCAATTCGAGCGAGTTTACTAACCTAAACCAACAAAAATTTAGAGTTGACGTTACTTGCGGCTCTTGCGGTATGTCCGATTGAATAAAGAAAAATAAATGATGTGTGTTTGTGAGCACATCTGTCGCTTAGTTTACTTAACAAAAGATTTTTGATGGTCAACTAGCCCTTTTTTTGAGACTCTTTTTGAAAAAGTCGCTTCTTAAATCTCTAGTGCAAAATTCGAAGAACTTTTTCTTTTTGTTAGAGCCGCAAACGATTATTTGATGGTTTTCTCATTTTGTTCATAAATATTTTTTTGACACTTTAAAATAAAATAAAGTACTTAGAACTAAAAGGGCATTTTATTACAATTGGTTTACAAACAATGAGTTGTGATTGTTTTGTAATCCTAGTGGCGACAATAGTATCCATCCCTCGGAGAAAAACTAAACGACGGGCGTCTCGGTGTCGTCGCTTCAAAACAAAGTAAAAAATAATAAAACAAAAACTTTATTTTTTAAACTTTTTCATCAATTGTAAATTAAATTAAATTTTCTATTAACACCTCTGTAGACTAAATTTAGTTTTTCTTAACGGTATAGAGAAGGCGGAAGTGGAAAACTTGGTGGGGAAAACTAGGGGAGTAGTTGTACTGTCGGGCGTTGAACTCGACGTTCTCAATGTTGATATCCCATTTAAAGCTTTTGATCCTTGTCTAAAACCTAACATATCCCTTGCAATTTTCCAAATCGATTTTAACCACTAAATGTCTATTTCTAAGACCAGATTTTGATTTGTTGTTCGTTTTGCGAAAATTAAAAATTTCCTTCAGATCGAAAATCTTTCGGACGACAAAACTTATAATTAAATTTTCGTTAATGTTATTCTTAAAATAGCGTTAGAAATGCTAATAAATTTATTATGTATTACATGTGCAAAAGACTGCTTCTTGTAGGTCAAGTTTAGTTTTTAGGACAAAAGGCCAATAGGCGTATTCGTACATAGACGTGTTAGTGCGAAAGTCAAGTTCTTTCATATTATTGGTCAGTTAGTTTTGTTGACCTGATTTATGCCAATCATAGCACTATAATAAACTGATAGTAGTCTACTAATGTGTTGACAAAAAATTATAAAAGTGTTTCTATTATTAAATATATTTTATGGACATATTGTATACACATTAGTTATGTATATAAAATTATTTTATTAGCAATACTTTAATATTTCTAAAAGAAATGTAAATGACAAGGTAATTATTCGTAACGGTAATCATTTTTTGCAAAAATATTCGCGAGTCGAGTAGTTAAAAAAAATTGAGCTCTCTGTTTTGGTTTTATAGTAAAAGCTTTTAGATGACACTTGTTAAATACTCGTTAGAGTATGCAATTGTTAGTGGTCAATGGAAGTGGTGTTACTACTCCAATCAACAGGCGAATTTTCATGCAAAAATAGACTCACTGAATTCTTTTTCTAAATTAACGTAGGTCTTCTTGTATTATCAATAAACCATTAAGGCAAAAGAGAATGGAAGGGGTAGTTTACTATCTAGAGAATTATAGAGATAATGATATGCAGATTGTGAGCAAACCTATGCCATTGGTGCAGATTGCCAACGAGATTAGAGAACATGGGAAAACAAATTTTGTAAGACACTAGATCCCCATATACGCAGTAGGGGGATGATCATAGCATTAACCAAAAGAAAATTTTTTCTACTTATAATCACATCAATAATATAAAGATCAAGGAAGACACAAAGGTTTTAGTTAATTACTTACTTAACCCTTACTTCCCCCTTACGTACCCCCGTACTTACGTTAACATGGGGGCAGTGAGAACTTAATAGAAAACGTTAGAAAAAGTATTTTCTTATGTTTTGAAATCCTGTTGTCACCCTGTAAAAGTTATGGTGAGCTAGATTCAATGCTCAGTTTCAAACCTCCTATTTTTGCCTTGATGGTCTTCTAGACACTTTTAATGATTCTTCTAGCCATTAAAAAATTTCAAATTATTCTGCCAATTACGATTTGCATCGTGTCCTGTATACAGACATCGTTTTTTACTGCTATAAGTGGCAGAAATAGATACACCGTTACATTTCGATCACTTTTATTACCTTATAAAAGATTTATCAGGCCATATCTTTTCTATTACAAAGCCATTGTCTGTCTAATTTAGTCTCTACAAGTTTTTTAAATTATTTTTTAATTCCCATTACTAAGACCGGTTAAACTTTTCTTCAATTTGCTCTTTTAGCCTTTTGCACCCATACCTACGTAATCAAAGTAGTGGTCCTTCAAGGCTTTAGCCCGTTTCATCATAATATTATGTACAGTACATTCGGAAATACATTCGGCCCACGTGACCAATATACTAGACAACCATAATATTTCATCACGTTTGGTTGGTGGTTGTCTAGCAAATTGGTGACTTTGAAAAGGAAGAGATATAAGCAAGCTTTCTTGCCCCTATCTAGATGAAGACAACATAGTCTATAAGCTTTATCAACGTGAAAGCAAGATGGTTAGTTAACCCTTTGTAACGATGCAGAATTTTATTCAGATGCTGGACCAAAATACTGGTACAGTATTACAGCATCTTGTAAATTTTGTACCGTTTAAAGCAGCTACTTGCCATTTTGTTCGTTAGTTTTCCCCTAGCGCCGGCCCTGAGATCAGAATGGAGATAAGTTTTACCTTTCCTAGTTCAGCTCTTCAAGCACTATTATTTGAGCCCAATCTCGAAGAGATTGGATGAGAATTACACAATTTTAATTTTTATCTTTTTGTTATCAGCCTTATCATTGATGCCCACTGATTTCCTTGTAACTCGGCAGCCAGAAGAGATAGAGCTCCCGTTTAATTTTTAGTGCAACTCTGGAGTCATTTTCAACCCTGTATAATTTAATTCAACGTTATCAGTTGATTAATTCGTAATCTAAACTTTTTAATTAGAGGTTGAAGTGTTACAACAAATTAGTGATACGATGTAATTAGTGTTTTTTTCTTTTGCTTTCTTAATTAATTAGCATCCCTAAGTAATTTCCACCCTTTAAATAATTTTTATTAATTAGTTTAAACCCGAAATTTTAATTGGTAATTACAAATTTTATACCGAAGTGCTTGTAATTTAATGCGGTTCTATTGATCTAATTTTTATACTCGAGCTCGGGCTAATTAAAAAGTTATTAATTTATTTATAATAATTAACTGATAGTCGCTCTTGTATTCAATTCCTTTTGCTGCGTTCTTATTGGTTGTCGAGTGAATCCGAGTTGATCGCCGAGTTGAAATCCGGTTGTTTTTCCTTTGCCTTCAGTAAATCCTGAATTTGGTCTGTTCGTGTTTCGACCCTAGGACTATTGATCTCTCTTAGAGGATCATTTAGGATCTCAAAGAAAGGACTATTGATCTAGGGAAGATAAGCTTCTGTGTCAGTTTTTTATCAGGACTATTGATCTCTCTTAGAGGATCATTTAGGAACTCAAAGAGAGGACTATTGGTCTGGTGAAATACATAGTCCTTGCTTCTTCTTTTTAGGGCTAGTGATCTCTCTTACAGGACCAATTTGGATCTCAAAGAGAGGACTATTGTCCTAGAAGAAGAAATACCCCTTTCTGCCCTTCTGTGTCTCATCAGGACTATTGATCTCTCTTAGAGGACCAGAGTGGATCTCCGAGAGGACTACTGACAGTAGGTCTAGTGATCTCTTTCTTAGGAGAGAGGACTAGTGACCTGATGGGAAAGAGATTCCGTGTTTGTCCAGGCCTATTGATCTCTTTTGGAGGACCGGTTGGATCTTGAAGACGACGACTAGTGGTCTGGAAGAATGATGGCCGAGTCATTGGAACATCAACAAAAATAACAATAACAAAAATATATATATTTTTTATTTCCATATTGTGTTTAATTTCTTCTACGACCCCCCCCGTCTCCAACTGAGTGACGCTAAAGGGAGAATTGAGTTAACACCCTATTTCTGGTGTTACACCTTGAAGCAGAGTTTGCCGAAGGTAACATCATCCACTCGTTTACATCCTTTTCTCTATACTGAGAAGAAATCGTCTGTGTAAAGTCTTAAATGTAGGGATTTTCTTTGAGACGAAGATACATGGAAATAGCAGCACCTGTCTGTCTCGGCATGCTTACGAAAAGTAAAGAGCACCTATTTGTGGAAGACACTACTAGCTCGCCAGAGAAAACATCCGGGCTTCCTCTACGAGAAGGAGTCTGTTTAAAGCCCTTTCTTGATGAAAGAAAGAGAAATTAAGAAGCATCCTTGTGCCTATCTAGATGAAGGCCATATAGCCTATAAGCTCAATCAACGTGAAAGAGATATTGTTCTTAAAACACTTGAAGCAGAGTTCACCGGAGGCAACACAACCCATTTGCCGAGTTTCCTGCTGAAAAACTTGCCTTGGGTTAGCTCTAAGTAAAACATTTAGTTTTTTATCTTCATGGAAATTCAATGGAATTTGGAACTTTTTAAAATTTTTTCCGCACACCCAAGAAGGTTTTCTAATGTTCAAAGATATCGAAAAATAAGTTTAATTCGTCTTAAAGGTAATAAATAATGGTTAGAAGTTTAATTTAGCTAAAATACTATAAACAAATCCATAAATAAAATTTTTACGTTAGTAGTAAATATTAAAATAGTACATTTGGAAATGGAAAATTTTCTTTAAAAAAGTGGGGAAAATTGAGAGTTCATCGACACAAAACTATGCGTTAAGTGAACTCCCAAACAAAACCAGACCACTGGAGGGGTAGTTTAACAGGAATGTGCATGCGGAAGGTCCGGGTTTGACCCCACATGACCTGGGCCAACACTTTCCATGGTAACCGTCACGCAAGTCGGGATTTCAATCGATTTCCCGGCGTTTCCAGACTACTCAAAATTGATAAGAATTATCACACTTATATTACAATATTAGTATTTTCCTACGTCAAGCTTAATACGTTTATTGTACCTACTAGGTATTCATAAAACAAGGGGGGAAACTTATGAATGAACTTGTCAACATATTTACACATTTATGAGCTGCAACGTTTAATTTCAAGTGCTTACTTGCTTTTTATCAAGGAAAATTTAATTAAAAAATCATTTATTCCAATTACTCGACAACGTTCATTAGTTTCACACTAATAACAATAATAAAAATTTAAATCAATTTTCCCATTAAAATATTTTATAACTACATAATTATAACTTATAAGCACCCAATAAAATACAAAGTTTAAAAGATCAAAAATTAATGTTTTTTTTAAATAAGTAAAACGAGTTTTTGGTTTAATTTGTAAACAATCGAAATTGGCTCCCGGATTTTTGTGAGTCCCGGAAACTTGGAGTTGAATGCGCCTTGCTGACTAAGTTCGTTGAACCTCTATCGATCTAAAGTAATTTCACTTTTATTTTGTTTTCGTAAAAGTTATTGCTTCATTGGAATATTGCATGAGTTAGTCAAGTGTAATTAAGATATATTGCACTTGAAATTGTATGCAAGTCGAGTAGAGAAATTTAAATAAAAATTAATCTCGAGAGTTGGATTAGAAGAAAAACAAGTTTTAATAAGTTAGCGTAATCGAAACAACTTTTTGGTAAATCCAAAAGGTTAAAAGCATGAAATTTTTGGTTTCTTATTTAAATTTTTATGCACAACATACACACCCATTGCAGGAGCATGAAATTCATTTTATGCATCGTCGATGCGTATCTAATGGAAGCAATTAATTTTTTGCTACAACTAATATTTACTTGTACCTGCATAAAACTAGTCTATCTAACATTGCAATTTTTCATGAAAATTGTTTACCCCAAATATACATTTTTTTAGCTTTATTACTTTTGGCAATATGAATTTGTTCGATTGGAAAATTTACAGATGCATTACAATTTTGAACCAACAGTCAAAAGCGACTAAATAAAGTTTATTATAAATGGAAAAAATAGCAATAAAACTGAAAATTTAAAATTGACTTAACATAAATTTTAGGTATGAACATTAACCCTTTAGAAATAATTTTTTTCCTTCATCATGAAGTGTAGAGTCAAGTACCACTAAAAGTTTCAGAAACGGGTTAATTCAACATTTTGTTTAAAAAGCACTTTTGATTTAACAGTTAGGAGTTTTTTCTACTCTTTGAAATATTAAAAAAACAGCGACCTACAGTGTAAACGGCCTTTTCATATAAAAAATGTAAAAATATTGGCAGCATAACAATAACTATGAATGTTTTAAGTTAATGACCTTTATGAGCTTACGCACTTCGGCAGTATTTTACAAATATTTTACTATCAAAAATGATAATTTTAACCGAAATTAAAAGAAAAACCAAAAGCACAATGGTTTGAACGACAATTTCTTGAAATAAAGATTTGTGTGTTGGCACACGATTCGTTCAATTTATTATGAAAATAAGAAAAAGTTGAGATAAAAACATCTAACACGACCGTTCTTGTAGACGAGTAGGGCAACTTAATAAGAACTGTGAGAACAAAAAGTTATTAGATGGAAGAAATATCTTTGATGATGGCAAAGCTTTGGAATGCAGAGAGCATGGGATAAAAAGTCCTGTAACTTGCAAAAAATGGTATAGCCATCGTACATAGTAATATTTATGGGAAGATCTGGGCCGACTGAAGATTTTGCTGGGGCTCGGAAAAAATTAAGAGCTGTACCCCAAAATATTTGAAAGAAATAATATTTTATTTTAAAATTTTCTTAGAAACTCGAAAGTTCGGAGCCCTTTTGAGGGTGGGGCCTCGGTCTAAGGCCCGAGAAATCGACGTCCGAGTTCCTGGGGTCCTGGGGCAGAAACAAAAATGATAAAAATCTGGCTTCAACAACAGCTGTGATCCTGAGAAGATTTTATTGGGCTGGTTATTTAGAACATTTGTTGCAATTTACAATCCCTAAAAATTAAATGGACGAAAATGTAGTTGATGAGTCACTGCAGATAGTTTTGAAAGTTATCCATGGAATCGATGGGTTTATCAAAAAATTAAACAACAGACTGGAGAAATACAGTTTAGTTCCAATTGGGGGTTGTGAGCTCGAGATTTTTTATTCGGAGTCCAAGTTTTGATGTTTTTACCATAATGGCAACGTATAGGAGTGCATTATCAAATAGGAAAAGCACTATAGAATGATTAATATTTTCAGAACCACCAAGGTTTATAATAAGGAAGTGCAAGTGGAAATAAAAAGAGGATCTATAACGTTTGCCAATGAACAGGCACTCCAAGAAGAATTATATTGAAATTTATGAGCGAATCATGTAAGACAATGACCGAGAAAAAGAATTAGC
The DNA here is from genome assembly GCA_963924605.1 of Malthinus seriepunctatus. Taxonomy (NCBI): domain Eukaryota; kingdom Metazoa; phylum Arthropoda; class Insecta; order Coleoptera; family Cantharidae; genus Malthinus; species Malthinus seriepunctatus. The sequence goes on along the minus strand of OZ004600.1, from coordinate 22,496,381 downwards.
TGCCTTTTACTAATAATAAAAAAAATAATTTTCCACGACAATTCCTCGTGGAATTTGAGTTGTTCAAATCATCCTTTTCCATCTTTCAGTTTCAGATTATAACTCTGTAAGTTGCCCATTCATTTTGAAGCTATTTAAAAAGTCCTTCTTCCTTTGCCTATAATCTGTCCAACTCATCTCCATCTTCTCTTTTTTCTTCTGGTTGTTCCCTTCCCATTATTTTTCTATTTTTATCAATACAACATTTTAAGTCAACGTCAAGGAAGAATTGTGGTAAACGTTTATTGGAATCCGAAAACGACACTCAAATTTGAGAAGGAAGAGACAGAGCAAGTGGAAAGAATAATAACAGGAAGATCTACAATGTTTGCAAAAGACCAAGACACTCCAAGAAGAGTTAAGTATATTGAAGTTCATGAGCGGATCATGTAAGACAATGACCGGGAAAAAGAAAAAGCTGCCTTTTACTAATAATAAAAAAAATTTTTTCCACGAGAATTCCACAGTAGACTTCTTCCTCTTATATTTGAGGTTTTAGCTTATATTTCTTTAGATTGCCCATTTATTTTGAAGCTATTTATAAAGTCCTTCTTCCTTTGCCTATAATATGTCCATCTCTTCTCCATTCTCCCTTTTTTCTTCTTGTTGTCGCCTTCCCATTATTTTCCTATTTTTAACAATCCAACATTTTAAGCCAACTTCAAGGAATAATTAGAAACACATCTTGCTTTTTGATAACTAAAGTGATTGATTGGTCAGGAAGTACTTTCATTGGTCCCAGAAAACAGGGCTGGATTTTTTACTGTTCATTAACGATTTTCAAAGCCTACTTTAATACATCATACAGACAGTTACCTAATGGTCGTGAAAATATTGTTTCTTCTTCGATGATGTACCATTTTATTAGTGTCAAAATTTTATGTTGGGAAATTCGTTAAGTTGTAATTTTAAAGAAAACTCATTTGCTGGTACGAGAGGAATATTAGATAAATCATGAGTTTAACCATGTTATATTTTATTGAAGTCAATCAATAATTGAAATTGAAATATAAAAATTGGATAAATTGTCTGACATCACGTTTTAAAACTTTACTAATGGAAAAGTTGGGACTTATTCAATAATGTATTAAAAACTATTTCATAAAATGATATCTTTTTGGATAAACCGCAATATCATCTAGGGTTTTCACTATTTCAGTCAAATAGTGATATCAGTAAATATTATTTTTAATAAACCATGATTATTTCTAATTGAGTACTAATTACATCATTCAACACTTCTTCAACCCCTTCCACATATGTCCAAATAAGTAGGGATTTTTGCATATTCTCAACTCTTAATTTTGACTTATTTGTGTGAATCTTTTTAAAATGGCGACTTCCAGGAATTTTTGGAAGAGATGAGATGTTTAGAAAAGCACTTTTCACCTATTCTGGAATTTTCAAGTCATAATTGCACCATTCTGGAAATTTTTGGTTTCCTAGGCGCTTTTTAAGCTCTCATTTAATCTTATAATGCTTATTAAAAAAAATGGTCAAAAAACCACAAAGATTTTTTATAGCCCAATCGCATCCTTTGAGACACCATGTCCTTAGAGATGTAATAGTAGACCTGTGCAATTTATTAACTTGATGAAATCATGCAAAATAGAAGGCAATGGGACTTACTTTTAGCTCCACAGTGCCTACCCAACCATTCATTTTAGCATTAGCATTGAGATTCGGGCCTATAGTCATGGAGTTGGAGTTGGTTATGGGAAAAACTTAAGAGAGAGGTTTTATTTCATGATGTAGAGACTTTTCATAAATCATTCCAAAGATACAAGTTCATAAGTTTCAAATTCTTTTAATCAGCTCAATTGCTCAATATAAACCAACTTTTGACTCTCAAGATTTAAAATTGGCTTTAGGGTGTCTCCCAGAACTTCAGTTTCGTTTCTTAAAATTTCTTCTTCATGTAATGTCAAGATAATTTGTATTTGTAAAAAAAGTCGGTCCGCACATAAACATTTTTTAGCATTTTCACCCAGTAATCACTTGCAAAACCATGATCTATAAATAGTAACCGTAGCTTCCTTTTAAAAAATCTGAAAAATCGATTTTAAGCCACCATCAAAGAATTCGACTTCAGAAATCATATTTTGGTAATAATTGGACCCATTAAAAGCGTTTCTATTCCACTACAGCCCATGTAGACCATCTAGCCTTGTGTAAGCACTTAACGTAGCCAATAATCAAATGTAATTAAAATTTAATAATTAAAAAGGGATCCCGTTAAATATTTAATGTTTTATAAGTATCAAACTAGTAAAAATGATTAAATATTTATACTTACATATAATTATGATATAATTTTAATTTTTAAATTGCCATTTATGTAGTCGTAATTAATTAATCTTAAATGGATTTTCTTGTAATGATTCGAGTTTTTTAATTTATAAATATAAGCTAATAATAATAATTTCGATAGCAAATTTATACGGAAGAAAGTAATTAAAGTGTTTTAAAATATGAAGAAATTAATTCTTTGCTTGTACTACAGCTATATACAACAGACAACGTTCAAACTTATTAAAAATTTACAACGAGTGCAATGTTTTATCAATAGATAAGAATTACGAAAAAAAGCACAGAATTAAAATTTTGGATTACTATAAACTATTTATTTGATAAAAAATATTGAATATGCGCCTTTAAAGATTACACAAAATGAGCAAGATCTCCTGAACGTAGCAAAATGCATTGTTGCATAAGCGCACACCAGAGTGTGTTGTGCTAGGTCGGCGTCGAGACGCTCAGTAACCTACAGACGGTGCATTTCCGAATGCACCATATCGTGAGTGCTCCCGCCAAAATTTGTGCATAAAAAGGTGCTTTCAAAATTTTTTTTTGTTATTAAAACGCATTCGACGTGATTAAAAAATTTGCGCGAGAATTAAATTGTAAAATTAAAAAAAAAATTAATTGCCCATAATAATTGGATTTTAAATTGCTAATTATTCGAGGTGATTATTGATGTAGTTTGTATATTAATTGTACACTCACATTAGCACAATTAATTACTTAATTATTAGATTTGTATTGACACATAATTAATTTACACTAAAACAATTTCCATGTCTTCTTCTTTAAAATAAAATATTTTTTAAATCTTTGATCGTTTCAAAAGTGGTACGAATAAACATCAGAGTGGAACCATCGATGGGATGGTTGTAACGGTGTAACAAAGCCAAATTTTTATCGATTTAACCAAAAAACTACAATTAAACAATATAATTTAACTAAACTAGCTCTGTAGCGATTGAAAATTGTTGTAAATGAACAAAAATTGAATTTTTTTCCTAAATAAAGTACAAAGTGATAACGAAACTGCTATTGATTAATCTATTTTTGGAAAAGTACCACAAGAATTTCACAAGAAAATAAGGAACTTGAGCTAGTGAAAAAATGGTACGAAGTTGAATTGATAGGTGAAAGAAGTCGATTAAAAAAGAATATAATAAACAAAAAAGTGAAAACTTGATAAAGAAAAGTTAAATTTTTATTGTGTTCAATACATTCAAAAGTGAAAATTCAAAATGGCCGACTATACGTTTCCGTTGATAATACGTAGAAAACGACGCCCTTCAAGCAACTTATTTTAAACTTCTTTTCATTTTTCAAGGTAAATTTGTGTGTGCTTTAGTCATATTTTTACATCGACCACCTTTGGTGGTTGCCAAAAAGAGAAATAATTTTCTTTTTTTTCAAAAAGGGGAATTTGTATTAGTCAACTTTGACCTTTGAAGGATTTTTTTTGCCTTTTTTTTTAATTTTTTTCCAAAAACTCAATTGATTGTTTGCAATATTTCATAATTCAATTTCAATATGCAATGTCAGATATAAAGTAAATAATTTGTTTTCAATAATGGTCGGTTTCAAGTGCATTTCAAGGTTAATAGAAAATGATTGCTTGTGCCTTATGTAATATTAATCAAATAATGATTTGGCGTAATATATAGGTTAAATCATGAACTTGTTACAGTTTAAAGAAAATGAAATTAAAATCACTTAATGAAACTTAAGTGAAAAATTTTCTAAAGGTCACGAAAAAATGTGATAATAAATTGAAATGAAAGTGATTAACATTAAAAAAATCCCATTGCAATGTTTAAAATTGCGCTATAATCTATAATTGATGCCATAAAGTGATAAACTTGACTTGTCTATAATCAAAAGTGCAAGTAATTAAAATTTTTTTGAAAAAAAAATTTCAATCAAGTAGCTTATGAAAGGAAAAACTAATTACTTTACGTAATAAATTTTAAGTTTTATTAATAGACTAAACACCTGATTTAATTTTTAAACCAATAATTCACGTTATTTAATTTCGTTGCACTAATAATAGTGCAAGGTTGAATCGTGCATTATTATGACATCACATAATCTGTTTTCCTCTTCCACAAAGTGCATTTCCTAGTGCTATCTTACTTAACAACCTTGCAACTGTTTGGCTATTTACACGACCCTGACGAATCTTTATGTAGCATTCAATGTTAAGCAAATTATTATTGAATTGTTGTGCTAATAGATTCAATAAGGTTTAAATTAAAACAAATATTTTGTTTTGAAAAAATTACGTGCCTACTTGAATGAATTTTAATAATTTTTTTTCTTTTCAGAATCGTGTTATGATTGCCACACTGGACCCGGTTCCAATTATGAGGATGCGACAGGTAATATTGAATTAATTTTTTTTATTAATTAAGCGGCTTTTGTCGAAATTTTCACCTTTGCCATTTAATAAAATGCATAACTGTTATGTAAACTGCAGTAAAGTAATTCTAATGTCAAAGTTGAGCATATCAAGTACTTGCGAATTCACCAAATGGTAGCTTAAAATTACATTACACTTTGCGAGCTTTTGAAAACTATTGATTTCAATTTTCAACGTGGAAACTGCACGTTTATAAATTGTGAAGGAAAAATCAACACAAAATTCGTTAATATATGCTTTTCTTAGCGAGATAAATATAGATTCGAATGCTACGAACTATAAACATGTGAAAATGTGAACTTTACATTCCTAAATGATGTATTGCTACTCTAAGTTAATCATTGTCATTATGAAAGACTAGGAAAATGTGAATGTTTTGGACAGAAAAATTTTAAAAAAATCCATGGTTTGTGATTCGCGTTTTTATTAATTAGCCACTTCTTTAAGCAGAAATTTAAAAATATCAGTCACGTGATGCTAGATGAGAGTGTTTTCTTCTGAATGGCTGGTTTCAACGAACACAAAACAGCAATCCAAAGAGGATTATTACAAATTCCTAAAGCCTCCCAGTAGAAGTTAGTGCTAAAGCACCCAACTCAATTTGCCAATCCTGGAGCCTTACAGATAAACGTGCCCTGAAATTGGGGCTCTTACGTTCTAACCTTGTGCTTGAATTACGTGACACAACGAGTACCAACGGAGGTGCAAGAATTGAACAATTGTGGAAATTGATAAATTGCATTAGAGACCAGGATAGTTTGTTGCATCGGAAGATCAAAATGAGATTGTTTCAGGAAGGCTTCGAAATTGGACAGAGTCCGTTTTGTGTTTTCTTATTACTGCTACGACTCCTTGACAAGTCTTATTTTAACGAGACTTATTAAAATTATAAAATTGGGATGGAAGACATTACGTACCTTCCATAACAAGGCTATTTCTGAACCTCCTCTAGATTTAAAAAAAAAGCTGAGAATGTTAAGCATTTTCAATCATTGGCACTAGCAACTAAAACTTTTTTAAAATTCTAAAATTTCTCTTCTAATTAATTTTACTCCATTCTTTCAACTATAAAATGTTTTAGACAGAAAATAAAAAAACCATGGTTTGTTGTTCGCGTTTTTATTAATTAGTCGCTTGTTTACGCAGAAATTTAAAAATATCAGTCACGTGATGCTAGATGAGAGTGTTTTCTTCTGAAGGGCTGGTTTCAACGAACACAAAACAGCAATCCAAAGAGGATTATTACAAATTCCTAAAGCCTCCCAGTAGAAGTTAGTGCTAAAGCACCCAACTCAATTTGCCAGTCCTGGAGCCTTACAGATAAACGTGCCCTGAAATTGGGGCTCTTACGTTCTAACCTTGTGCTTGAATTACGTGACACAACGAGTACCAACGGAGGTGCAAGAATTGAACAATTGTGGAAATTGATAAATTGCATTAGAGACCAGGATAGTTTGTTGCATCGGACGATCAAAATAAGATTGTTTCAGGAAGGCTTCGAAATTGGACAGAGTCCGTTTTTGTGTTTTCTTATTACTGCTACGACTCCTTGACAAGTCTTATTTTAACGAGACTTATTAAAATTATAAAATTGGGATGGAAGACATTACGTACCTTCCATAACAAGGCTATTTCTGAACCTCCTCTAGATTTAAAAAAAAGCTGAGAATGTTAAGCATTTTCAATCATTGGCACTAGCAACTAAAACTTTTTTAAAATTCTAAAATTTCTCTTCTAATTAATTTTACTCCATTCTTTCAACTATAAAATGTTTTAGACAGAAAATAAAAAAACCATGGTTTGTTGTTCGCGTTTTTATTAATTAGTCGCTTGTTTACGCAGAAATTTAAAAATATCCATCACGTGATCCTAGATCAGAGGGTTCGCTTCTGAAGCGAGCACAAAACAGCGATCCAAAGAGGACTATTACATACTTAATCCGAGAAATTCCGAAAGCCTCTCAAAAGAAGTTATTGCTGAAGCACCCAACTCATTTTGCCAATCCTGAAACCTTACAGATAAACTTGCCATGAAATTGAAGCTCTTACTTTCAAACCCTGTGCTTGAATTATGTGACACAAGGAGTACCAACAGAGGTGCACGAATGGAGCATTTGTGAAAATTGATAGATTGCATTACAGGCCAAGATAGTTTGTTCCATCGGACGATCAAAATGAGATTCAGAAAAACTAAGAAATTGGACAGCGTCCACTTTTGTATTTTCTTATTATGACTCATGTTATTACCCCTACGACTTCTTGACAAGTCTTATTTGAATAAGACTTACTAAAATTAATTTTTGGAAATTATAAAATCGGGATGGAAGACATTACGTACCTTCCATAGCAGGGCTATTTCTGAACCTCCTTTAGATTAAAAAAAGAACAATAAACTGAGAATGTCAAACCGCCATAGCGTTTTCAGTCATTGTTACTTTTTAAAAGTAAGAAGATGACACGACATACACTATAAAGTAGTCTATTTAGCTAATCTCTGGCCAGCGAACAGATGCAGCTAAACCACTCCCCACAAATTTTTGTCAAATAAAGTTGAAGCTTGTCTATTTTAGTTGTTGTAAAACGTATTTTCAAAATTCGACCAATAGCAAAATTCTATTAGAATATCGCGCCCTTTTTTTGAGAGTGGCTTAGATGCATCTGTTCGCTGGATAGACTATAGCACCACCTAACACTTTTTTAAAATTCTTTAAATTTCTCTGCTAATTAATTTCACTCCTTTCTTTCAACTATCAAAGGAGAAGCCTAAGAAATCCCTCATATGTAGTTGAAAGCCATTGAAATAAGATGGAGAACGCTTGGAAACGTTTATAATATATGAGTATGCAATGGAATAACAGAAAAGTGACAAACCACCAACATAAAGAGTGCTAAAGCTCGGTTTTTCTACGACACTAAACAAAAGAAAATAAGAAAAGCAAATGAACAATCATTTACTTATATCGAACTGAACAAAATTAAATTCTTTGGGTATAAGATCTTGCACTTGAATGATCCTTTCAGTAACGAAGATAAAATGTTGTGAGAAACTTTTTGCAATTGCTTTATATCTCTTATTAGGTGCACAAACAATTGGCTTAGTAAGAAGATCTCGACTGTATACATGCTCCTTTGAAAAAGTAACTGATAAATAAAGCGTTGAATCAAAACGTCAGAAAAACATTTCTACTGCATTCGCTTCTATTTAAAATTAGTTTTATAGGGAAAAACACGTAAATTTACGCGAGTCGAGAATTTTTGTTTTGAAGAAATAGTTTTATTTTATAAAATGTACAAAAATAGCTACAAAGGGTTTCTACGAACTGAACGTTTCAATAAAGTAAGTGAAACGTTTCAGAAATGTCAAGGGTTGGTCCAAACGCCGTCCAACGTTTGTATAACGTTTTCAACTTTTTTTATTTTTTGTAATTATTTCAAAGGCTGATAAAAGCGTCTTTTGGTTATAATTAAATGGAAAAACACACCCCATTTAAAACGAAACGTAAATATTTTTATTTCTTTCATCTTGTGAGTACGATTCATAACCTTTCTCAAGAAGAAAAATAAAAAAAAAAAAGGAAATGAAAATGGATTTTTGTAAAATTTGTTTTGCTAGTAACGTTCGTATTTTAAACTCCGGATATATGTGACGTCAGAAATGCAGTGACGTAAAGTAGAATGCAACGGGCGTCGCGGCGGCGGTCGATAGCTGGTGCACTTACTGACCCATATCTTCCTTTCACTTAACACTTGCAATATTGAATGATGGGATAAACTTTAATTTTTAATCATCGACGCCTCGGTTAATTAATATTCGATTATCGATGTAGGTTAAATTAAGGGAAACTTATACGAGGTGCTCTTTATTATAATTCGATTGTGTTATTAATTGAAAATTTATACGTTCACTTATGCAATAATAACTTCATTGACTGCATCTACGTTGAGTACAGAGGTCACTATTGCTTTCATTACACATAATTCTTTTACTTTTTATTACGATAAACATAAAATCAATAAAATAATTAGAAAAACGCAAAACAATAGATCTTATCTAAAAAATTGTAATGCATTGTAATGTGCCGATTCTAAAAGTAGGATATAAAAACAATTGCTCAACTAAGCATGCCTCCTATTGATTGATTTTAAATTATCGGCAAGTTTATACACATGACAATATATTGCCGTGTGTCATTCAATCATGCGTTTAACTAATTAAATAAAAAAGCTAGAAGTCTTCTTTATAAAGTTTAATTAGCAAACGAACCTTCAATAATTTGAAATGAAGATAAAACTCACACGTCACGTCGGACGTACGTAAAATATCACGCTAATTAATTTCAGCGTTTTGAAGTATTGTAGTTTTGATTGATCAATACAATAATGACCATTATAACTTTGATTTATACATAAACTATATTGTTCTGTTGTAATTAAAATAACAATTTTTTTACGTTTTTCAATTTTTATTTTAGACTCCAATGGAAGATGATGAAGACGATCCAACTAATGACTTAGATATTAATACTATTAAAGAAGAAAATTTCGAAGTACTAAGTACATTTATAGTAAACGATACACCAATAAAAACAGGAACACCAAACAGAGCAGAATTAACTTTACCAAGAAATCTCGTATTAAGAGCATCACAAGCTCTCTCAGATGTAAGCACTAAAACTTAAAAATTTTCGACAATAACTACAATTTTTTATTTAATAGGCACAAGGAGTTTGGAGCACCGGATTTATCCCACGAGGGACGCGCTTTGGGCCTCTCGTGGGAGAAGTTTATAACAAAGATTCAGTACCGAGCACAGCAAATAGAAAATATTTTTGGAGGGTAAGTTTTAGAATAATTAAAAAAATTTCTGTAAATAAAACTTTGATTAAATTTGCAATCAAAATTTGCTAAAAGGTTGTGGTTCTAACTTACAAAAATCTTTTTTTTCGGAATTTATAGGTGCAACTGCGAGACGACTATTTTGAAAAAAGTTCTATTAAATGCAAGGTATTACACACTTTTCTCATTCTAAAAATTTTCTAAATCAATTTTAAAATACCTTTTGAAATTAATTAATCTCAATCATTGCGTTTGCATGTTTCGAGTGCACTTGCACACTTTTGTAAAATAAAAATTAAAACGCGAAACTATACGCGGTATAGTACATTCCGAAACATTGTAAATTGAATCCAAACTTTGAAACAAATATTTTAAAATTGATTCATCGCTTTTTAAAAAAAACAACTAAAAATCTCATTCTTAAACTAAAAATCAAATTTACTAACAGTTGATATTCAATAAGTTACTTCACAGTTTATAATTTATAATTAGCGACTTGTGTCTACCCGACTGAAAACTTAAGAATAATGTATAATTAATTTACAGATCTACAAAGACAATGAACTCTACTATTATATAGATGGGTGCGATACCTCCAAAGCGAATTGGATGAGGTACGTGAACCCAGCTTATTCCAGTGAATCTCAAAACTTAATTGCCTGTCAGTATAAAATGAATATATATTTTTACACTATTAAAGCAATAAGGCCACATCAAGAATTGCTTGTGTGGTACTGCAGAGAATTTGCAGAAAGACTTAATTATCCTTTAACCGGAGAACAGATGTTACAAAGAATACGTAAGTTGTACATAAATTAATTAATAATTGATTTTAAATGTTGTCGTAATTTTTAGGTCAGCAAGTTCAACAAACGACAGATGTAATATTAGTTAACACCGCGGTGCCAGAAGCTACTTCTCCTAAAGCAGAAGGTTGTTACGAAGATTTGACACCAAATGGAAATGACGGTAGTGTAGGATCCGACGAAGGATACCACAGTAACGAGTATCACGATGACGCTTTTACCCCACCCGAAGATTCCAGCGATTCGGATAGCGAGGAAAATTACGTTCTCGACTTTAGCAAAAAATCCACATCGGAAGAAACGAACGTAGTCGAAAAATCCCCAACGTCCCCAGAACAAAAAAATGAATTTCGCAAAGTTAAAATTAAAATATCCAAAGCCTATCACTACAAGTCCGTTCGAAATGGAGACAGTGAGCACGAAGAGGACGAAAAAGGAGAACAATCCGAAATGATGACGATAGTTCCGACGCCGCTATCGCCTCCGGTCGTCGTCATTAACGATTTTCCACCAACTTTAGAAGTTCCTACTAAACCATTTTACGAATCAGACGTAAAAGTTCAACCTATAATTAACAGGTATTCTCCCCCCACTTCTAGCATATTAGAAAATATTTTGCTACGCAACAGAACTGATACGAATAACAACGATAACAACCAACACCAACCAAATAGATCACCCCCACGTCCATCTTCTCCAACATCTCCCACAGAAATGGCGTATTCCTACAAAAAGAGTCACAGGTACGGAACAGTTTGCAGCCCCGACTCGAGCTCGAACATGCAAATGCGCGACATTAGCTCACCCCCACCCTCAGGACACGACGGCGGCCCACTAAGCCCATTACCGTCCAGTACAATTTACTCACCTCCCGATTCCGATACGTATTCAAACCACATACAAGCTATGAACTACTACAACTCCGTATACCCATCCAACAGTGCGGTACACTCGTCCACCTCGGCTTCTCTACACTACGGAATTCAAAACGGCGCAAATTTCGTCAACTCGCATCACAACAATCCGACAAACTTAATCGTCCAAAGCTCCCATATAATTACAACAAACATACCCGGTCATCACATAATGTCAGGTTTACCCTCGATTCAACAACCAAACGGACGACCTTCTCCGTCAAATTCTGCAAGTCCCGACCACACGAGCGGTAGAAGTAGTCCGCATTCTGCACGAGGTTACAAAAGTTTACCTTATCCGTTGAAAAAGAAAGACGGAAAAATGCATTACGAATGCAACGTTTGTTGCAAAACATTCGGACAACTGTCAAACTTAAAAGTTCATTTACGTACACACAGCGGCGAAAGACCATTCCAATGCTCGGTTTGTGACAAATCTTTTACACAACTAGCGCATTTACAAAAACACCACCTCGTCCACACAGGCGAAAGGCCGCACGAATGTATTGTTTGTAAGAAACGTTTTTCCTCAACTTCAAATTTAAAAACACACTTAAGACTACACAGCGGGCAAAAGCCGTACGCTTGCGATTTTTGTCCCGCTAGATTTACTCAGTTTGTACATCTAAAGTTACATAAGCGATTGCACACAAACGAAAGGCCATATTTGTGCCAAGAATGTGGTAAAAACTACATAAGCGCTTCTGGTCTTAGAACGCACTGGAAGACGACAAGTTGTACTTGTAAGTCGAATAAAATCATCATGGTTGGCGACGTCAACGGAGACTCTTCTCCAAACGGTTATTACGAATACGCAGGATCCGAAGTGAGCGATGGTAAGTACCGTCGCGCGTAAATTCAGAAGAGTTGTATTTGTAAATTTTAGGCTCGCCAGATAAGGATATGCACGAAGATTCTGTGGAAGCGTTCGAGATGCAAAATCAATCTCCACCTCAAATGAACCACAATGGTTTTCATTCGAATTTACCTAACCAATTACCGCCGGATTCGTTACAACCCGTAACGCAAAGGTCCGTACAACAAACGTCACAACACCATCCGAACAAAGAACCAAGACCAAGTGTAATCGAATCTTCTCAACCACCAATTATTGAATGTACCTAAGATGTATTTTTCTGATGCTCATCAATTAGTTTAAGTGTTGTTAAGTTTTAAAAGTTTATTTATTTTAGCGAGTAAAATTTTCAAAAACTATTGCTTTAATAATTTCTGTAAAAAATTTTTTTTAAATATTTTTTTGTACAATGTTTGTGAAGTAGTCCGTAATTTTAAGTTTTTGCAAAAGAGTAGATTTTATTTAAGCAATAGGGATTTTTCAGAACAAGTTATTTATTTATGAAATTGGTTTCAATGTGAGAGAGAACCGAATTTTGAATTTAGACTGACTACAAAAAAAAGCAATATTTCAATTAATCGCCTAAATTTGTGTGTAGTTCAAAAACTGTAGTACGTTCCATAACATTCGTGTTTTAGATATTAATAGGCTCATTATCATGTTTCATTAGCATTTTTAAGATACATATATTCTGCAATTTGTATATTATAAATTATAACAACCAACATGAGGTCACAAATTTTTCTATAGTGCTCTTATTTACAGTTTTCAAAAAAAATACAGAAATTGTTTGTAAAAAAAAGTGGTACAGCTTTATAATTAGATGATCGTAAAAGCACTTATACAAAAGTTGTAAAAAATTATATGTGCAGTAGCACCTAAATTTAGACCCAATTAACAATTAAAATCATCTAAGTAACAAACTTTTAATTAAACGCCAACAATCGCTTAATCAGGCAAGAACTGAGTAATCTCCGGAAGGGTCTTCTGCAGAGCAGAGTCTTCCGAGGCGAAAATTAAAACTTTGTTGCTTTCTTCATGCATGCCTCATGATAAAAAGCTTTCTTTAGAAGTAACTAGGTGCTACCCTCAAAAAAAGGTTAATTTTGAAAAAAAAACCATTATAATCGAGAATCAACTAAAAAATATAGACATGCACTATAAAATGTTGTTGCTACTTGTACTTGTATTTATAACAGTTTGGTGTAAGTACATACTTTAATATGTATAAAAAAAATTATTTTGTTTCGTGCACATTTTAATGTTAAAAAACAGTCATTTTCAAAAGCTTACTCTAAAGCTCAAATCTTAAGATCTCTCCCTTACTCCCTTATTTTAAAAAAAATATTTTTTTAAAATTAATTCGTCGTTTAGGTACCTACTTTAATGTAATTTTATTGTTTGATGTTTTGTATTTTGTGTCGTTTGTTTATATGTTGTGTTCAATGATTATAGGTGTAACTTTTAAGGATGTTTTTTGAATGTTAACATTAAAATCGTCTGCATTTCTCTAATTAAAGTTAAAATACTACAAGCAAATCCTCTTTACATTTATAAGTTTGTCTCCTTTTGACTATAAGTTATTACAATAGTTGTAACTCATAACAAACAATAGTATAATACCATGTTATATTTTTTTAGTATGTACCGTGTACAGTACATGTGTTTTTTGTTATTATTTATAAACGGTTATAATGGATATTTATTTTTAACAAAATTTGTAATAGTTTTTGGGATTTTTTTTATTAAGAGCAAAAATTGTGGTATTTTAAAGCCTTCTTACGACGGTTATTTTTCTTGTACAACTTCTTTATCAAAATCATCAAAAATAAACCGGTTAACTTGCATTACAAATCTTGTACAAGAAATATAACCGTATAAGACGGTCTCTCGTATAATGTAGTTAATTTCACTTATTGTTTTACCTACTTATATTTTAAATTAGTTGAAGTAGGTACCTTTTTGTCTTTAATTAAAAAGCAAAATATTATATAAATTAAAACTCCTGAATTGCAGAATAGTTCAAGACTAAAAGCAAAGTACCTTGTATTAATTTATTTTATCATGATCTTCATTATTTATTATTTCATCTTGTCTCATAAAAATACTTTGTATGTAAAAATGTTCATATAAATATTAAAGGTAAATAAACAAACAGTTTATGTGTTTTTAATTGGAATTGCAGAAAATTTTATCGAATATCCACAATCTTCGTTAATTTCGAGGATTGTCTCCACTGTATAAGGAAGTAAACAAGAAATATTCCATTCATGATTTTCTAGAAAATTATTTTTATTATTTTTCTCTAATTTAATGGCAAATCTATCGAATCCAAATTAAAATAGGCATTTTAAATTCGGTAAAAAGTAAAAAGAAAACCCGAAAAACAGTTTTGAATAAATGGTCCTGGACAACTCTAGACATGGTATTAAGATCTTATGAGGTTCTTCTTTTCGTTTTTCGAAAATATTTTGTTGAAATCATTTATTTTAATAAACTTTTAATACAAAACGAATTTCAATTTAAGTTATCCTTTTTGTCTTTACCTATTAAAGCCAACTTTGTAAGAACGGATGGGAAAACATCTATTCATAAGCAATTGCGAGACGATCACCAGGAACAGAAAAGATGCATCTTTTCCTAAATCCATAAGAAATATGGGATTTCTATACATAGGTAAATCTAGTGAAAGGATGTTGGGGGTACAAAATGGTACAATTGACTTTAGAGGTCACAGTGTAGGTGCTTTGCCGATCCCTCTCAATTAAAATTATTGGTATTGCTACAAAATAAATAATTTAATTTAAATAATCACCCAAAAGGCTTATCGAATAAATAAAGGGAAATTAACAAGTCCAGGACTATATTCAAATTTTCTTTTGGTTAAGATACCGTTTTTACGGCTGAAATTTCAATCCTGTACATGCTATACCACTTTGGATGAGCGTAGACCTTCCCTACCGATCATAAGTAGGTGGAGTTGAAGTCAACATGGTCTTCTGATACTGTCAGTTAAAAATGTGCAAATTGTAAAAGCTTAAGTTATTTTTGATAATAATTAAAACCCATTTAAAATGGAGATGATCTAAAACGTATAACAGCCTTTACTATACACTATTCACCGACAAGATGCAGCTAAGCCGCTCCCAAAAAAACGCGGGATATTCGAATAGATGTTTTCTATTGGTCGAATTTTGAAAATTCGCTTTACAAGACTAACACAAGAATACGTCAACCTTATTTGACGGAACCTTGTAGGGAGTGGCTTAGCTGCATCTTGTCGGTGAACTATAATTACAAAAGATGGATTTTTGAAAGTTTAACAATCAAGAACTCCGATTGAGCCCCTCTTGGCAGTAAACAGAATGCCAAAATGAGCAGTTCGACTGATATGAGGCGATGAAAACAAAATGTGAAAATAAGGACAAGTTTTAAAGATGGAAGAACACTTTTTGTATTAGGCATAACAAGCCAATAAAACTTCAGATCTAATGTAAAATATAAGCCAACTCGTGCAAATTTAATAGCTAAGGGTGTATAGTATACTGTATACATCCCCTTTTGCAACAAAAACAAATATTACTAACCTTTTTTCTAATGTCCTCTATCGAATGCGTTTTGCTTCATGCAAAAATCTAATGCTCCCTTCGTCACCCATTGATTTACGTAGTTAAAAACAAATCGAACGAATAATTATTAATGAACACTACACACACTTACGAACCATGCACTTATTTTTAAAGCAAAAGCCGAATAACGAATTATTATTAAAGCTTCCATCAAGCTTCCAACAACGGACTCGATTTTAAAAACGCGTACGCGTGGGTTTAAACACAATTCCGAAAAAACCGTTTAATTAATTATGTTGCGGCTGAAATTGAAAAATGTAGAATTAAACAAAAACACAGTTTTATATTTTTCTTCTCATCCAACGGAAATTACCTGAAAAAATAAATTATATTTAATATTATTTTTACGTCTTTATTTTATTTTTTAGGTAGGGATACCTCGAAAGAATGGAGTAACCGAGATAGTTGAAACGAGTGTTGTAATAGATTTATTGAGAAAGAAAGAGAAGAGGAAGAAAAGATGATACAAATGAAGCAATGATCTTCAAATTTCTTCTAAAAGGCTACTGGATAAACGGAAAGAAACGAAAATTTGGAATTGAGAAAGAGAATAATATACTCACCTGATGTTGCTGAAGTTTCTTGACATGTTTTAGAAGTTCTTCTATTGTTTGCTAGTCTAGCAACACAATCTGAAAAAGAAATTTGATTTAGTTATGATTTTTACGTCTTTAGAAAGGGGCTCAAAAAAATTAAATTTAAAAAAGAAACAATTAGAGGACATGAAGCAATAGAAAAAAACTTGCCAGAAAAAAAAATTTGAAAAAAGAAGCTAGTAATACAAAGTCCAATGCAAGAGCCATAAACTCATTAGATCATCAGTTGAGTCCCATAGTGAGGAACAGGACTACAATCGAATTTTGTACTTTTTTCTATACAAACGTAAAGAACTAAACAAAAAACTTATCACTTTTAAAAATTTTTTCTCTAACTCGAATATTAAGCTCAAAATAAATTTTTTAAAAAAGCTATGACGTAGCTACTAATATACAAATATCCAGCTCTCTTCTTACTATAGTACGAAGAGAGCTGGATTATATATTAGTAACTACGTCATAGCTTTTTAAAAAAAATTATTTTGAGCTTTATATTCGAGATAGAGAAAAAATAAGAAACGCTATGAGATCAAAATAAACTCTAGTTTCAAAATAAAAAATAAAAAAACAAGTGTCCAATTCTCCGTTATATGGTATATTTTTCCTGGTTAAGGTTACCAAAGAAGCAAAAGAGAAATAATCACCAGGGTCTGTAATACTTTTTAGGCGTTAGAGATAAACAAATTACTCGTCCATTTCGAGAACAAATAAAGATTAAATTTGTAACATCCATGGTGTTATCGCTACTAAATTATAATCTACTAACTCAAATCAATAATTCACTTTAGATGTAACGTATCATCAGTGGGGCAACTAAGAATTTATGGGCCCTCCCGCAGATATCAGAGTAGGACCCCTACCCACCCACGATAATCTGAGTAAATCATTTTAGTAAATCTATTTTATAGTGAATTTTCATACAAAACAATGTTTTTGGGACTCTTTTTTATGTGGGACCCTCGCGCAACTTACGCCATGGCCTGCCTAATCATCAATTTTGTATAAAATAATTACTGTACTCAACCCAATATTTAAAAAAATAAGAAACTAACCTTTGTGAGCTCTTGAGGCTTTGAGACTTTAAATTCCTGGTTAAAAATGAAAAAGGCACTAAAAAACGTCATAAACTTCCGCACGAACTGAACCAAACCACGTCAAAAAATTTACTAAATATTTTAAAATGTTAATTCAATTGATTATGTACCTACCTATCGACTTTTATCATACATCACCATTCGACCAAATGTGCAAAAATAACCAATTTATCGCTTAAATTAAAAGTCATTTCAAATATTAAATTTACTATCTTAAAATTTAAAATTTTCTAGAATATTCCAAGCTTTATTTTTTTTATTCGTCGTTAATGTTAATCGTTAAGTTGTATTCACACACAACCGTGATTGTTCCGTCACGTCACATCTCCGGTCAGTCAAAAATGGTATAAAAATGATCGGAAGCGTGCTTTTAAATGACTCCATTCACACTCATCAGGTCATCAGTCATGGTTCCGGTCAGTCAAATAGGATATCGTCGGCGACGATATTTTTATAAAGCACCGTCAGTCATTGTTGGCAAGTAGGGTGTTAAATAGTGGTTCATCCGTTCATCATGGAAATTATTGATTTAAAATTATTGACTAGAAGTTCGAGTAATATTTTTTATTTTGAACACTTTTTCCGCAGTTGTTCTATGAAAAAAAATAGTTTTTCTTCAAACGTCAGAAAAAGTCGCCTTTGTGTCACTCAATAGGTAACGGTGAAGTTTAACTTTCCCGCCGAGACAGGAAAAATTGTCAGCAAAGTAATTTTTGTCTGTCTAGGAGGGAAAAGTAAAATCTTAACCGCACATTATTTTTATTTTTAACGTAAAAAATGTTTTTTAAGCATTTGTAATGTAAACAATTTAATGTTTTTTAAATTTTCCTTTATAATTAGTTCGTTGCTTTTAATAATTAGCTTTTTTTACAAATTTAAGTTAATTTTAAAAAATATTTGACAATTGAACTACAAGTAATTGACAAGAGATGGTGCTCTTTCAAAAATCAAAATTTTCAGTTTTACGCTTTACGTTTGCAGAAAAAATTTAATGTTTTATACGGAGTCAAAGTAGTTTTGTGTGACTCGCCTGTATTTCCTGACTCGCTCGCTGCGCGCTCGCTCTTCAGCCAATCACAGTCTTGTCACACAAAACGTCACTTTGTCTCCTTATAAAACAAATAACTATTTTCTTCAAACGTCAGAAAAAGTCGCCTTTGTGTCACTCAATAGGTAACGGTGAAGTTTAACTTTCCCGCCGAGGCAGGAAAAATTGTCAGAAAAGTAATTTTTGTCTGTCTAGGAGGAAAAGTAAAATCTTAACTGCACATTATTTTTATTTTTAACGTAAAAAATGTTTTTTAAGCATTTGTAATGTAAACAATTTAATGTTTTTTAAATTTTCCTTTATAATTAGTTCGTTGCTTTTAATAATTAGCTTTTTTTACAAATTTAAGTTAATTTTAAAAAATATTTGACAATTGAACTACAAGTAATTGACAAAGAGATGGTGCTCTTTCAAAAATCAAAATTTTCAGTTTTACGCTTTACGTTTGCAGAAAAAATTTAATGTTTTATACGGAGTCAAAGTAGTTTTGTGTGACTCGCCTGTATTGCCTGACTCGCTCGCTACGCGCTCGCTCTTCAGCCAAACACAGTCTTGTCACACAAAACGTCACTTTGTCTCCTTATAAAACAAATAACTATTTTTATTGTTTGCGTATATCTTATGTGAACTAATATACGTACTTGTAAATTTTATCGTTTTATAACTATAGGTATCCTTTATAATACAGGATGTGTACATGTTCAAATATTTTTTTATCAATAATTTCCATGATGAACGGATGAACCACTATTTAACACCCTACTTGCCAACAATGACTGACGATGCTTTATAAAAATATCGTCGCCGACGATATCCTATTTGACTGACCGGAGACGTGACGGCGTCAAAAGCAAAATCTCGGAACCATGACTGATGAGTGTGAATGGAGTCATTTAAAAGCACGCTTCCGATAATTTTTATACCATTTTTGACTGACCGGAGACGTGACGTGACGGAACAATCACGGTTGTGTGTGAATACAACTTTAATGTTTTAAAAAAATATCTTGCCTTGTTTTTCGTCAAACTTTTGCCTCTAGCACCTCAGATCTTCGTTTTGAATTTTGATTTCATATTTTAACAGTTTTTACGGGCGGATATTTAGAAAACTGTAATAGTCTAATCAAATTAAAAGGGTGATCCTGGTTAAGCTATCTAAAATGTCCTTAGATACGAAAATCAAGACTAACCATATAGTATCGTATGTTGGTCTTAAAAAAAATAGGGCAGTTGAGATTACTAAAACCTATAATACATAAAAAACAATTGGTGTATCCTCAAAAATAGTAAAACAAAATACCAAAAAATCGTGTTTTTTGCATTTTTAGGGGTGGCGCACCACTTCCAAACATTTGAAAAAAAATCATGGCAGTTAAGCTTACTAAAGTCTACAATACAGGGTGTTCGCGAGAAGTGGGCCACTATTGCTATATCCGTTAATATTAAAGATACGAGATCGGTTAAATTGGTAAAGTAGTGTAACTTTTTCCGCTGATTACAATGGTCAACACAAAAAGAGAATTGAACATCTAGTTTTCAAGATATTCACAAAAATAACTTTTTTTTTAATGGAACACCCTATATATTTTTATATATTTGAAAAAGACACTGCATTTAGAGTATAAAATGTCATATGAGTTTTGTCCTAAAATGAAAAATGAAGTACCGATTTCGTATCTTCAGTATTGAACGGTTAAAGCAATAGTGGCTCACTTGGCATGAATGGCCGGTATTTTTGCTAATTTAGTATCTACATTTTACCAGGGATCTAAATTTGTATAAAAATACAGGGTGTTCGTGCCAAGGGGCCACTATTGCTGTATCTGTTTAATGCTGAAGATACGAAAAATAGGTAATTTATTTTTCATTTTAGGAAAAAACTCATATGACATTTTATACTCCAAATTCAGTGTTCTCTTCGAATACATAAAAATATATAGGGTGTTCCATTTAAAACAAAGTTATTTTTGTACATATCTTGAAAACTAGATGTTCAATTAGTTTTTTATGTTGACCATCGCAATCAGCGGAAAAAGTTATACTACTTTACTAATTTAACCGACCTCGTATCTTCAATATTAACGGATATAGCAATAGTGGCCCACTTCTCGCCAACACCCTGTATATAGAAACAAAATTTTTTGTATCTCTTACAATTTCAGAAATATGGCGATTTTTAATCTTTATGAATTATTTTTAGAGCCCCGGTGTGCCCTCCGGATCCAAACAATTTTTTTTCTTAGAAGTGCATCATTCAAATATATGCTTAATTTTTTGTACATAATTTCAGTACAAAGAGCCCAAGAAAAAAAATAAACAATAGAAAAACCTGTTTTTGGGGTTGGGGTTGTTAAAAAAGGTTTTGTAGAAAATTGAAATTCCCCTTTCAAATATATGCTTAATTTTTTGTACATAATTTCAGTACTAAGAACCCAAGAAAAAAAATAAACAATAGAACTATTTGTTTTTAGCCCCTCTCAGGGGTGTTAAAAAAGGTTTTGGCGAAAATTGAAATTCCCCTATTTTTTTTAAAGCCAATATGATATTATATAGTTAGTTTTGATTTTCGTATCTAAGAGCTGTATGCCACTATGCTAATTTCAGTTCTGAATTCAGGACTAAAAAAAATTGGTTGTAAAATAAATATGAAATTTGATTTGATCAAATTATTTTATTAAAAAACTTCAAAAATGTAAAATTTCGATAATTTCAACTAAAAATTTTCATCCAATTTTTTTAGTCCTGAATTCGGTACTGAAATTAGCATAGTGGCATACAGCTCTAAGGATATTTTATATAGCTTAACCAGGAACACCCTTTGACCTCGGAAAAAATCCCAGAAAGCTGATTTTTTTGGTGAACCTTAATATTGTTGTTCTAAACAAAAGTTAAAATATCTTAAAAGTTCCCATCGATCCGATCCCTGCTAAAAGTTTTATAGGTGGAGCAAGGTAAGAAAATGCAGTTTCTTCGAAATATCTCGTAAACCATCGATTTTTCGATAAGAATAGCTATTACTAAATTTGTAGATCGTAAAATTTCCTACAACAAAGGAGAAGGAAAATGGAACGAAGATCATTTATTAACTAACTGAAAGCTATGAAATTTTGATTTGATATTTTTTATTACAATGGTCGTTGTCCTTGTTTTAACTGGACAATGGACTATTATAATGAGCTATTCTTCTAAATTTTAAATCAACGAAAAGTCTCATAAATATTTCAAAAATCAACATCAGAGCATTCTACTTGTAATATAAAAAAATAATAATGAAACGTAAGGAAACTGTAAACTGCATGTAAAGGTAAAGTAAACACTGTAGAAACTCTACGTCGAAACGTACGTCGGTTGTCGCTATTGCTCGTGAGGGGACTCTGACGGCAATGTTTTCTAAAAGCTCATACAAACGCCAGTCATAAACCAGCAGAGCGATGGAAAAATATTCATTCTGTATACCTTGTTACCTTTTAAATTAATAAAAAAAAAAGTCGATGGAATCGTATAGCCATTATACGAAAGAAAATATGACGAGGATGTAATTTAATTAACTTCTCATCACGTACACGTTTTAGATAATAAATTAATGAAATAAGAAAATTTATTAAAAGAAAATCGAAATAAGATTTAAAAAAAAACTGGACAGAAAAATTTATTTGAAATAACTTTTTGTTATTTAGGAATTTATTTTTGTTTTTCATCTTTTCCAACAGCATTTTTAAGATCAAGATTAATGAAAAACGAAATATTTTTGTTCATTTTCAAGGAAAGCTCAATCTTATAAAATTAAAAAATAAAGATCTTAATTGTGCCAAATTAAAAAAAAGAATGGCTTTTGGTTCATACCATGTAAGAACAATATTTTTCCGAATATTGGCTTCATTAATCCTTGTTGACACTAAATTGTACACAATCTTCTCTCAGAAAATTTGCTCTATGCCCCAGGGTCGGACTGGCCGGTGCCGGTGGTTGGTCCCACTGGCTACAAAATAAATTAGGCCCAAATGCAGTGGCGTAGTGAGTAGCGACACTATCACGGGCCTGGATTTCAAAGATTTCCGACAGGCTCTATAACGCCGCAGATAAATTTTTTTTGCAATTTTCAAAGTCAACAAGCTTAGATAGACTTGAGGAATTTTTAAACATATTTTTGTACTAAAAATCAAGCAATTCATCAAGCAAAACAAAAAAAGTTATGCATGTGTCTTCACATGCATTTGCTTCTAAAGCAAAACACACTGTATGTTTATTATGAACTTTTTTGTTCGTTTTGATTTTTCCATTTATTTTTATTTGGCTCTAATTTCACTTGGCTCACCGGCGATCGCCGGTCAGTCGGCCGGACCTGCTATGTCCTATGCTTAGTTTTATGTGTAAATGGAAGATTCTTCAATAAAAAGCTCACATTGGTAAGAAGTGAGAACACCAAACAGCAAATTCTTCAGAAAAACACATTTTCACGGTTAGATAGCTAGTGTTAGCCTAGCCATGACTTTGATTTAATAAATAAAGCTTTAGTGTGATTTTCATGTTTTATTAACTGTGGCAAAAGGGGTCACCAGTAACCACATGCAACTCCAAAGATGGACTACTACAGTAACAGACGGAAAAGCTCATTTCATCAAAAGATTGTATAGGATGAAGGTACTCCAGAGAAAGTCTAGAAATTGTTCAGAAGGGAGGGACAATCGCAAAATTATTATTTTAGTTATACCGGGTGTAAATGAAATCAGGCTCACCTCTTTAATTTTTTTATCTTTGGAGATATCGATCTGAAATTTTAAGACGCTAAATAACTTCTAATTTTGAGTTGATACGCCATAGTGAAATGTTTTCGGCACTTCTGGTTTCACCTGGAAATGACACCAACTTAGATTTTTTAATGGAACACAATATATATTTTTACTTTTTTGAATTTAGGAAGTCACTTTTAATATATTCTGTCATTTTTAGAAAAAAATATTAAAAAACAAAAAAAAATTTTTTAAATTTAGTTTCACATCTAGGTAGCCGTGACCACTAAAAATTGTTAATTTTAGTGCCTAACGTTACAGGAAAAATGAAATCAAATGAAATCCGTTTGCAAATTGACAGGCAAAAAATTAATTTTTTTAATTGTTATTCACAATATTTTCCACTTTGTATTAACCATTTATTAGACGTTAGTGTTTTTGGAAAAAATCGAATAAAAATTAATTTTTTGCCTGTCATTTGCAAATGGAACTCGGAGTATTTAGTATCATAGATACTGTTGGGAAAAAGTCGCTCTATTAGAATATCCTAGTGAGCCACATAGGTACCATTTTAAAAAAACGGACTTTGCCAAAAAAGTAGCCCAAAAATATTTAAATGCTTACAGAACACAAACTAATTAAATTAATAACATGATTTCATTTTTCCTGTAACGCTAGGCACCAAAGGTAACAATTTTAAGTGGTCGACGTCTACCTAGATGAGAAACTAAATTTAAATTTTTTTTTTGTTTTTTAATATTTCTTTCTCAAAATGACAGAATAGATTAAAAGTGATTTCCTATATTCAAAAAAGTAAAAATATATATTTTGTTATATTTAAAAAATCTAAGTTGGTATCGTTTCCGGCGAAACCGGAAGTGCCGAAAACATTTCACTATGGCGCATCAACTCAAAATTAGAAGTTATTTAACGTCCTATAATTTCAGATCGTTATCTGTAAAGATAAAAAAATTAAAGAGGTGCGCCTGATTTCGTTTACACCCGGTATAAGTTATGCAGTTTCAAATATTTTATGATAGCGAATCATGGAGCTGGAGGTGCCCATTCTCCTCCGTATTAATAAGTGAAAGAAGTCTAATTCTTATTACAGTCTGATATTTTGATTACCTACAATAGATCCACCAAATAAAGCTGAAGATTAAATAAATTATAAAAGTTTTTTTTGAACAGAAATAACCTATTAAGTGACTCTTGGGCTTATTGGAAAACTTCGCGATAAAGATACTGTGGGTCTGTGTAGAGAATAAAGAGGTTTGGACTGGTGAAGGCTATAAAGAAGTTTCAAAGGAAAATTATTCTTTCTAAGGGCTGTTTGACATACACTAAGTATCTTACTAACTGTTAGTAACTGAATCAACTCAAGGAGCAAAAGCACGGGAATCTAAGCTTTAACGTCGTCCACGGTCATGCGTCAAAATTTCTAATGACGACGTAAAAGCTTAGATTCCCGTGCTTTTGCTCCTTGAGTTGATTCAGTTACTAATAGTTAGTAAGATACTTAGTTCATGTCAAATAGCCCTAAGTAAAATAACAACATTTTTTCAGAAACGTGATTTGACCATCTTTTGTTGTTATAGAAAATCAAGATATTTTTACAATTACAGAATTAAATGTAAATCCCACAAGAAACAGAACTTTCTCTAAATAATTGTAAAAAATGTAGAATTAATTCTTTTATAATTTTGTTTATTGTAAAAAAAGTAAATTTTAAAGCTCTTCACATCAACAGGTAATTACATCAAAGTAGCTTCGAGTTATAAAAATTAAAAAAAGTTAAATTAATTAACAGTTTCCAACTTCCAACGTTATTATATAAAAATTACTCCATTTTGTTTCATAATTTCGTTACTTTTTGAAAATTAAGACAGTTCACCTACCAATTAACTTTGAAAAGTCAGGTGCCTTTTATTACCAAAAAAAGGATTCAAATAATGTTGTAATAATTTCTATTTAATTTTTGTAAACGACATCGAAAGCATGGTTTTACGTGTGTTATTTAATGTTAAAAGTTTAAACGTCGCATGTCATAAGCTCATTACGCAGTCATTTTTGGGGCGTTTCATAAAATGGAAAATTAGTACAAATTTTATTCATTAGACTTCTTAGGTAAAAACTGTTTAGTTGATTGAACCACCTTTTTTTTATAAGTTTATGAATAAAAATTATTATATGAAATATTAAAATTAATGATGTGTAACTAATGTTCTCGAAATTTTTCATTACTTTTTACTTTATCGATAATTTGAATCAAAACTATATTGAATTATCATGAAGTTAATACATGCTCTAATGGTGTCATAATATGGCGATTGATAAAAAATTTGTATAATTATGTATTTAATATTTTGAAAGCATTGAACTTACAATCCACCCCTAACAATAATCATTTCGCCCGACCACAAATCCATTTGAAGCAATTTCTTTATTTGATCATTTTTATCCGCTTTAAGTTTTCTCTTCTGCGATCTGCTGAAAACACTAAGATTAGATGGGGGTACAGCAGTTGAGAAAACCTTGGTAGCAATACTTTGAAGCGGTATTTTAAATTACATCGCTTAATTATTATATCTAGAAGGCTATAAGGCCGGTATTAGACTGTCAAAGGTTTTTGACAAAGTTTTTTTTATAAAATATTTTTAAATTTAAATTTAATATATTTGTTTACCCTAATATTACCCTGTAAAATATTATAAAATAAAGCTTTTACACAAGAACATTGTCAAAGATCTTTGACAGTCTAATACCGGCCTTTGATGTTAGCTGTGTAAAAAGTGACAGTCACAATACCAGTATCTTAAAATTTCTGGATATAATATTTAGTTCGATGCTGAAAAGACAAGGGACAACAAGGGATGTGGCCATACCGGAAACTTTTTCACGCGTGCTGTTTCTATTTTCGGTTAAACCGGAAGTAAGGTATAAAATGTTGGGTGTCTACAGATAGCTAATATATACTAGTACTCTGAAACTGAGCCTAAGATATATTTCATGAGTAACGCTTGGTTGCAGAATAAGGGAATTATATTTTAATCGGAGAATTAGATTTATAATCCTTTGATATAGCAACGTTATACACCGTTATGTCAAAGTTTGACGTTTGTAAATAAATATTAATTTGAGCTAAAGTCCTTTTTTGTTCAATTGCATTGAATAAAGAAATACCCCTACTCTACCAGGAAAGAGTTATGTAGCTAATAATATGGACCCAGGCGTGGACTGACTATACTTTTTCAGGAGCGCAGATATTTTTAGGGACCCGCAATGTAAATGAATTATGTACTTAGTCTTACGCTCCTGACATTTTTGAAAAGATCCACCCGAGACTCAAGAATTATGCAGTGTGTGGGGATTATTTTATAACAAAATATTGCCCCAAACAATTCCTGAATGGTGGTGGATCCATTAATAATTAATGCAAAAAACTAAAGGCTTTCTTGAGCTACCAATCTTGTACCAATTCTTGAAGATTCGAAGATCGTCGTTTGAAGATTGCTAAAGCACTGAATACATCAGAACTAATTTTGAAGATTCTTTATCATAAACTGGGCATGAGTGGATTCCAAAATTGAATAGTAGAAGTAACAAAGGCGCTAAGTGCCAAAATTGGCAACGCGAGATATTGGCGAAAAACTGCATCATTCTAGCATGGCGCTTGCCTGTTTTCATCAGCTTTCAGCCTACTTTTACCCTAGGAATTTGTGTGCTAGCACTTCGCCCGTTTTATAGGATGTAGTCGGTGTTACATAGAACCTTTCTATAGGATTATCTCAGTTTTCGACAAATTGGCACTTAGCCCGTTTGTTACTTCAGCTCTTCAATTGTAGATGGTCCCCCTTACGTGTCGATCCTCTTGAAGTACGTACTATACTTTGGTAGCATTTTAGAAGTAACCACCACCGACCAAGTCAAGCAGTCATCTCGAGATTTGAAGAAGTTTCGCCCTGTATAAATCGGAAAACGCCGGAATTTTTTAATTATTAATTTCGAGAGAGAGCTCGGATATGTCATAACCGCAGGGGCCCGGGAAGCTGTAGCGCTTAGTGCTCCTTATCAGTCCGCGCCTGTATAGATCGCAATATATGAGTAAATATAGTGATTTAGGGTCAATTTCTCCAATAGAAATGGTTGTTTATACTCCCACTTCTAAGGAAAGATCATGACAGCCAATGATAATGGAAACTCAACGGAATAAATGAGTCATTCATGGACTTCTAAAATGTCATTTCCGTCGCATTTTCTTTTAAAAGCAACGGTTGCTAATCCTCCTTCCGGATGTTTTATGTTCTAAGGTTGAATTGTGAATATTTTATCAAACTTTGATATTTTTATTTATTTATTTATTTATTTATTGTGTAACGTTGCCATATCTAAAGGTTATAAATTTAATTCTCGGATTAATATATAATTCGTTTTTATGCAACTCGAGCGTTCGAGTTACCCTTAGATACTTGAAATGTATAGAGATCTTGTACAATCTAAACGACTTTAAACGCGCAGACGAGCAAGTGAGAAAGCTATAGGAAAAGACGCTAAAACATTGTTTTACAATGGATTTCACGTATATGTAACCTTGGTCATGAGGTAGTACACAATTTTGCTTTCTAGGCAGGTTGTTTAGATTTGGCAAAATCTCTTTCACTCAATCATTCTATTTAAAAATACTCAACAATAATTGATTGGAACGAGAGCCGAACGACAACATAAATCTACTGTAAATCAATTCCCTCTAATGTTATCTAAGATCGTTATCCAGGTCTTCCTTTTGAAGTCACTAGACGGCGTTGTGGTTAGAAGATTTCAAACTTGTTGGGTTGTTTTTATTTTTAAGCAAATATGCAATTTTTTATTTAAGATAATGACCTCAAGACCATTATTTCTTAGTTACGAAGGGAGTATCCACTCACCTCTGATTATAGAAAAAAATTTACTACAAGATCACTCTATTGCCCAAACCCGGGCCCATTAATAAGTTTTAAACTACGCCACTGCTTAGGTAACATTTAAAAATCCCCTAATTTGTAACAAATGTCTTTAAATCTTCTCAAAACTAATTTTACGTAAGCAAAATCCCTCTGTTAAATAAAATGTTTCTTTACTTATTTTTTGTTAAATTATAAATTAAATTGTAAGATGAGGAATCGTTCTTTTTTTATAATATAAAATGATCGATTCTCTCGCTATAAAATAGCAATTTCAGTTAATAAGGGATTGTTATTGGATAGCTAAAACAGTTAAAAAACAAGGGGAAACTTTTCACCCTCTTTTTTACTAACCAATCGTACTTTTTGACATAGGGGAACTTACACCAATAGAACGACCCTTATTTAATATTTCTCCCGATATTTGATGACTCATACAAAAATTAATATTTGATATTGATTGATTATTTTACTTTAAGTTGTTCTTAATTAAAGTTAAAACAAAATATAGCCTCTATTAATTATTTTTTCTTTGACCACCCTTCTTAATAGGTTTTTTCAATTTTATTCAATATAGTAGTTTTTTTTGATAAAATCTGTGAAATTACCTATATAAAAGAGAGATTAGGATTTGCATGTAGTAGAAAAAATATTTTGATCCTCCCTTTGTGTTGAGAGCAAAAAATCTTTTGTAATTTTTTATATGAATTTGACCGTTGCCCTGTTGGTAGTTTTTCATCCCATTTTTTTTATAGAAAGAGGGCACAAAAAAATAAATGGACACGTGACACGTGCCAAAACACACAAAACAAATATTTGATGCTTTTTCTTAGATAAATATAGTACATAATGTATTATTGTTTGATATAAACACACCCTTGATTTTTTTTCAATATCAATACTGTCCAAACGAAGTGAGAATAAACAAAAAGAAATTGAAAATTGTTAATTTTTGCAAAAACTATTTGTAAGTTTGAAGATTGTGTGGATTTGTTAAAATTTTAGCCCCAGACGTGGTCTAACAATGCTTATTGTCCACATATCCTTTTGTGATTTGCAACTGACCAAGTTCAGCCTCCCGACGTGATTTCTGATTGACAGGATATTGTTAGTGACTATTCTTGCAAAAGTACAAAGCTGATATAAGTGCTTTTGACATGATGCAAACAATAGATACATTTTTACATACTATAACTAACTATATGCATTTCGTTTTGGTCTAATTCACTATTCAAAACAGGTGAATAAAAAAATTATTTCTGAAAACTACAGCTTTACTTTATAACCATTATTGCAGCATAAGGTTAAAACGTTTTGGACAATTAAGTATATCTTTAAAATGCAATTTTTTTTACATTATAATTTTTGGTCATTAAAATAACGTTTTTGAATAATTGTTTTACATAACGGGTGGCTATGAGAACAGAGGTACCCCTAAAAAGTGATTTAAAAAAATTATTTAATAAGATAGGTATCAAATTGAATTTTAATTTTATTAAAATTTATTATTTATTGAAAATACACATAAATTGCATTTTTTTTACAATACTTGCGAACTAGCACTTCCAGTTTTACCAGAAATGATCCAAAAATCGAATGCTCTCTATCTGTTATTATATTTTTCAATAAAACTGTGAAATAATAGTTTAGATGAAGTTCAAAAAACACTAATTGACATAGCTTTTGTCTTGGGACATTAAGTAATATTTTTCAAAGTGATGACGTCATAAGCTTTTTCTTTGTATGATTTATAATATTTTTGCGACTCTCTTTGTGCGCGTAAAGTAAGTACTTATGCCGGACGCCACCAGAAAAATGTTCAAAGGGAGTCTAATTTTACTTTCATGTACTGTCAGTGCTGAGCAAAGAGGGTGGGTTTGAGCATTTCATTAGTAAGGTTATTTTCAATATGGCGAATTACTTCTCTTATGCGGGTTTGCACCGTTTACATATAACTGACAGATAGTTTATTTGGCAGATAAGTTGTTAAAAACCTTTGCTCTTTCATCTACTGTAGGTTAAATCAAATAACTGACGAATACATTTTTTACAAAATTACCTTCTACTTATGACTTTTTGCACCGATTTTAGTTTAAGTGGCAAATAAAATATATTTTTACAACTTATCTGCCAAATAAACTATTTGACAGTTAATATGTAAACGGTGCAAACCCCCATTAGGCTTTAGACAAACAGATATAACGGGTGGCAGGGTGGCTAGATAAAAATAAATTGTCATCTTCAAAACTCCAGAAAACGTTGAAATATCATATCAATTTGATTTTTTACGCCGAGACAGAAGGAGAAAAATTATGAGTTATATACAAACATTTATTTAGAAGAAACAACAACTGGAAAAGGGTTTTTTGTAAATATCAATTATAAAACAATAATTATCTACACCGCAAGAAAGTTCATATTTACATGGTGCATGGAATTTTGAATTTTTGATTAGATATTTAGCACTTCAGCTGAGTACAGACTATATCGAGTAGACGAGTAAGTATTCTGGTTTTTACAGACATTTTTCGCCATATGTCTCCTACACGTAAACTCAGGGTTTCTAGATATCACTAGCCTTTACTTTTTAAATTGTGATCGAGAAGTAACCACATTGGGAAACTGGGTTATCGCATACCTTAGAATTTACTGCTAATTTTGGTGCAATTTAGTGCACTAAAGAAAAAATCTAGTGCTCAGTGCTCGCTTACAGTATACAAGTTATAAGGGCTACAGATGAAATTAAAGGTTTATGCGTAATAATCATAATAACTTAATACCTTGAAAAATGGATGATGATTAAGTGCAAATTTAGTGCAATTTAGGCCGAGTTTTTCATTGGGAGTTTAAACTACGTTCCATCTGAACGAGGATCAATCTCATGCGCTGTACTTTTACTGTAACGTAAACGAGTTACGGTGCATGAGCTTGAACTTGTCAAATGAAACGTAGTTTAAACTCTCAATGAAAAACTCGGCCTTAATGGTCGAAACAAAAAATTTAGTGCTTGCTTAATCCAATTTATAAAAACTGCAAATGTGGTTATTAAAGATTCATGCGTAATAACCACAATCGTTTAACACTTTATAACACTTATCATGATTTAGTGCTAATTTAGTGGAATTTAATGATTAAAACAAAAATTTAAATGTTATTATTAAAAGTTCATGCGTAATAATCACAAAAACGTAACAACGTGAAGCACATATCATGATTTAGTGCTAAATTAGTGCAATTTAATACTCTAAACATAAAATTTAGTGCTCGCTTACTCAAAGAAATAAGTCAGTCAATGTGGTTATTGAAGATTCATGCGTAAAATACCCACAATCATTTAACACTTTAAAACACGTGTACCAGAATTTAGTGCTAATTTAGTGCAATTTAATGCTCAAAACAAAAAATTAAATGCTTGCTTAGTCAAAGTTATAAGGGCTGCAAATGTGGTTATTAAATTTTCATGCGTAATAAACACAATCATTTAACACTTTAAAACACGTATCATGATTTAGTGAATTTAGTGCAACTAAAAGTTCGAAAGAAAATATTTAGTGCTAGCTTTGTAAAAGTTATAAGGGCTGCAAGTGTGGTTATTAAAGGTTCATGCGTAATAACCACAATAATTTAACACTTTAAAACACGTATCATGATTTAGTGCTTATTTAGTGCAACTTAATGCTACAAAAAGTTGAGTGCTCGCTTGCTCTAGGTTAAAAGAACTGCAGATGTGGTTATTAAAGGTTTATGTAACACAATAAATTAACACCTTGAAACACGTATCATAATTTAGTGCTAATTTAGCGCAACTTAATGCTAGAAACAAAAAGTTTAGTAATGCTTGGTCAAGGTTAAAAGGACTTCAGATGTGGTTATTCAAGGTTTATGTTTATTACAGCTAAACAAAATAACTTAACATCTTGAAACATGTGTCACAATTTAGTGCTAATTTGCATAAAGCTGAAACCTTCGCGATTGTGTAGTACTTATAGCTCTTATTATCATACTAAAAGTCCCCATCCTTCCGAGGGGTGAAACACCCCCAAAATTGGGGTTTAATTTCAAAAATTACACTTTTTAATTATCATTTTTTTACAATTATCTCGAAAACTAGGTAGTAAACGAAAAATTATAAAGAGTCAAAAATTGAAGAGGAGAAAATTATACAAAATAAATCTTATTTGCGATTTTTCAAAATAATAAATACTTTTTGAGAAAAATGTTATTGAAAGTTAATCTATTTTGTGCGTATTGTAGTACCCATGGGTTGCGCGATCAAAGTGATAATGAGCACCCTATTTTACGTTATTGGAAATTTCTCATTACCAATCAGATTTAGAGAAAAACAAAAATATGTGGTTGAAGAGGGCATTTTCTGCTTTAAATTACGTGCATAATATTTTAATCTTAAGTAATTTATCATGGAGAAAAAAATTAATGAATGTAAAATAACCTAATTTTTCTTAAAATTTAAAAATCTCGCAAAGTAATTGAGGAAATGTAAAATTCATATAGGATCAATATCTTCATGATGTATACTTTAATGTCCTAATACGCAAAATTTATTCCGAGTTTTATTTTGAAAAAAATTTGGACTTTGAAATTCATAATTTAAAAAAAATGTTTTTATTAAAATTTTTTCACTCTTCAAAAGACTCTCAATTAATAAAGAAGAGATCCAAGGCCATAAATTTTATTTTGTAGAAAGCTTATATTATATATTTTAACAAGCCATCTTCAAAATTAACATTATTTAACGTTTTCACCAAAAAATGTTCAACAATATTAACAAAGATCGAAATAAGTAGGTTTTTTTTACATAATTGGTCATTATTTCCTTATTTTTGAGAATTGCAAGTTTTGCTTGTACGAAAATAAAGGTCATACTCCAAATCTTTTACATCTGCTAATCGCATCTTGATACGAATTCTACTTTAGAAACGACAGCAGTTTGTATGATGAAGAAAATGAGCAAAAAATTTGTAGTTCACTGCAGTTATGAAATTTTACATCGTGAACCTGGAACAAAATTATCTAAAGCTGAATTCTTCGCTCTTGTTTAGTATATACCATGTAAAATTTCATAGTGAAACTATGTAGCAACAAATAACAGCACGCGCCACTCTGTACGATGTTTTGTTCTTCCGTTATGGGCAATTGTGTATTACTTATCAGCTGATCTTGATGCTCGTAAATCTACCCTTGCAAGGCGACATCTAGAAGCCAGCTTCTTTTTTTAAGACAATAGCAAACTAACTACTTGTAAAATGATAAACTTGAATCACTTTTTAAAGTAGTCCCTACGAAAGAAAAGTCTACCACGTGGCCAAATCTGCGTAAGGCGTGACTTCAGAGCTTTGTGATCCAGTACAAAACTATTACGCATCTTCAACGGTAATCACGTGGTGGGCTTCTCTTTCGTTTGGACTACTCGAACTTCTGAGGCTAGAAATAAAAGGTTTGGCTTATAAAAGAAGCTGGTTTCTAGAATTCGCTGTGCAAGGCTATAGCTTGATTCTACCTACAACAGCATCAAATTCTTCTTCTTCCTTTTCCCAATATTCTAAGTTAGTATATGTTAAATTTAAAATTTCGTTATCACGTAAATCGATATACCGACGTTTTCAGGAGTTATAAAGATCTAAATGCAATTGCTTTTTTTGTAGCAATCAGGTAGCCATCCAGTATAAACAAAAATAAGCCCTTTGATCTACAGTTTCCTGTATTTATAACCATCTTCTTAGAAGCAGAATTTAATTCCCCATAACTTGTATTAGATTTCCTTAATGGTTAAAAAATCATTCTAAAAATAATTATGAAGCTAGAGTGATCTCTTACACAAATGATTATTTTTTTATTTTATTTTACTTCACCCTGTATAAATAATAATTATTCCTTAAAACTGAAGCCGAATTTTAAGCTCAATATGATGGCTGATTGAGTTCAAAAATTATTTGTGAAGATGTATCTTGGTAAAATAATTTATTTCAAAGGTTGAATTCGAAGAAATAATTAATTAATAATTTCCTAAAGCCCAAAATATAAAATAATAATAATAATTATCTAAATTGCAAATGTGCCACCCAAAAATAATTAAATTAAGTGTCGTTTTAAATAAAAATATACGCCTCTCTCTATAAAAATATGTTTTTAAAAATATTACCCAACTTATTGTTAATTTTGTTTTTAGCTAATATTTAAGTTATTTAGAACCAGAGTGCAAAACTAACATCGGTCCCCCATTTTGGCGTTTGCACGTTCTATATAATATTGTATTGTTATGCATGTCCCTCAATTGCAGTGGGTCATTTCAACACCACAATGACAGCAGATGGCCATCGAGCTGACCAGGTGAAGAAATGCGATTCGAATGTAAATACAAACATATCATTTAGCTGGGATACATTAGAGGAATATGTTTTTCGAGATATATTTTTGAAATGTAAAGTTTAGAAAGTCGACAGTTGCAGATTTCTAGGAATTTAGACCATTGCCAAATTGCTGTTACAATTTACGAAAAGATTTGTACGAAAAACTACAAATTATCGATAATTATACAAACGATTGAACGAGAGGAAAAATCGATTATTTATTATAAGATGTCGATTATAATAAAAATGAAAATATTTTTGTAGGTATAAGTGGAGGTTTTAAAAGGTATCAAATGTTCAGGAGGATCTACAAAT
This sequence comes from Malthinus seriepunctatus, assembly GCA_963924605.1. Taxonomy (NCBI): domain Eukaryota; kingdom Metazoa; phylum Arthropoda; class Insecta; order Coleoptera; family Cantharidae; genus Malthinus; species Malthinus seriepunctatus. The sequence goes on along the minus strand of OZ004600.1, from coordinate 22,461,495 downwards.
AATATATTTGTATTTCTTTAAGAATGGGCCAACAAAAACGATGATGACCTGTCATAAATTCGATGACATATTTCCCATTCGTGCATTGTTGATCGAGGAGAAATCTTAACAAAATTAAGATGTTTTTCACCTTCAAAATAAATCAACAATGAATAGCAAATAAAATTACCCAATAAATGTTATTATTAAACAAGGTCATTTTAAATTTTAAACCGCGGAATGTGTGAACTTCCGATCTAAACAACATCTAGCAACTACTACATTCATTCAATAGTAGTCGACTTTGAAGCCTATAAAAGCAAAATTCTCGGAATTAGATTTGATATTTTAATTTTTGACAACAGGATACAGATTTGATAAGAAATAAACTGATAATGTTTTCTATTTGAACAGTTTATCTTGGTGAGAACATGGTGCAGACAACTAACACTCCGCCCTTTTTCATAATTTTCCACACCCCTGCACGCAGTGTTTCATATCGTAGGGTTTGATAGATCCCTTTGAAGTTAAAATAAAATAAATGCGTGCTCAAAAATATTTGTTTTTGACGCACAATCGAAATAATCTACACCAGTCAAACATAAAAGGTTTGAAGAATTACAAAAAATAATTTTTTTGGGGAAAAAATACGACTGTAAATGCAAGATCCTTTAATTTTGCCACATACATCAGTATTTGTCATATTTAAAACAAGAAATTTTAAAATTGTTCCATTAAACCCAAAATCCACCCATGACCCATATCGCAACACCTAAGAAACGCGAGCTATAAGTCTCTTGCATTGAAACTACTTTAAAATGCTTTTCACAGCGACCGCATGCAAATTTTTAACAGTCTAATAATCAAATAATTTGGTTACGAAACCCATTTAAATTAATTTATAAATAAATAGGAGACGTTACGATGTTCATGGTCAGTTCATATAAAATAATTGTGACAATTTGTATATTATATAATAACAATGTTGCTTACCACTGTAAGAATCTTAATTTTTTCCCTGCTCCTCATAGTAAACGAATGTAGCGAGTCTCCGAGTGTTCTCATCCTTGGAGCAGGAGCTTCTGGAATCGCCGCAGCCGCAAGATTGCTAGAAAATAATGTAACAAATATTAAAATTTTGGAAGTTACGAATAGAATTGGAGGTAGAGTATACAGTGTTGATTTTGGTGACGGAATAGTTGACTTGGGAGCACAATGGTGTCACGGAGAAACCAACAATACCATATACGAATTGGTCAAAAATCTCAATTTATTAGAATCTGATATTATTCAACAAAACCTTTTTTATTCCACGGGCGAAGCCATAGATAAATCTTTTAAAGAAGAACTAAACAGTATTTTCGAAAATATTTATTTTGTAGAGCCAAGAGACGATTCTTCTTCAGCAGGTGAATTTTTTTCAAAAAGGTTAGTTCTCAAATACAAGTTTGATAAAAATAAATCATATTTAACTTTAGATATACCGAAACAGTAGTAGAATTATTTAAAAATGACAAACGTAAGCTCGACATTGCATTAAATGCTTACGACATATTCCTCAGCCTAATTCTATCACACGAAGGCGCCTTTTCGGTCTTCGATCTAGCAACCGAAACCGATTTTATCAACTGCGAAGGAGACTTACTACTAGCATGGAAAAAAACAGGATTTAAAATAATACTAGACATTTTGATGAAAAAGTATCCAAATCCAGAAAACACCTTACCAGTTGCCGAAAAGATTACATTTAATAAAAGAGTAGTCAAAATAAAATGGAACGACGAGAAAGACAATTTCACTCAAGCAACTGTGAAGTGCTCGGACGGTTCAGAATATAAAGCTGACCATGTTATTGTAACATTTTCATTGGGAGTGTTGAAAAAATCCCACAAAACTCTATTCGATCCATCTCTACCTGTTGAAAAAATCAACGCAATCGAGGAGCTCGGAATTGCCGGCGTAGGCAAAATTCTCTTACATTTCCCAAACAGATGGTGGGAGAATAGTAATTACACAGACTTTTCTTTCGTTTGGGATAAGAAAGATAAAGAAAGTTTATGGAACACAACAAATTCGAAAGAAAATAAGCTTTGGTTGCTCAACATGATTGGTTTATATGGAATTAAAGGAAATCCAAATGTATTATCTGCTTGGTTCGCTGGTAGTTTAATACCGGAAATTGAGTTACTTTCAGATGAAAAAATTATAGATGGGGTCATGTTCGTACTTGATAAATTTTTAGGAAGTATCATCGATAATATAACTCCACCAGACGTTATTATTCGGTACTAATCACAAAGTTAAACTTTTCAGTTTTATAATTTACTTATTTTTAGTCATAAATGGTACAACGATCCTAACTTTAGAGGAACTTACAGCTTCCAAACACCTCTATCATGTAAAAGAACAATATCTGGAGAGGTGTCATTATCTCAACCTCTGGAATCTTCTAACGGCAAACAAACGTTGCTGTTTGCCGGTGAAGCCACTCATCCGCATTATTTTTCGACCGTACATGGAGCAATTGATACTGGACGACGAGAGGCTGATAGAATAATTGAATTGTATTTATAGAACTATTTTGTATCTATATTTTATAAATTTTAGTACTGAGTACTATTTAGCACAAGATTTCCTCTCGAATAAGCAACAATAGGCCAACTTGATGCTTATGTTAATTTAAAAATTTACAGTGACCTATATCCATTAGTTGGACGAACAATTTGTGAATTAAGAATTAGTTCAATATGTAGGTTATTTACTATAAATGACAATAGGTATTTAGAGTTAAGTTATAACTTTGAAAAGTTAACAAAATTGATGTAGCATCCGTAGACGTAAGAGATCTTTTATACTTTTTATTATTATTGACATAATTTAATCAGTGTGCTTGTAGTTTTAAAAGGGTCAAGGTCATTCTAATATGAACAAAATTAAATGTTTTTTTATCTAATTAAGTTCAAAATTGTGTAATGCACTTAAACATGGGCGCATCAAATTATAATAGTCTAGTCAACGAAGGGGTTATAGAGAACATGAAAGAGGGAATGTCCACTGTCCTAGCTATAAAAGTAACATACACCATAGTGGTAGATATTAACACCATGGGTCCTAGCTATAAGAGCTGGGGGGGGGGGGGGTTGAGAGAATTAGGAGGTGAGAGAGAGTTAGCTATTAAGAGTGGGAGGGGGTAGAAAGGTCAGTTTTTGTAGTTTTGCTTATATCTCGAAAAGAGTGAATCCTAGAAAAAAAAATATTCTTAGCAAAATGAAGGTTCATAAAATTTCCTACAAGATTGTTTTAATTCATTTTTTTCTGTTCTTTATGGTTTTCGAGATATCCGCCCGCAAAAATCGTTGACGTATGAAATAAAATTTCGAACTCATTAACGATTTTCGTCAAACTTTTGCTTCTAGCATCTCAGCCCTTCGTTTTACAGTAAAAGTCTTGAAAAAAGAAGTTGTAGAGCATTAAATTTGTTTTACTATTATATCTCCAATTGGTACAGAATTCTCATAAATTAACGACTTTGCGGGCGGATATCACAAAAACTATAAGAAATAGAGAAAAATTGAATAGAAAATTGAATTAGATCCCACGGTTTTCGAGATATAAGCAAAAACCTCAAAAATCGAACCTCTACACCCTCCTCCGTGTCCTCTACATTCCTTTTTTGAGCGTTGGGTGACTGGACCCAAAGTACATACACCATGTCCATATTTAATACTATTTCCTATGTATCAAGTACAGTAAGGTATGAAACACTTATCTAGACCAAATATACAGGGGGTTATACAATAAATTGTAGATGCCTTAGTTTATACCAGTTCTTGGAATTAAGTAGTTAAATTTAAAAGTAAAAAATTGCCAATTTTTTTACTTTACGTAGGTAGAACTATACCACAAAGCAAAATCATCGCCAGGAAGAAAAGAGGTATTGTCGAGAAAGTCTCCAGATCCAACTTGGCAACAGTGTCGTTTATGAACAATTTAAATAAATATACGAAGATCTAAAATAACATCCATTGGTAGAATTATTTGAAATAAATCAAAATGGAGCAAAATAATTCCACCAAAGAGAACCACTTTTGCAGTATCCTATAAGAAAATAGAGCAAATAGAGGTGCTTAAATACAAAATTAACGAAATAGTAAAAAGAGATCTTTTTAATTACCTACATACTACAACAGGAAGAGAGCAATCCGAAATCCATAAACTTTTTCGTAACCATTCAATGACAAAGATAAGCATCTGAGCCTTGACTGTTTAAAATTCAAATCTATGTGAACCATCATCAATTCATGGTCAATACTGCCGTGACATTCGTCATCAGCCTTCAGTTTGAAACCATCAACTATGAGGGACGAGCGTATAAAAATAATGTTACCTAACATTGTAGAAATATCAATACTTTTATTTTTTATCGCTCTTACCGATTGCAACGAATCGCCAAGTGTTCTCATTCTCGGTGCAGGAGCTTCTGGAATAGCTGCAGCTTCGCTATTATTAGAAAATAACATTGAGAACATTAAAATTTTAGAAGCTTCTAATAGAATTGGAGGTCGTATACATAGTGTTGAGTTTGGCGATGGAATAGTTGACTTAGGAGCTCAATGGTGTTACGGAGAAAAAAATAATTCCGTATACGAATTAGTAAAAGATCTTGATTTGTTAGAGTCTGATGACAAACAAGCGATTGTTTTTTATTCTACAGGTGAAGCTATAGATAAGACGATGAAAGAAGAACTTCTTGAAATATTTGAAGACGTGTATCTTAAAAATCCAGGCAATGCAACTGTAGGGGAAGATTTTACAAAAACGTGAGTTTTAACATAAAATAAAGTTTTGATCTACATTAAAGATTGGATTTACAGCTATATCGATAGTGTTAAACAACAATATAAAAATGATCCGAAGAAACTTGAAATAGCTTTAGATGCTTTAGATTTATTTATTTCATTCACCGAATCAGTCGATGGAGCGTTTTCAGCATTTGATGTTGCATCACAAAGTGATTACATTGATATTAAAGGTGAAGATTTGAGCTGGAAAAATACAGGCTATATAGTAATACTGGACGTTTTGATGAAAAAATATCCAAATCCTAAAACCGAACTACCAGTTATGAATAAAATTGGATTTAATAAAGAAGTAGTACAAATTACATGGAATGACGATAAAGCGAATGTAAAATGTTCGGACGGTACCCAATACGAAGCTGACCACGTTCTTGCAACTTTCTCATTAGGAGTGTTAAAAGGTTCTCACGAAACCTTATTTAATCCTTCTCTTCCTGCTGAAAAAATTCGAGCAATTGAAGAACTAGGATTCGGAGGCATTGGTAAATTTTTTTTGCATTTTCCAAACCGATGGTGGGCTAGAAGCGACTTAAAAGATTTTAATTTTATTTGGAATAAAAATGATAAAGACAGTTTGAGAAAATCAATTACTTCTGAAAGAAATAATGCTTGGTTGTTAGATATGGTTGGCTTCATAAAAATAAAAGGTCAATCCAATGTATTAATAGCTTGGTTTGCTGGTAGTTCGGTACCTAAAATTGAGTTACTTTCGGAAGAAGAAATAATAGAAGGAATCATGTTTGCAGCAGATAAATTTTTAGGAAAAACTTTCACAAATATAACCCCACCAGATGCTATTTTACGGTTTGTTTGAAAGTTTTGTATAATTTTGATGATCTCAAAATGTATGTTTTAGTAATAATTGGTACTCAGATCCATACTTTAGAGGAACTTACGGTTATCAAACACTTGCATCAAACAAAAGGAGCATTTCCGCAGAAGTTACTTTATCTAAACCTTTAAAATCTGAAAATGGAAAAGAAACTCTGTTGTTTGCTGGTGAAGCAACACATCCATACTTTTACTCCACAGTGCATGGAGCAATTGAAACTGGGCAGCGAGAAGCTGATAGAATAATAAGTTTTTATTCTTAAGTTTTTATAGCAATTTTCAATATTTCAAAAAAATAATTCACGCCTCCACATGGCAGTTCTAATTTTGTAAACCTTCTACTCCTGTTCTGTTAAGTAATGTTTTTGTGTTCTTCTTTGTGTGTTCGTTTCCGTGTTAATTTTGTTTACTTAGATTATATAGTGGAGAGGCTTCAAGTTGTATTGAATTGTACTCAGGGGTCGATTGGTTTCTAAGCCTTACAGAACTGCGACCAGTGTTGATGTTTTGTTAATTCTTGATTAATTCTTACCAGCGAAGCATAGAATGTCTCTGAGAAGTTTGCTTTTCACTTCTTCAGGTGTCAATTGAACCCACCCTAGGTGTTTCAGTCTAAGTCGAGCCAATGCATTGCAGTTACAGAGAATGTGTTCGGCGGATTCGATCTCCGATTTACAAAGTGTGCATATGTCACTATCCACCAGTCCCAGTGTCTTGAGGTGGTACCTCACAGGGCAGATTCCAGTCAACAGATAGGTAATAAGTCTGATTTCGTTCTTTGATAATAGAAGAAGCTTTTTAGTATTCGTGGTAGAGTACTCAATAAATTTTTTCGACTGTCTTTGTCCTGGTGCGTTGTTCCAGTAAAAATTATTTTCTCAGTTCCCATTTTTGGATCTCCGCCCTTCTATGTGTTCTTGATAGTCCACAGAATGGTTCGGATCCGATCAGAAGGGCTTTTGAGCTTGATCTAGCTAATTCATCGGCTATTTTGTTACCTTCAATTTCCCTCGTGACCTGGCACCCAATGAAGGGCAACTTTGTTGTCCCTTGCCAGATTTTGAGGGATTGTCTGCATTACCAAGTGAATAAGGACTCAAAGCTATTGGCTTTGTTTGTTGTCAATATTTTATGTCGACTTTTTTGCCCTTTAAAGTCCTTCGTAGGCATTCTTGGGCTCATAGATCTATTGCAAAAGGTTCAGCTTACATAATTGTGGGATATATTCCTAAGGCTATTGATGCCCTATATTTTGGGCCTATACCTGTTCCCTGTTCAATTTTAGATTCATCTGAATACCAAATAGAAGAGTTTTGTTCCAGTTGCATTGATCGACTTCTAGCCGTGTTTGCTGTCCTAAATGACCACTTCGAACGGTGTCTGGAAGTCAAATGCAATTGGAATGACATCCAAGAGGCTTGAAGTTAATTTTGTCTAAAGTATGTTATTCCACAAAATGAAATACTTTTGAGCATCGTATCGTTGGATAGCAAAATTTGGTAAGAGAAGGGTAAATGGTAAATAGCTTAGCGTTAGCTAGCGTATCGCTAATAGTTACAGGATCTCAGTACAGGAATGTTTTAATAAAATCTAGAATGTGCTTAGTACACAATGGCGCCGACGGCCATTTTGAGCATCTTTTGTGATTATTTGATATATAAAGATAACCTTATATTTCGGAAGCTTTTCTTTTTAGAACACATTTTTTACTCAGTTTAAACTGACTATCACGAAGGTGCACTAAACGTACATCAAGAGACATACTATTTGTGACAATTTTCTTATTAATGAGAATTAACATTTAAATTAAGAACCCGCCAAAAAGACAGTGCTCTAGGACCCCTAGGATCCTCCCTAATGATGAGGTTTTGTTTGAGTGAAACACAGTTGAAGCATAGTTGTCCACAGACAAGCTGTAGGAATATCCAAGTCAGCAGAAAAAAACCCGCTACCAAAGTAAAGTCAAAAATTATAAATGGGCTGTTCAAAGAGTATCAGATAGCTGTGGGTGTGTAACCACCAGACGAAGAGGAAGTAGTTACTTTAGGAAGACGAATAAGTACAACGGTACAACAGAACGCCTTAAAGTTTTTAAACAAATATTAAAAAACCGCGCCAGATAGTTTAAACTCAAGGTATTGTCACCACAGTACACCAAACCAAACAATCAGTAACACGATGGTTAAATAACAATTCACGAAATATTTAATTTAAACTACATTAACAAAATACAGCTTAATTAAACGAGTCGTCGTGCTGGACCGTGCTTTTTTTTATTACAACGACATTCATGGTCCATTATAAATACTGCAGGAGTTGTTTTAACCAGCATCAGTTTAAACTCATCAACCATTAGAGATGAGCATTATGAAAATGTTACTTAACATCTTAAAAATATCAATATTTTTTATGACTTTTGTTAAATGCAAAGAATCACCAAGTGTTCTCATTCTTGGAGCAGGACCTGCTGGAATAGCTGCAGCTTCTCGACTGTTAGAAAATAACATAGAGAATATTACAATTTTAGAAGCTTCTGATAGAATTGGAGGTCGCATACATAGTGTTGAGTTTGGTGATGGAATAGTCGATTTAGGAGCTCAATGGTGTCATGGAGAACAAAATAATACTGTATATAAATTAGTAAAAGATCTAGATTTGTTGGAGTTCGACGATAGGCAAACAAATGTCTTGTACTCTACAGGTGCAGCTATAGATAAGACGATGAAAAAGGAGATTTTTAAAATATTTGAAAACTTGTATTACAAATATCCAGGCAATACAACTGTAGGAGAAGACCTTACAAAACGGTAAGTTTTATCATAAAATTAATATTTTCATTGACATAGAAAGATTTACATTTACAGCTATACAGAAATTGTTAGGCATCTATACAAATATAATCAGAAGAAACTTGAAATAGCTTTAGATGCTTTAAATTACTTCCTTTCATTCACCGCTTCAGTTGATGGAGCATTTTCAGCATTTGATATTGCATCTCAAAGTGATTACATTACTTGTGAAGGAGAAAGTTTGAGTTGGAAAAATACAGGCTATCAAATAATATTGAATGTTTTGATGAAAAAATATCCCAATCCGGAAAACGAGCTACCAGTCATGAATAAAATTGAATTTAATAAAGAAGTTCTAGAAATTACGTGGAATGGCGATAGAGCAAATGTAATATGTTTGGACGGTTCCCAATACGAAGCTGACCACGTTATTGTAACTTTCTCGTTGGGAGTGTTGAAACATTCCCACGAGACTTTATTCAACCCATCTCTACCTATTAAAAAAATTGACGCAATTCAAGAACTAGGATTTGGAGCTATTTCTAAAATTTTCTTACGCTTTCCAAATCGATGGTGGGGAAAAGACGACTTTAGCTTTATTTGGAGTGAAAATGATAGAAAGAGTTTTGCAAATTCAACTACGTCAGAAGAAGACAACGTTTGGTTGTTAGATATGATTGATTTAATAGAAGTGAAAGGTAATCCAAATGTATTAATAGCTTGGTTTGCCGGTAGTTCCATACCTACAATTGAGTTACTTAATGACGAAGAAGTAATAGAAGGAATAATGTTGGTATTGCACAAATTTTTAGGAAAAACTTCAACAAAGATAGCCCCACCAGATGCTATTTTACGGTATGTTTGAAAGTTTATTACAATTTTGATAATTCCATAATGTCCATGTTTTAGTCATAATTGGTACTCAGATCCATACTTTAGAGGAACTTATAGTTTTCAAACACTTGCATCGAACAAAAGATGTATTTCTCCAGAAGTTACTTTATCTGAACCTTTAAAATCTGAAAATGGTAAGCAAACGCTGTTGTTTGCTGGAGAAGCAACACATCCACACTTCTATTCGACAGTGCATGGAGCAATTGAAACTGGACAACGAGAAGCTGATAGAATAATAAATCAAGGCGGGGAAAGATACCATCCATTTTTTAATTAATTTATAAAAATGTTATTATACACATTTAAAAATATGTGTTTTTCTGCTTAAGTGTTAATATTAAATATTATAAATAAATATTATTATATTTAAATAAATATGTTAGTATTGAAAAAAGTAATTTAGAAATGGCCTGTAATCACCAAAACATGAAGAAATAGTTACTTGTTACGACCAAAACCAAGCAAGGTGCAATAATTCACGCTAACTTGATATTTAATATCGGCATAAACTGTAATAAATTGTTTCCTATACAGCAATCAGTAACACTACGGTTAAGTAACAATTATTACCATAATTAATTCAGACAAAAATAATTAAATAACACAAAAGCGTAATTCAACGACTCGCCTTGCTCGTCCTTGTCTTTTTTTTCCTACTATGAAATACATAACCAATTATATGCACTACAGCAACTGTTATAATAGTCACCATCAGTTTAAACTCATCAACCATGGAAGACGTCTATATGAAAATGTTACCTAACATTTTAAAAACGCAAATGTTGTTATTTCTTGTCGCTTTCGTTGAATGCAGTGAATCGCCAAGTATTCTCATTCTTGGTGCAGGACCTTCTGGAATTGCAGCAGCTTCTAGACTATTAGAAAATAACATTGAGAACATTAAAATTCTAGAAGCTTCTAATAGAATTGGAGGTCGTATACACAGTGTTGAGTTTGGTGATGGAATAGTCGATTTAGGAGCCGAATGGTGTCACGGGGCAAAAGGCAATCCCGTATACGAATTAGTAAAAGATTTGGATTTGTTGGAGTTTGATGTTATGCCAAGGATGGTATTATATTCGACAGGTGAAGCCCTAGATGAGAAGATGGAAAAGGAAATTTTTGAAATATTTGAAAACTTTCCTGACGATCCAGGCAATACAACTATAGGAGAAGACTTTACAAAACGGTGAGTTTATCATAAAATTATAATCCCCAAAGATAGTTCAGTCAAAGAATGTTGAACGTCCCCGGTCCTAGCTATATGATTTATGGTTAGAGGAGGGCAGGGGATGAAAATCTCTCGTTTTTAGGATGTTTGCTTATATCTCGAAAACGGTATAGTAGCGTCGAACTAAATTTTTAAAGAAAATGCGGAGGGATAGCAATTTTTTTTCACGAATCGCTTTATGTTGGGACGCTAATTATGGGAGAGATTTTTCCAGATCAGAGGCGTGCGGGAACAGGGTCAAAATCGCCTTTGTATGTTGCAAAACTGCTAATTTTGACAATATTTTCGATCACATTGAAGATAGCAAAAAAATACATCTGAGATAATTTGTAATGTATAAAATTACGCAGAGAATGGGATCGGTCCGAGTTCAAACGGGTAGTTCGTTAATGCAGAAAAAAATAGCAAACACGGAAAGTTCAATTATTTTTAAATGTAATTTAAAAAAAAAATAAACGGCCAAATTTTTCGAAAATGCTTTAAAAGATGTATTTTAACACAGAAAAACACTGTACCAAATTCCAACTTCTAATAATAAACAACCACAATCACTAAAAGACTAAAAATTTTCAACTACGAAGAAAGTTGGAGCAAATGGTGGTAGAGGTTGAAACTTTTTTTTGAACGAAAGGTATTACCAAGCACTTTCAAATAATAGAAAATTGTAATTTTTTGTCAACTTCTTCGCTCTTTTTTCGCCTTATGTTTATGAGTAGCTGTAAACAAGTAACAATTTAATGACTAAAGTCTTTTTCAAAATAAAAATAATTTTTATTGCATTAAATAACTTTTAAATTGAGAAAATACTAAAAAAAAAACTCCAAGATGTAAAGGATTGAAGGAGTTGTGGCACTTTGTACGTTTGCTTAATTTGTTAATAAACAAATGAACAAATTGATCTAAATTTGAGATTTATCGACTCCTTTAAACATTGTCTATCTCATACCAAAAGCAGAAAATTTCTGGATTTCATTTACTTGACGTATAACCGTTGTAGTGAAAGAAGTACATTTTCACGGAGGACTTGACTGTTTCTATTTTTTTTAAATAGTCAATTTTCATCGGTCTTTTCATTATTAGTAGGGAGAATTTGATTCTCAATTATGACTTTAGTGAGGGGCTTGAGGTTACAACCTGAAACCTAAACAGAATTAAAGAATGTATTTTTGTATTTCAAAATCCAAAAGCTGTCCATTATTGTCCTGTGCAGAAGGGTACTATGGTCAAAAATAGAGTTATGTAGCTGACAGGTAGAAATAGACCTCAACTTTATGTTGGCACAAAAATCGAGTTCGTTTTTGTAAAAGTTAATTTTCTATGAATTTTCAAAAAATTCAAATTACACAGACGCTTATGGGAAGAAATAGTTTAAAACGTCGATTTCTCCGTTTTTATAATAGAAAATTTAATTAAATGTCAGAATTTTTTACGTTTGCACTGCCTTTACTCAAAATCGCGACTTCTTATCAAAAAATGTTATTCTTTTAAAAAGTTAGCCTCGTCTATGTACAGTTTTTTGGCACAATAATTATAACTTTTTATGATTTCATAACAGAGATATAGAATTAAAAGTGAAGACATGTAAAAAATCACGGCACATTATATCTATAGCAACCCAATCTCCCACTATAACCTTTTCTAATACCTATCTCGCTTCTTTACGTTGCCACGAGCCTTGCGTCTCATTCCCACTTACGTATTTATGTTGATGTAGTAATTTTAATTCAATATTGGAGTAAAAGAAACTGAATTTTTCCTAATTTTGGTAACAGCTTTGTAAAAGCAACTTTTTTTTCTAAATCTGTCGAAACCCTCACAATCAGACTGTGAGTTTGTGGTTTACATATCCCACCTCAGTTTGGATGGGAAGGCACTTTTTCTTTGACTTTTGTTCAAAATCTTTGAACTTTTAAATGTTCGTAAATGTTTCACTATTCTTTTAATAGCTTCGTTAGTATTAGTCTGATTGGGACCAACAAAATTTCGTTTTGCTCGTAATGAATCTCTCTTTAAGACTAATTTTGGTTGTGGAATCATTTTTCATGTATTTTAGATAACTGGAATTTGAAATAAAAATACAATTTTACCACTTTTTGACTAGAAAACCAGTTTTGGTGTTCGAAAATTATTTTTTATGTTTTTTAGAATCATTATTAATGTTCAAAAATACGTGAAAAATGATTCCACAACCAAAATTAGTCTTAAAGAGAGATTCATTACGAGCAAAACGAAATTTTGTTGGTCCCAATCAGACTAATACTAACGAAGCTATTAAAAGAATAGTGAAACATTTACGAACATTTAAAAGTTCAAAGATTTTGAACAAAAGTCAAAGAAAAAGTGCCTTCCCATCCAAACTGAGGTGGGATATGTAAACCACAAACTCACAGTCTGATTGTGAGGGTTTCGACAGATTTAGAAAAAAAAGTTGCTTTTACAAAGCTGTTACCAAAATTAGGAAAAATTCAGTTTCTTTTACTCCAATATTGAATTAAAATTACTACATCAACATAAATACGTAAGTGGGAATGAGACGCAAGGCTCGTCGCAACGTAAAGAAGCGAGATAGGTATTAGAAAAAGTTATGGTGGGAGATTGGGTTGCTATAGATATAATGTGCCGTGATTTTTTACATGTCTTCACTTTTAATTCTATATCTCTGTTATGAAATCATAAAAAGTTATAATTATTTTGCCAAAAAACTGTACATAGACGAGGCTAACTTTTTAAAAGAATAACATTTTTTGATAAGAAGTCGCGATTTCGAGTAAAGGCAGTGCAAACGTAAAAAAATCTGACATTTAATTAAATTTTCTATTATAAAAACGGAGAAATCGACGTTTTAAACTATTTCTTCCCATAAGCGTCTGTGTAATTTGAATTTTTTGAAAATTCATAAAAAATTAACTTTTACAAAAACGAACTCGATTTTTGTGCCAACATAAAGTTGAGGTCTATTTCTACCTGTCAGCTACATAACTCTATTTTTGACCATAGTGCCCTTCTGCACAGGACAATAATGGACAGCTTTTGGATTTTGAAATACAAAAATACATTCTTTAATTCTGTTTAGGTTTCAGGTTGTAACCCCAACCCCCTCACTAAAGTCATTTTTAGTCGTTTAAAATCTCAAAAAGCACCCTACTATATACAGTTATTCGACTAGCACAAGTAATAGTCATAATACACCGGATCATAAATTATACATTATTTTTAGTTACATTTTTGATGACTATAAATTGAAGTACCTGAGTAGTAGTAGTAGGAGTAAAAAAAGTTATTTACCTATTTTAATTAATTTTTAATTATTTTTGGAGAATATACAAAAAATATATTTTGTATATTCTCCAAAAAATATATTTTGTATATTCTCCAAAAATAATTAAAAATATAATTAACAAGCTAATAATAAGGAAATATTTTAATTAATCTGTAATTAACCGAACACTTATTAATTTAGCACATATTATATACAGTATCTTACGATAGTCTTTTTATTTTAACTGATTCATGTACTTCTGATGCAGAGGAGTCTGAGTCATTATCAGATAAAATCGTAGTTTTGTTTGGAATATTCGAGTTAACAGAATTAATATTGGTATTATCACAATCTTCTCCACTACATTTTTCGCACAAACTGGTACACTTAATACCGTGCTTCCTGCAAGAACAAGTTTTAGTTTTGCAACTTTTCCTACATTTGCAGGCAATTATTTTCAAAAGATTGTCTGGAACTGGATTTCTAGTAGTTTCCCAGCCATAGTTGAATTTGTAGGTAGGTACGAAATATTATGCTGGTCAGCAGCTTCTTTTGTAGGTGAGAGAGATGATAGCGGACATGAAGTTTTTTTTGCACATTTTTGGAAACATTTATATCTCAAGTTTTCGAGCTGGATATTATTTATGACATTTGATCCATATATCAGCACTATACAATTTTTACCAGCGCTTTCCAATAAGATTTTTAGAACGTCATTGCGATAAAAATTTGAAACGTCATTAGCTAAATTATAATACTTGCACAATTTATCGACAACTTTTTTTTTACCTTGACCAAAGAATGCTGATGTAGAATCGCATCCCGAAAACGCATGTAAAAATAATATTTTGTCGCTTAAATGGTGGTACTTGAAACATTTTTGATTGTAATATTTTTCGGCAGATTGACCTTGTGCTGGCTTACAAAAATATATATTATGATCGGTACTACTTGTCAGTTGTAAATTACTAAAAATTACTAGCAGATCAACATCTTGTCCAACTATAATAACATTATCGTGAATACTTCTTTTTTCTAGTGCATTTTGTACGATTCTTATATCTGCATCGTCTGCGCAGATTTCTTTTTGCATTCCAATTCTTTAGCTAACATTGCTATAAGTTTTTCTTTATTACCGTTATTAGCTAAAAATTTATTTTGTGGAACCATAGGTTTCATTGATAAATTAAAGTCAACATCAGCACAATAATTCTTATTTAATCTGCGTATACGTTCTGTATTTTTAATACTCAGTGGATTATTGGAACCATCGAAAACAACAAACGCGCATTATTACTATAATGCCGTCTTATATAATCTATATAAGAATCAATTATTTCACTAAATGTGTATCCTTTAGTCCACACAACTTTATGTAACAAAGATCCACCATCTATTACATATAAAGGATTTGAGAGTATTGGTTTTAGGCAATGGAATAAAAAAATCATACAGCACCGATTTTTGTGTTTTTCTCATGCCATTGCCATCAAATATGCTTAACGGGTACGGAGACAACTCATATTTAAAAATGACTGTAGTTGTGAGTCGTTTTGCTTTACCAATGAAATTCTTTGAAAAATTAATGTAGGATCGACTGTCACTTCCTTATCATTCACCTTAATTTTCGTCGACATAATACTTAAAGGTAAAATTTTGCGTTTTCTTTTAATTACCAAATTGCCAAAACTTTCACCAACAATGCTTTTTAAACTTTCCGTGCCTATTTCAAATGCTAAGTGACAATTAACTGTCTTCTCACCTATCACTCCTGTACTTAAGGACATTAATTTATTTTCCGTATCATTAAAAGGAGGATGATTTTCTAACCACTTCATTAAAATATCACAATCAATTTTGTCTCTCTTTACCCGAGCTTTTCCTCCGTCTAAATGAATATTGACTTGATGTTGTTCGCTGGTGCTGGATGACACCGAACAAAACTGTTCAAAATTTTCCAAAACATCCATAAGAGTTCCAACTTGTGCGGCTGCTTCCTTCCGAAAAAATGAGTTAGTGGGGGAGGGATCTTGCGGAGAGGGTCCCAAGTTCTTAGTTATGAACAGTAATTGAGCTTGAGTCCTTCCTGAATATACGTCCTTGCTCCTTGCATATTTAATAGTTATTTTGCAGTAAGGGCTTAAAACTATCGATTTTGGCCAGTGTGTGAGAAGTGTTTCTCGATGCGTAGCTGAGAGAAACACTCACCAGTGACGTCAATAAATGGCCCCGCAGAAAGAGCCCCAAAAACATCGTTGAGTATGAAATGTCGTTATAAAATCGATTTGTGGTTAAATAGGGGCACCACTCTGGATTTTGCGGGAGAGCTCTCAAACTCTTAGTTACGCCACTGGCTAGAACCGGGGACTTTTAAAAAAACAGTATTTTTATTTTTCAACTACTCCAAACACATTCCTGAAGAAAAAAACTCCATTTATTGCATGTTCTCTATAACCCCTTCGTTGACTACATTATGGCGGTTACAAAATTGGTTTTGATATTTCTAATATCAAAACAATTCCCCACAATAAATACCTATTCTGTATATTTCTAAATGTTGAAGAAATATGCAGAGTGGCCTTGTGGCCTATCTAAAAGGAAACCAGGTTGTTTACCCACATTGGGTCATTGGGACCCGTAGAATTTAATTTTGAAGTTGACAATTTTATTTGCCATTTTGAACACTGCCACTTCAATCCTTCAGTATGGTGGCGCAATCAACCCCAAAAATTTTAGTAGCAAAAGGGGCCAAACAGCATATCATCTGAAAGTCCTTGTAAATCTCTTTTCAACAGGGCATCAATTTTTAAAATTGTACCAATAATTTTGAAAAAATTGCATTTACTTACTAAACACTTCAATATCTATTAAATGCTCAATATAAGACAATTTTCAAAATTATTAAATCCATCCGTCTTTATTACTGAAATCAAAAAAGTCTTAAAAAATATTTCTGACAAAATTCAAAATTTTTGATGACAGTTAACAAAATGGCTCAATGTTACATACTATGCAAAATTAACGAAAATATTATGTTAAACCAAGGCCACACTACTACACTTTTGATAAAGGTAATTAACGTCTAAGTAAAGACACTATCAGCGACGTAATTGCCATACTAATTAGTAACATTCGTCAATGACTAATGATAAAGAATCGAAAAACGCAGTAAAACTGATACGAAATGCACATTATAGATACCACCTTTATTACCAACAATTATCTATAATGAGGTACGACTAGTAGCGTTAAAATTTGTTAGATAATAGCAACCCCTAAGATATAATGAGTACAATTGAGTAGTACCCGGTTTTATCAGACTACCCAGTTTTGTCGAACTCTCCCCTAAAGTAGTGACTGAAATATTGCATTTTAATCTTATTATGATAGACAAATACTTAAAAAAAACACTCTTTTTAAGTGATAATAAACAAATTGATTGAATTTGTCTTATCGAGGAATCAAAATCATTTTCAATTGGTTGGTCTGAGGTTGGGTGATGAGGAGCGGCATGAAACTATATTTACGTAGAATGAGTCCTTTAGATAAAAAAAAGTGTGTACAGTTTTACAATTATTTTGAAAACAACACCATAAAAAAGGTGTTCGAGTTTCATGGTTTTGAAATATTTTAAAATCCTATTTTATTCATCTTCTTAGGACGTTATTTGTTTCATCTTGCCGAATGAGAAAAATATTTAAATTGTCTCATTTACCCGAGCTTTTCCTCCGTCTAATTGAATATTGACTTGATGTTGTTCGCTGGTGCTGGATGACACCGAACAAAACTGTTCAAAATTTTCCAAAACATCCATAAGAGTCGGCATTGCTAAAATCCATTTAGCAACATCGGTATCGAAATCGCCCCCTTTTCTGTGGGTTAAACCTTTTGACGGATCTTTAAATAATTTCATCAAACTGCTTTCTATTGCTTGATCGCTAGATATACCACACCAATACTTTTCGCTTCTTTTCATAGTGAAATAGCCTTTACATATAAATTCATAATGCTCATTTGTTTTTAACTCTAGCATATCCTGCAAGTATAAATGGGCACATCTGGCATAGAGATGATGTCCACTAGCATGAAAAATAGGTAGCATTTTTTGTAAACATTCAAGGTGTTGTTCCCACAGCCCACAACGGTCTGCCTCAATGAATTTTTTAAGTAAGGTTATCAATTGAAAGTACTGCACCCAAAGTTTAGCAGTTGGGCTCAGAGCTGATAATTCTAACAATTTATTTTGAAATTTTTGAGCTATAAGTTGAAAAGGTATTTTCCTATCTTTTAGTTGTTTTAATATGTCACTTTCTCGATTTTGCAGTATATTTTTCATAATTGTTTTTTCTTCCTGCGTGTACTGAAGCTTTTCAAAAATAAATTTAGACAAAACTACATGCACGAGTATATGCGCTCTTACAGCTCTGCCATATGCATGCCCATTTAAAATATGCTTTATGGAATCTTCGGCATATATTGTAATTAAAAGTTCTTTAAGACCGCTCCCTTCCATGATGTATCCTATAATAGTATAGATCCTAAATACGACATAAGCGTATGGAACCCACCAAGTCTTACTATAATATTTTTTAATCGTGTCATCTGACGAACAAATTATATCTCTAGCTTTTAAATAAAGCGGTTGATCAAATGTTACAAATACATATTTTTGTTGGTTACTAGTAGCAAGCTCTTGAGCTTTTAGCAAAGCTGTATAAATCGTATCGTAACCTGAAGGGGCATGCGTTAATGAATGGCATACAAATAATTCTGATTTTTTCGTACTCAAGGTCTGATGTTATGTTTTCCATAAAATGATTCCAACCTGTTGTTTGCTTCGGATAATTATGTTTAGAATATAACCACAAAAAGTCTTCTTCGGATAATTTAATATTTTCCATGCAATTTTTTGTTACTAAATCTTTCATTACTGTATTTCTCATATTCTTCGTTTCACTTCTTACAAAGTGTTTTAGATGTAGAATTTTTAAAAGACTACCGATACGTGACTTTTAAAATATTGAATAAATAATTAATTTAATGATAAATTTTTTAAATAAATATTTAATAATCATTAGCAATACATGTATTAACTAAATTAACTAATTAAACTCACGAAATAAGTCGTTTTCATCTTTATTTATACATATAAAAGTGGTCACGTGTCGGTAGTCTTTAAAAAATTTGACTTATATGTATTTGATCTCGGAAGTTTTGTAAGTTTTGGAATTGACTCATTTACAACACAGCTTGCTGGAGTAACACATTGTATTCCACCCATACAGTGAAAAGTGTTTAATCCATCTATTGTATTTGTATTATGATCTGCGTTATCGAATATAAATTGGCTAAAACATTGATTGAGTTTAGGTTCTGCTCTAAATTTTATAGCTGAAGCTTGATCATAAGATGAACAAAAACCAAGAGATGATAACATTTTAATTAGGTCTTTTGATCCAAATGTGTGGTATAAGCTAATTGCTGTACCAATCTGTAAAGGAGATAAGAAAGCTCGCGGTTTCACTGCAGTAATTATTGAATGAGCAATTGCTATTATTTTTTTATACCAAAGGTTCTTATTCATTTTGTTACTTAAAATCACAGTATTTAAAAATGTAGATAATGATAAAGGTACATCACTTTCAAGTGAATTGAAAAATTCATGAGCTGGAGGGTACGTAGATTTATTAAAACTTTGTTTTTCAATATCTTCAAGCATAATACGCGCAGCTTCTTCTACTTGTTGTTTATAATCTGTTACAATTATATTCATAGCGTGCTTGCGGCGATATAGAATTATTTCATCTTTGCGATTTCCAGCAATAAAAATATTATCATCAAATACTCGAAATAGCTGTTGCTTAATATACTTAAGAGTTGGGATAGTTTTTTCTGAATTGTTTATTTTATAAAATTCAATAAGTTCTTGCAGATTAAACTGGTCAGTGTCTGCATGCACTTTCAAATAATCAACAATGAAATTAATTATTTTACTAACATGACTTTCTTTCTCTTCTGTATTTTCTTCATATTTATAAAAAGAATTCATACATGAAGAATGATATCGAGATTTCTCACTCAAAAAGTCGTCCGATGAAGAAATAAGACTTTTCAATTTTAAAGCTTGTCCGTCATTACGATTGAAAATTGCTTTTTGAATTTTTTCAAGAGTTTTACTAGTACTTATTGTACTAACAGCCCCCGATTTTCCACGTTTCTTCTGAGATTTTATAAAATTATCTGATGCATCGATATCACAGAAAATGCACATATTTTTAACATAATTTTTATCACCTGCTCGTAATGACATCAATGGTCCGTGTGATTCAATATTTTCAGTTTTTGATTGCGACTTATTAGCCAATGATTTATAACATTGCTTATGAAAAAGCATTTGTTCTGCATTAATGTTTCTGGTAAATTCTCGACGTAACGATTCATGTGTATACCTACAAGCCGAACGCAATGACTGCAAAGCAAGTTTTTTTGCTAGGAAGGTTTCATCATATTCTTCAATAACTTTTTTGCATATCAAACACATAATTGAAGCCATTTTTAATAAGAATACAAATGTATTTCAAATTTACATTTCACAATACTGTTTTCCATGACAATAAATATTAAGGGTTGGCATCAGCCTAGTAAGACCATGGTCAGACCTAAGCTGCCCAGAGCGGGAGTAAATCAGAAGTTTTGATACAAGCCTGCCCAATTTAGTGTGCCCTAAAAACACACTTTTAAAGACACAATTATGCATTTAGGGCAAAAAATCTGTAAAAAGTGAGCTTTTTCCTTGCATTAAGTCCAACTATTGACAAAGTAAGAAGCTAATAAATTAGGCCAAAAAGTTTTTTAACGATGACAATTTTTTTTTTGTACATAATCACGTTACCTTTTTAAAAAAAAATTGTCTTATCGAATATAATTCGACCTCATTTTTCAATCTACAAAAAATTGACATTTGCACTCAAGTGCCAAAATGCCTAAGGTAATTTATTTCGACCTTTTTGAGCATTATTAATGCAAGAAAAAAGCCCTCGCGCTGCGCGCTCGAGCTTTTTTCAGATTAATAATGCTCAAAAAGGTCTCAATAAATGTACATGCATTTTGACACTTTCATGCAAATGTCAATTTTTTATCGATTGAAAAATGAGGTCTTGTGATATTACAGTTGACAATTTTTTTTGTACATAATCACGTTACCAATGCCAGCGATAAATACATTGTAGCTAAAAAAATATCGTAGTAGTGGTGCCAATCGTCTTTCTTTATTTAAAAAAAATTGTCTTATCGAATATAATTCGACCTCATTTTTCAATCTACAAAAAATTGACATTTGCACTCGAGTGCCAAGATGCCTAAGGTAATTTATTTCGACCTTTTTGAGCATTATTAATCTGAAAAAAGCTCGAGCGCGCAGCTCAAAAAGGTCTCAATAAATATATCTACATGCATTTAGGCACTTTTGTGCAAATGTCAATTTTTTATCGATTGAAAAATGAGGTCTTGTTATATTATAACTGAAAATTGACCAAGTTATTTAAAATTATTTAGAAAAAATAGAAATAGTCAAGTCCTCCGTGAAAATGTAGTACTTCTTTCACTACAACGGTTATAAGTCGAGTAAATGAAATAGAGAAATTTTCTACTTTTGGTATGACATAGACAATGGTTAAAAGAGTCAATAAATCTCAAATTTAGATCAATTTGTTCATTTGTTTATTAACAAATTAGGCAAACGTGCAAAGTGCCACAACTCCTTCAATCCTTTACATCTTGGAGTTTTTTTTTTTAAATATTTTCTCAATTTAAAAGTTATTTAATGCAATAAAAATTATTTTTATTTTGAAAAAGACTTTAGTCATTAAATTGTTACTTGTTTACAGCTACTCATAAACATAAGGCGAAAAAAGAGCGAAGAAGTTGACAAAAAATTACAATTTTCTATTATTTGAAAGTGCTTGGTAATACCTTTCTTTCAAAAAAAAGTTTCAACCTCTACCACTATTTGCTCCAACTTTCTTCGTAGTTGAAAATTTTTAGTCTTTTAGTGATTGTGGTTGTTTATTATTAGAAGTTGAAATTTTACCTTACGATAAAAATAGTAAAAGAAATTTGATGCTTTATAACTTCTTTTTGAAAGACGTTTACTGTAAAACTAAGGGCTGAGATGCTAGAGGCAAAAGTGAGACGAAAAACATGAGACAAAAATTTGTTTTATATCCATTAACTATTTTTCTGGGCGTATAATTTTAAAACTATAAATAATACAGAAAAAATGAATAAGAACAATCTTGTAGAAAATTTAATAAGCTTTCATTTAAAAAAAATAATATTTTCCTTAGGAGTCACCGTTTTCGAGATATAATCGAAAACTCCAAAAACGAAACCTTTCAACACCCTCCTCCCATAGCCTTTTAGCTAGGACCTCATAACTACTCCAAACACATTCCCGAAAAAAAAAATTCCACATTCCTCCATGTCCTCTATAACCCCTTCGTTGCTTAAACTAAAATTAGATTTACAGCTATACAGAAACTGTTACACAACTTTATAAAAATGATCAGAACAAACTTGAAATAGCTTTAGATGCTTTGGATTTATTTATTTCAACAATCCTATCAATTAATGGAGCATTTTCAGCATTTGATCTCGCATCACAAACAGATTACGTTACTTGTGAAGGAAATGACTTGAGTTGGAAAAATACAGGCTATAAAGTAATATTGGATATTTTGATGAAAAAATATCCAAATCCCGAAAGTGAACTACCAGTAATGAATAAAATCGAATTTAATAAAGAAGTAGTACAAATTACATGGAATGGTGATAAAGCAAATGTAAAATGTTTAGATGGTTCAGAATATGAAGCAGACCATGTCATTGTTACTTTCTCATTAGGGGTGTTAAAAAATTCTCACGAAACTTTATTCAATCCAATTCTACCTATTGATAAATTTCGGGCAATTGAAGACCTCGGATTCGAAGCTGTTGGTAAAATATTTTTACATTTTCCATACCGATGGTGGGCGAGAGATGAATATCACGATGTTAATTTTATTTGGAATAAAAACGATAAGGACAGTTTAAAAAAGTCAACTAATTCGGAAGAAAATAAAGCTTGGTTATTAGATATGTTTAATTTACTAGAAATGGAACGTAATCCAAATTTATTAGCAGCTTGGTTTGCTGGTGAATCGATACCTAAAATTGAGTTACTTTCCGATGGAGAAATAATAGAAGGAATCATGTTTGTTATAGATAAATTTTTAGGAAAAACTTTTACAAATATAACCCCACCAGACGCTATTTTACGGTTTGTTTGAAAGTTTAGTATAATGATGATGATCTCAAAATGTATGTTTTAGTCATAACTGGTACTCCGATCCATTATTTAGAGGAACTTACAGTTTCCAAACACCCGCATCAAACAAAAGAAGCATTTCCGCAGAAGTTACTTTATCTGAACCTTTAAAATCTGAAAATGGAAAAGAAACTCTGTTGTTTGCTGGTGAAGCAACACATCCTTACTTCTACTCCACAGTGCATGGAGCAATTGAATCTGGTCAGAGAGAAGCTGATAGAATAATAAGTTTTTATTCCTATAAGGGAATAGTATAATAATTTATTATAATAGTTTCAATCTTTTTAAAATATAAAACATTATCCAAGACTATACTATAGTTTTATACCGGGTTAGTTATTGGACCTTGAAAATTTCTCAGGTGATTCAGAACTCGAGGAGAAAAATAAAATGTTATACTCATCGTCAAATATTAAATCAAATTGTAAAATCATTTTTCTTTCTATCGGCCTTTGTTTCCCAGATAATCGTTTTCGAAGTTTCCAGAAGTTCATTTTTTGTATAAAACCAAGACGCCGTACAAAAACAAAACACTGTCCACTTATTAGTGTGGATAACTTTAGGAACGCTTACTTAATTTATACTAAAATTATTTGTTTAAAAATTATTTTGAAATTGAAAAATTTGGATCTCCGAAACCAAGCAAGATCGGAAATAAATTTATTACATATTTTCTGCTTAGAATTCGACTCGGAATATGACATATTTCATTTTCCTTTTACAAAAGGTCTGCCTTGTTTTCAATATTAAACGGTCAAATTCTGCTGGAACTTTTGGAAAAAGTTTTATTTTACATTTTCTGCTTAAATTTCGATACTGATTACATTTTATTTTTCGTCTCAAGTTGCGAATCACCCTGTATATTATTATAACTGAGGCTATTCGAAATCTCCATTATATAGTTACGACTTTACAGTTTAATTTCAATAGTTCAAGATAGTGACGTCAACGACATTTTTTTGAATTTATCGATTTCGAGGACAAGATTTATTACGTGCCCTAATATCTGCTACACTTTGCACTGCAAAACTGCTCTGCAAGCTCTAAACACTTGCAAGATAACCTCCGGCCTTCTTTTTGAGTGCGTGGAGACGCTGAACCAGATATCCAAAGATAATGTCCTTAGCCTTAGCTGGGTCGAAGGACATCAAGGAAATGAGGGTAACGAAAAAGCAGATGAGCTGGCCAAGATAGAAAAAGTTTTCCCTGTGGCCCCGAATCAATCATAAAACCAGCCCTAAACACTGTCGATGTCCTCCTTAAGAACCATACTCATCTAATACACACTACAATATAGGCAAATAATGAAAGCTGTCGCCAGCGCAAAAACCCCATACCTGCTCCCTCAAGAAAGTTTGAAAACTACTGTGTAAAGTAGGGAAGGCTGCTTGAAGGTTGTACAATGGGCCCAAACAAGTGGACTAAGTGTTGGGAGCTTGCTCTCCCTCCACTAATAATCCAAAATCCATAATCTGCTGCATTTGTTAGTTTTGTTATTGAAGCAAATTAAAAACTCTGTAGTGCTTGTTCAAAATCTTTGATATTTTTAAAATTCTACCACACAGCATTAGAAAGGAGAAGCTTTGAGTATTTAATGTGCGTATTTTGGTGAGCCAAATATAATTACAGTCTAGATCAATCTATTTTCCAAACTCAGAATTGTAGTGAGTGACTCATTCTTAATATGTGTTCACAAGCTTTAGGTAACTATAGAGTGGCTTCTATTGAGATAGAGTACGAGATTAAGATAGATCCGAGTACAAACGATTGTCCATAATGTTGTACCGAAAAATCTCGATGAAATATACTCTTTATTTGATTACTGACAAAACTTGCTACATTTGTGGTATTCTGGTATAGATAGTTACATTGCTATAAATCAAAAATGGGTCAGTGTAGGTAAATATCAAACTGACATATCACTGCCAAGACTAATCTAGGCTGTAATTATATTTATTATTTGGGTTGCAGTCAAAATCTTCAGGGACTATAGCTTCTTGAGCCACCCTGGTATTCTATGCTCGTTTCGTCGTTTTTAACAATTTATTAATCGTAAAAAAAATAGCTAAATATTTAAATGTAAGAAGATGATAAGAGTAGTCTATTCAGTTAATCTCTGTCCAGCGAACAGATGGCGCTAAGCCACTCCCTACAAACTGCCAATTCTTGTGTGATTGTTATAAACTGTATTTTCAAAATTCGGCCTATAGAAAAATTTTATTCGAATGACGCCCACTTTTATCAAAGTGCATCTGTTTGCTGGACAGAGATTAGAAAATCTTCAATTTTTTTCGCAATCTAAAATTTCCTATTATTGGGATTATGAAGTCGATAATATTATTGAATACAGCTTACGCTATGGTATTTTTGCTAAACAGGTAGGTACATTACTACAAGGTTATTGTTTTGATTAAATTAAAAGCGTTTACGATAAGTACTCAATCGTGGCTAATTAAATTTAGTTAATACGTGAACCATGTCATAGTGCGATTATGCCGTTCACGGTCAATTATATTTACTGCTGCATCTGTGACATTCGCCATCAGTTTAAATTCATCAACCATAAGAGACGTACATTTAAAAATGTTACCTAACACTGTAAAAGCGTCAATATTTATATTTTTTATCGCTTTTGCCGAATGCGATGAAACACCAAGTGTCCTCATTCTTGGTGCAGGAGCTTCCGGAATAGCAGCAGCTTCTCGATTATTAGAAAATAATATACAGAACATTACAATTTTAGAAGCTTCTAATAGAATTGGGGGTCGCATACATAGTGTTGAGTTTGGTGATGGAATAATTGATTTAGGAGCCCAATGGTGTCACGGGGAAAAATACAACCTCGTATACGAATTAGTAAAAGATCTAGATTTGTTAGAGTTTGATGATAAGCCAAGCCTTGTTTTACATTCTACAGGTGATGCTATAGATAAAATGACGAAGGATAAAATTTTTGAAATATTTGATAACTTATATTACGAAAACCCAGGCAATACAACTGTAGGGGAAGACTTTACAAAACGGTGAGTTATATAAAATGAATTAATTTATAATTTACAAAGACTGGACTTACAGATATATGGAAATTGTTACAGAACTTTACAAAAATGATAAAAAGAAACTTGAAATAGTTATAGATGGTTTAGATTTGTTGCTTTCATTCGTCGAATCAGTTGATGGAGCATTTTCAGCATTTGATGTCGCATCACAAAGTGATTACGTTATTTGTGAAGGAAATGACTTGAGTTGGAAAAATATAGGCTATAAAGTAATATTGGATGTTTTGATGAAAAAATATCCGAATCCTGAAATCGAACTACCAGTCATGAATAAAATTAAATTTAATAAAGAAGTTGTGAAAATTATCTGGAATGGCGATAAAGATAACTTTACCAAAGCAACTGTAAAATGTTTGGACGGTTCACAATACGAAGCTGATCATGTTATTGCAACTTTCTCGTTGGGAGTGTTAAAAAATTCTCACGAAACGTTATTTAATCCAGTTTTACCTGTTGAAAAATTGCGAGCAATTGAAGAGCTTGGTTTTGGGGCTATTGCTAAAGTCTTTTTACATTTTCCAAACCGATGGTGGGCAACAAGCGACTATCAAGATTTTCTTTTTATTTGGAATAAAAACGATAAAGACAGTTTTAGAGAGTCAGTTACTTTGGAAGAAAATAAAGTTTGGTTATTAGATTTTTACGGTTTATTAGAAATTAAAGGTAATCCAAATTTATTAGCTGCTTGGTTTGCTGGTAGTTCGATACCTACAATGGAGATCCTTTCCGATGAAGAAATAATTGAAGGAATTATGCTAACAGTAGACAAATTTTTAGGAAGAACTTTTACAAATATAACCTCACCAGACGCTATTATGCGGTATGTTTTAAAATTTAGTACAACATCTATGATCTTAAATTGTATGTTTTAGTCATAATTGGTACTCAGATCCATATTTTAGAGGAACTTATAGTTTTCAAACACTGGAATCAAACAAAAGAAGTATTTCCGACGAAATTATTTTGTCTACACCTTTAAAATCTGAAAATGGTAAGCAAACTCTGTTGTTTGCTGGTGAAGCAACGCATCCCCACTTCTACTCAACAGTTCATGGAGCAATTGAATCGGGACAACGAGAAGCTGATAGAATAATTAGTTTTTATTCATGACTGCTATAATAATTGAAATGTTTTAATCCTTTTAAAAATGTATTGAACCAATAAATAATAATAATTTTAAATTAAGTGAAAAAGACGTAGGTACACGAGTAATTATCCGATTACAGAATTTCAAAAGAAGTGAAAATACACAAAGAACTTTCCTATAAGGGTAATTTTTGTTCATGTGGGATCTCGAAAACGGTAAGAGTTACGAGATTGGTTACATTAGCAACAAGTTGCATATTTTGATCAGCTTTAAGAATCCCTTTAGAAAATGTTAAACTTCAAAATGGTTACCGAGATAATGCAGATAAATTGAAAATTGATAATTTCGTTTTTGGACTGTTATTTTAAAATGGTTTACAATATTAAAAAAAATTCTCGGTAAAAATTTTCAGGAGGTCAAAAGACCTATCAAACGATACTAAACTCGACTTATTAACACATCGACGCCAGGCGTCGCGACGTTAAACCTTTTTATATTTTAAGGGCACCTATTGTTTTTTTTTCATAAAATTAATCAGTTGGCTTGTTTAAATTCGGATACCAAACGAGAACCTTTTAGTTTTCTAGGTTATGTTTTATTACGTTATGATATATCACTTTATGTTATTTTTTACGATGAAAAATAACAACTAAAACTTAGTTGTTAAAGTTTTAGAAACGCTAATTTATTACTAAGTTTTAGTTATTTAAAATAACTAATAATTTGATTTAATTTTATCTTCTAACAAACTCGCGTATCAAACACTTTAAATCCAAGTTTTAGTCGTTATTTTTCATCGCAAAAAATAACGTAACATAACCTAGAAAACTTGAGTAAATTAATAAAAGTAAAAAATATAAAGTTCTCGTTTAGTGCCTGAATTTAGACAAGCCTACTGAGTAATTTTCTGTAAAAAAAATAAGTGTCCGTAAGAAAATTAAAAGTTGAACGTCGCGACGTCTAGCGTCGATGTGATAAAAAGTCGAGTTTGGTCTCGTTTGATAGATCTTTTTGACCCCCTCACAAATTTCTCTCAAGCATTGTTTATCTAAAGTAAACCATTTTCTGGTTTTCTTGTTTAAATAAAACTGGAGGTTACAAGACTTATCAAACCATACTAAACTCGACTTTTTATCACATCGATGCTGCGAGGTTCAACTTTTTATTTTTTTATGAAGATCTACTGTTTTTTTTGCATAAAATTAATCAGTTGGCTTGTTTAAATTCGGATACCAAACGAGAACCTTTTAGTTTTCTAGGTTATGTTTTATTACTTTATGATAATCACTTTATGTTATTTTTTACGATGAAAAATAACAACTAAAATTTAGTTGTAAAAGTTCTAGAAACGCTAATTTATTAGTAGGTTTTAGTTATTTAAAATAACTAATAATTTGATTTAATTTTATCTTCTAACGAACTCGCGTATCAAACACTTTAAATCCAAGTTTTAGTCGTTATTTTTCATCGCAAAAAATAACGTAACATAACCTAGAAAACTTGAGTAAATTAATAAAAGTAAAAAATATAAAGTTCTCGTTTAGTGCCTGAATTTAGACAAGCCTACTGAGTAATTTTCTGTAAAAAAAATAAGTGTCCGTAAGAAAATTAAAAGTTGAACGTCGCGACGTCTAGCGTCGATGTGATAAAAAGTCGAGTTTGGTCTCGTTTGATAGATCTTTTTGACCCCCTCACAAATTTCTCTCAAGCATTGTTTATCTAAAGTAAACCATTTTCTGGTTTTCTGGTTTAAATAAAACTGGAGGTTACATGACCTATCAAACCATACCAAACTCGACTTTTTATCTCATCGACGCTAGGTGTCGCGAGGTTCAACTTTTTATTTGCTTATGAAGATCTATTGTTTTCTTTGCATAAAATTAATCAGTTGGCTTGTTTAAATTCGGATACCAAACGAGAACCTTTTAGTTTTCTAGGTTATGTTTTGTTACGTTATGATATATCACTTTATGTTATTTTTTACGATGAAAAATAACAACTTAAACTTAGTTGTTAATGTTTTAAAAACGCTAATTTATTAGTCAGTTTTAGTTATTTAAAATAACTAATAATTTGATTTAATTTTATCTTCTAACGAACTCGCGTATCAAAAACTTTAAATACAAGTTTTAGACGTTATTTTTCATCGTAAAAAATAACATCTTAACATAACGTAACATAACCTAGAAAACTTGAGTAGATTAATAAAAGTAAAAAATATAAAGTTCTCGTTTGGTACCTGAATTAGGACAAGCCAACTGAGTAATTTTATGTAAAAAAAACACCGTAAGAAAATGAAAAGCTGAACGTCGCGACGTCTAGCGTCGATGTGATAAAAAGTCGAGTTTGGTCGCGTTTGATAGATCTTTTGACCCCCTCACAAATTTTTCTCAAGCATTGTTTTCTAAAGTAAACCATTTTCAAACTACAGTCGAAAAACTAAATTAACAATTTTCAGTTTTTTTCATATCTCCGTAACGATTATGAATTTTGAAATTTTTTAAACGAATTCTTAAAGCTCAACAAAATATGCAACTATCCCACTTGGGTAATTCCACGTCAGATCGGCCACTTTTGACCCTTAGGTCTTCGGATTTTGAGGAAATTTGGTGTGTCGGTTGGAAATATGTTCAAACTTAAGTGTACAAAGTGGTTTTGCGAAAAAATTATTTTTGAACTATCTACGGTCAAATTAATTTTTGAACTATTTTGAAAACATGAATACTTCAATAATTTATAACTCGCGATCTAAAATAGATATATTTCTGCAAAATACCCCTATTTAAAGCTAAAGGAACGTACTATTTATTTTACGCACCGCTTTTTTAATTTAACGCCTTTTTGGTCAAACTGTTCCAATGTCAAATGTTCAAGTCGAAGTTTCCAAAATACACCCTCTGCGATTTTTGGAATTTTTTGATATGTTGAGCCCTTATGACTTATGTTTAAGTGAAAAGATTTAAAACCGTGGGCACTCGTCGATTCTTGACGCTACAAGGTATTGTAGAAGAACGGAAATAAAAATTTTTGGAGAAAAGATTGGGGATAGCAATTTTTTTTCAGGAGTCGCTTTATTTTGGACCCGTTATTATGAGAGAAAATTTTCAAGATCAGGGGCGTGCGGGAACCGGGTCAAAATTACCTTTGTTCTTAGCAAAACTGCTAATTTTGAAAATATCTTCGATCACATTGCAGATAGCAAAAAAATACATCCTAAATAATTCGTAGTGTATAAAATTACCAAGAGAATGAGACCAGTCCGAGCCCAAACGGATAATTTGTATACAGGGTGAATCCTAACGTACGGAGCAAACTGATAGGGCACCTAGAGGGAACCAAAATATAGTTTTTTGTTTAATAAACTATTAATATAAATCGAATAACAACAAAGTTACAACGGTTTTAAGTTCTTATAAACTTGAGTAATTTTTATATAAAATAGAGTAATAATTTACGTTTAGAATTAAAATTTGGAATATTTGAGAATTAATTAAACGAAGTTTAGTTAAAATTTTAATAAAACCTTTATAAGATGAAAGTTATGACTATTTAATTTTTTTTGAAAATACTCAGTTATGGGTGCCCACCAGGTGCCCACCTATTGAAATCCGCTGATTTATTTAATTTAATCATGTACGTCAAAATCAGTCAAAATTAATAAAACGTCAGAAATTAAATAGATTTTGTTAAGTCATTAATTCGATTTAAAAATGGTTAATTACAGTAACGACGAATATGTAGACAGTAGACATGATTATGATGTATGGAGCTGCGGAAGGAAACGCTGGACGCGCCAGACGTCTGTATTTGGAGCGATTTCCAAATAGACAAACTCCTTCAGAAAATACTTTTCTTCGCACAATTCACCGTGGAAGAGAAACAGGGAAATTACAACATGAGAAAGGCCATGGTGGTGGTAGACCATACCAAATTGAAATAATGTGGAAGAAGAAATTTTAGATATGGTAGATGCTGATTCGAGTACAAGTACACGGCAAATTGCCCAACAAGTCGAAGTTTCACAGCATTTTGTTTGTGATACATTGCACAAAAATGGTTTATACCCGTATCATTTACAAAGAGTGCAAGGACTAACTCCAGGTGATTATCCGTTGCGTCAGCAGTTTTGCCAGTGGTTGTTAGACCGTTCTAACAGAGAAAGAGGATTTCCAACAAAAATATTGGTAACTGATGAATGCTGTTTTACAAGAGATGGCGTTCTCAATTTTCACAATTACCACTTATGGGACGAAGAAAATCCACACGGGATCCGCCAAAACAAATTTCAACGGCGTTTTAGTATAAATTTATGGGGGGGAATTGTAAATAACACACTAATAGGGCCTTTTGAATTGCCAGCACGACTTGACGGCGCTTCTTATTTAAACTTTTTGGAAGAAGCTTTACCAGAACTTCTTGAAGACATTCCTTTGGCTGTACGTTATAACATGTGGTATATGCATGACGGGTGCCCTGCACATTTTAGTCGTGTTGTACGGGATTATCTCGACACCGTTTTTCCTGAACGCTGGATTGGTCGGGGCGGCTTTATCCCATGGCCTCCACGTAGTCCGGATCTTAACCCACTTGACTTTTTTCTATGGGGCTACATCAAAGCATTGGTATATGCCACCGAAGTTAATACCATCGATGAGTTACGTCGTCGTATAAATATCGCTGTTGAGAGTTTACGCCAAGACTTTCCACGGTTATTAGAAAACTGGCTTCGTCGTGCGCAGTTGTGCGTTGATAGGGAGGGTCAGCATTTTGAGCACATTTTATAAATACTCCTACTTTTTATTTTTGTAACAATTACTTAATTAAACTTCCATTCACTTGTATCTCTTGGCATTATTTATTTGATGTTTTCTGCATACCGTAAAAATAATACAACAGCAGTTTACCAGATTTTTTCTAATATAAACAAAAATTTGATAAGTTCAGCAGTATTCAATAGGTGGGCGTTAATTTAAAAGAACTTAAAACCGTTGTAACTTTGTTGTTATTGGATTTTGATTAAAAGTTTATTTAAAAAAAAATTATATTTTGGTCCCCTTTAGGTCCCCTATCAGTTTGCTCCGTACGTTAGGATTCACCCTGTATGCAGAAAAAAATAAAAACCGCGAAAAGTTGAGTAATGTTTAATCCCAGTAAAGAAGTAATTTTCAAGTCGAAGTTTCCAAAATACACCCTCTTCAATTTTCGAAATTTTTTTTATATGTTGAACACTTATGTCTTAGGTTTAATTAAAAACATTCAAAACCGTGGGCACTCGTCAACTCTTGATGCTACACGGCCTCAACCCTCACACTTCAATCTAAACCCCCCACTGAGGCTTGAGGCTGTGTAGCATCAAGAGTTGACGAGTGCCCACGGTTTTAAATTTTTTTACTTAAACCTAAGTCATAAGGGCTCAACATATAAAAAAATTTCGAAAATCGAAGAGGGTGTATTTTGGAAACTTCGACTTGAAAATTACTTCTTTACTGGGATTAGACATTACTCAACTTTCCGCGGTTTTTATTTTTTTCTGCATAGAAAAATTATCCGTTTGGGCTCGGACTAGTCTCATTCTCTTGGTAATTTTATACATTACAAATTATTTAAGATATATTTTTTTGCTATCTTCAATGTGATCGAAGATATTTTCAAAATTAGTAGTTTTGCTTAGAACAAAGGTAATTTTGACCCTGTTCCCGCACACCCCTGATCTTGAAAATTTTTGTCCCATAATAAAGGGTCTAAAATAAAGCGATTTCTGAAAAAAAATTACTATCACCAATCTTTTCTCAAAAAACTTTTGTTTCCATTCTTCTATAACACCGTGTAGCGTCAAGAGTTGACGAGTGCCCACGGTTTTGAATCTTTTCACTTAAACATAAGTCATAAGGGCTCAACATATCAAAAAATTGCAAAAATCGCAGAGGGTGTATTTTGGAAACTTCGACTTGAACATTTGACACTGGAACAGTTTGACCAAAAAGGCGTTAAATTAAAAAAGCGATGCGTAAAATAAATAGTACGTTCCTTTAGCTTTAAATAGGCGTATTTTGCAGAAATATATCTCTTTTAGATCGCGAGTTATAAATTATTGAAGTATTCATGTTTTCAAAATAGTTCAAAAATTAATTTGACCGTAGATAGTTCAAAAATAATTTTTTCGCAAAACCACTTTGTACACTTAAGTTTGAACATATTTCCAACCGACACACCAAATTTCCTCAAAATCCGAAGACCTAAGGGTCAAAAGTGGCCGATCTGACGTGGAATTACCCACTTTCTAATGTTTTAAGTATCATCCTGTATAAAGAAGAAACCCACAATTATAATTAAATCTTAACAATATGCCCGCTCTTCCCGTTTCAGAGCATATCAATCATATTTAATAGCTGTTAACAAGAGTTGAGATAAAATAATTTTTAACAGTAATATCTCAATTACGAAATTATTAGATTAAAATATTATGCAACGATCACGGCCAGTTTCAGTCCACTCTAACAACACTCACACAAACATCAAAATGTTATTTATCTACACAAAAATATTAACTTTATTATTAATTGGGATTTTGAACAGTGTTGAATGCGACGACCCACCGAGTATTTTAATTCTCGGTGCAGGAGCTTCTGGAATAGCCGCAGCTTCTCGATTATTAGAAAATAACATAACAAACTTAACAGTTTTGGAAGCTTCAAATAGAATTGGAGGTCGCATACACAGTGTCGAGTTTGAAAATGGCGTAGTGGATTTAGGTGCTCAATGGTGTCATGGAGAAAAAAATAATATCGTATACGAGCTAGTCAAAGACCTCAATTTATTACAACATGACGATATTCAAAAGAATTTTTTTTATTCCACTGGTGAGGTGTTAGAAAAGTCGTTTACAGATGATTTGATTAAATTATTTGAAAATATTTATTACGGTGAAGGAGAGGACAATACTACGTTAGGTGAATATTTTACTAAAAGGTTGGTTTAGTTTTACAGTAATGCTCAAAAGTATAATAATACAAAAATGTTACAGATATACAGAGCGAGTTAGCGAATTGTATAAAAACGATAGCAAGAAATTAGAAATTGCTAGCAATGCTTGTCATTTATTTCTCCATATTATTACATCAAACGAAGGATCGTTTTCAGCTTATAATGTTTCAACTAGACAGGATTTTACAGACTCTGAAGGCGATTTACAACTGAGATGGAAAAAGACTGGATACAAAATAATATTGGATGTTTTGATGAAGAAATACCCAAATCCTCAAAATGCCTTACCGGTTATGGAGAAGATTGAGTTTAATAAAGAAGTCGTACAAATTACTTGGAATGGCGATGAAAATTTTTCTAAAGCAACTGTTAAGTGTTCGGATGGTTCTGATTATACAGCAGATCATGTGATAGTCACTTTCTCTTTAGGCGTGTTGAAGAACGTCCACAAAAGTTTATTTAAACCAGCTTTACCTATTGAAAAAATTCAAGCGATTGAAGAGCTTGGAATAGATGCTGTTAGTAAAATTTTGTTACATTTTCCCAAGCGATGGTGGGAGGCTAGCAATTACACTGATTTTAATTTTGTTTGGAGCATGGACGATCGTACAAGTTTACTTAATTCTTCTACAGAAGAAGATAACAAGCGTTGGTTGTTTGATTTTCTTGGTTTATTGCAAATGAAGGATCATCCTCATGTATTATCAGCTTGGTTTTCAGGCACTTCAGTGCCTGAAATAGAATTGTTTTCTGACGAGAAAATTATAGATGGAGTTATGTTTGTAGTTAATAAGTTTTTAGGAAAGGTTTGGAACGAAATCACTCCACCAGATTTCACAATTCGGTACGTTTTAGCAATAAGAGTTAAAATTTATTAGTAATTTATCATTTTTAGTCACAAATGGTATTCAGATCCTTATTTTAGAGGAACTTATAGTTACCAAACGCTCGAGTCACGCACTAGAAATGTTTCAGGGGAAGAAGCATTATTACAGCCCCTGACATCTATCGATGGTAAACAAACGCTCATGTTTGCTGGTGAAGCAACTCATCCACATTTTTATGCTACTGTTCATGGGGCAATTGATTCAGGAAGACGTGAAGCTGATAGAATAATAAGATTATATTCTTCCTAATGTAATTGTTGTATCGTCAAGTTAAAGAGGACGTGGCAAAGGGTGGAATTTCTTTCTTCATCAGAAATGTGTTTAGAGTATAGTTAAGGGGTAAAAATACTAAAAGTCCCCAGTCCTCACTATATGGGTAAGTGGTGGAGGGGAGTGAAAAGGTTCCGTTTTGGGTGTTTTCGCTTATATCTCAAAAACTGTTGTGCTAGAGATAAAAGTTTGACGAAAAACGTGTGGCAAAATGTGTTTGCCGTACTTTAACGATTTTTGCGGGCGGATTTTTCAAAAACTATAAGGGATAGAGAAAAATAAATACAAAA
Organism: Malthinus seriepunctatus; assembly: GCA_963924605.1. Classification (NCBI taxonomy): domain Eukaryota; kingdom Metazoa; phylum Arthropoda; class Insecta; order Coleoptera; family Cantharidae; genus Malthinus; species Malthinus seriepunctatus. The sequence continues at coordinate 22,425,712 of OZ004600.1, read as the reverse complement.
GATATTGTAAAAAATTTGATAAGCTTTCATTCTTCTATCTAAGAATAATTTTTTCTCTAGAACCCACCGTTTTCTAGATACATATAAGCGAAAACCCCAAAAACTGAACCTATCCACCTCCTCCCACCCTTATCCATATAGCTAGAACCAGGGACTTTTAGTATTATACCTCCAAACACATTCCTAAATAAAATTTCACCCTCTCCCATGTCCTCTATAACCCCTCGAAATAAATAAATGGTCATTAACCTCCAAATTAAAATTTCTGAAGTTATAAATTATTTTACTTATACGGAAATAATCGTAGAAAATTTTCCCAACTCTAACAACATTGAGGCGACCTTTTAAGATAAAATTATATCTCTGAAAGAAGTTCACGGTCAGTTCATGTGATGCGTCTACAACAAGCAGATATTTTATTTATTTATATCAACACTATGATATCAATAAATTTAAAAACATTAATTTACTCGTTTTTTGTCACTTTCATTAAATGCAGTGAATCTCCAAGTCCAAGTGTTTTAATTCTCGGTGCAGGAGCTTCTGGAATAGCTGCAGCTTCCAACTTATTGGAACATAACATAACAAACGTTAAAATTTTAGAAATTTCAAATAGAATTGGTGGTCGTATCCACAGTGTTGAGTTTGGTGATGGAATAGTTGATTTGGGAGCTGAATGGTGTTATGGAGAAGTCAACAACACTGTATACGATTTAGTTAAAGACCTTGATTTATTAAAATCCGAAGATATTCGAATGAACTTTTTTTATTCCACAAATGAAATTCTCGATCCATTGGTAACTGCTGAACTGTGGGAGGTGTTTGAAGAAATTTATTTTTCTGAAGAAGAAGGTAACAATACTCTCGATGAATATTTCACTAAACGGTTTGTTTTTTAATAAAAATAAGCACAATAACTGATTCATTTAAATTGTAGATATCGAGAAAGGGTAACAGTATTATACAAAAATGATGAGAACAAACTACAAATAGCTCTAGACGCCTACGATTTATTTCTTACTTTGATTTTAGCAAACGAAGGAGCGTTTTCAGCTTCTGATATTTCAAGTCAAAAAGATTTTATTGCCGAAGGCGATTTGCAATTAGGATGGAAGAATACAGGATACAAAATTATATTAGATGTTTTGATGAAAAAATATCCAAATGCAGAGAACGCCCTACCAGTTATGGAGAAAATTGAATTTAGTAAAGAAGTCGTACGAATTACTTGGAATGGTGATGGAAATTTTTCAAAGCCAACTGTTAAGTGTTTGGATGGTTCTGAATATACAGCCGATCATGTGATAGTAACTTTTTCTTTAGGAGTGTTAAAAAATTATCAACAAAGTTTATTTGTACCTCCTTTACCTAGCGAAAAAGTTCGCGCAATTGAAGAACTTGGATTTGGTGCTGTTGGGAAAATTTTCTTACACTTTCCAAATCTATGGTGGAGTGCTAATAATTATACAAATTTCAATTTTGTTTGGAGTAACAAAGATAAACAAGATATCCATAATGCTGCTACTTTTGAGGACAGCAAAGTTTGGTTACTAAACATGTTTGGCTTATTGGGACATAAAGAAAATCCTCACGTATTAACAGCTTGGTTTGCTGGTAGTTCAGTGCCTGAAATAGAATTGTTTACAGATGAGAAAGTTATTAATGGGATTATGTTCGTAGCTCGAAAATTCTTAGGAAGTTTGTACAATAATATCACTCTACCAGATGCCATAATTAGGTACACCCGCTGAAAGTTGGGAAATTTGTAACTGTATTATTTGTTTGTAGACATAAATGGTATTCTGATCCTTATTTTAAAGGAACGTACAGTTACCAAACGCCTAATTCACGCACAAGAAATATATCTGGAGAAACGGTTTTGTTGCAACCTCTGGAATCTCGAAATGGTAAACAGACGTTGTTATTTGCTGGTGAAGCGACTCATCCACATTTTTATGCTACTGTACAAGGAGCAATTGATTCTGGACGACGAGAAGCTGATAGAATAATTAAACTGTATTCTTCTTAATGTAATTTTTGTATTTGAGACTGGTTGTTATAAGATTGTTATGTTGAATTGTTTAATTTTAAGTGGTAAGTTGCTCGAAAGTTGCACCAAACACTTTTTTATACCACTTTTCAGTAACTGCGTGTGATTTTTGTTAACTGTATTTATTTATTATATGAAGATAAACAGCACAAATTCCATCACTCTGCGACTCTACCTCTAATAGTATTTATGTCCTGTTCTTCCTATCCTTGAAGAATTATTTTAAACCAATTGTATTAAGATTTGTTTGTACTTTATGTAGATAATCACATATTTCAGTCTTCCAATTTCATTGGCCCTATTTAAAACGTAGAAGACCATCGAGTTTAGCTGCAATTCAGCACCGTCCACGTCCCCACCTCTGTGTCTTAGTATGTTCGCCCAAACTTGTTTTGTTAAGCTACAGGGGCCCAATTCTCGACCCTTCGTTTCTTTAACGAAAGTGAGATAAAACGAATGGTAGCATGCCGAGCCATTGCCGAAATTTGTCGAATAGAAGGTTTGGCAACGTTTTAGAAATGCCATTTACTTGTCAAATGTCTTATGCAGAGAGCCACGTTTAAAATCTCGAAATTATTATGTTTATTTTTATCTTATTTTGAATTTTTTCTCATAGATCGATTGGTTGAATTATTTTTACAAAAATTAATAAAACTAATTAATTAAAATTAATTTTGTATTAATACATTTAAGGCATTATTTTTATATTTGTGGGTGTTCTATTTATTTTCTACATAATTTATGCCAATTTATGTTAATATTTCCTATTTTTTTATAGTTTCTCTATAAACTATTTTTAAGGTAATTGTCTATTTATGACCGACCCCTAGAATTCCGGTCGGTACGAAGTAATAAATGGTAATAAAAGCGTCAAACAGTAAATACACGCTACTGTGACTGTAATGGATAAGCGAAAACGGTTCTATATTCAGGCGCGGACTGGCTATATTTTTTCAGGGTCGCAGATATTTCTAAGGGCCCGCAAAAAAAAGGAAAAAGGTTTTTCCTATCTTGTTTTCCCCAAAATTTCTTTAAATTACTTCGTACCCTCTACAAGAATATTAATAGATCCTAAAAGTGTGTTTAGACTACATGATTTCTCATAGAATGCATGAGAAGCAATGAGCAAAATAATTTTCAGAATAAAACTGTTGGTTATTTGCCATATTTGGTTATTTACCCCAAATATTGTGAACAAAACAGTTTTATTCTGAAAATTCACTATTATTTTGCTGTGACTGAGCTTATTATTTTGCTATGATTTCTTCTATGAGAAATCATGTAGTCTGAACACACTTTAACCCTTTAAAATAGCGCTCGTTTTGTAAAAATGGTGTCTTTGAATAAAGCGAGTTTTGTAAGAACTTGAAGACTTATTCGTTTTCCAATGAAATATAGCAAGTTTTGCAAAATATTATTGCAAATTCTAAAAGCCTGCTACCGAATTATATAGATAAAATTCGACAAAGCGAGTTTTGAAAAAACGATTCTAAATTAAAACACAGAACAATGTCACATAGATACACTCACTAATAGCAGTTATTCTTAACCCTGCAGAGCATATGTTAGGCTTTTAAAGCCTATGCCGTTTTATTTTTGTTGTACCATGTATATTTTTTAAACTAGATTTATGAAACTTAATATACCTTTCGACATTGATTGTAAGTGTAAGATTATATAATAAAAACAATTAAATAATTATTGCAAGTATATTAAATTTCACATAGAACAGCAAATGGGCTTTTCAACTCCCGGGATTTATTTTAGCTGACTGTTAGTTTATTATGAATTTAAGTGTTTATTTTATTCAAATTTATTTTTTTTGTCACGTTTTAGATTTAAACAGAGTGCATGATTAGTTTATGAGTATTAATTACCGATTAATTCAAACCATAAAATTTTTTATTTTAGTTACTTATTGGAAATAAGATAGGAAATAAGGGAAAATATTGCTCTTTTTGGAATAGGCACAAAAGTCCTAATTACAATAAAATGTTTATAACTTGAATTTCTATGGAACATTCTACCTTTGTTTGTGCTGATTGTGCGAAAAAAATTTTAGTTTTGAAAATTCAAAGTGGCTTTTTATACCTAAAATAAAAAAAGTGTAAGTTATGCGTATGTTATGTAATAATGCTATTTTTATTAATTTGTAGTTACTTGATCACAAATATTTATAAATATTTTATGTTTCTAAATGTTAATGATCATTTTCTATATAAAAAGTTTTTAAAAAATTATCAAACTATGACGGGAAAAGCTAATAAACTATGGGCTTTAAAAGCCTAACATATGCACTGGTGGGATTATTTTTCACGTATTTACTGTAGTAGGGTTAGGTTAACACGACCACCGACCACATTGTACACAGTGATTGCTCAGTACACGGAAGCTTTACTGAAAACTGAAGCGACTGAAGTAAGTTAAAAATAGAGCTGGCGACTTGAGTAACTGGTTAACCGGTTAAAAAAAATTACTAATTAACCAAGTGATTCATTTTTGGACTTTTGGTTAAACACCTCGATCTCGATTCCGGTTAACCGAATCATTTTAACCACCGGTGGTTAAATACGATACATTTTAACTTTTTAATCAATTTTGGTTAAAATGAATGGTTTGCCATTTACTACTAGTATTTTAGTTAAAATCACTTGATCACAGCTCACAGCATAAGAAGCATAGAAATATTAATATTGGTTTTTAATTGCTTTTTTGATTATATTTGAAATATAGTACTTGAATGAAATAATTTAAACAAAAGTGATTTGCATTATGCTAAACACCGTAATGAATCTAATCATGATTTTGACCCGAAATTTGATGCTTTGCTTAACTCTAGAAAAGGCGTTCTACTTAATAATCTGAAAACATTGGAAATCAACCAATACAAAACCCAAGACAGTTTGTTAAATAACCTGGTTAATTATACCTTGTTCTTTCAAGGGGTCCATAATGATCTTCTATATTATGTATATATTGAAATGGAATGTTTCCCTTATCAATTAGGTACATGTAATTTACCTTAACTTTATTTTGTTTACTATAAAAAGTTTATTCACTTTAAACAATTTTGAATAAATAAACCTACTTTTTTATGTGCGTCTGGAAACCGATATGTTCGTAACACATACTGCAATGTTTTGTCTAAAGCTCGGTGCCCTATCGCAAGACTACAACTAATTATGGTATTCTCCATAATTTGCGGTACATAAAATAACAATTTATCTTTATGTTTTCGGTAAACTAATCCGTTACTCATTTCGAAATATTTATTGTTTTGTTTATCTAAATAATTCTTAAGTTCTTAAGCACTTTTTTTACAAACAATAAAACTACTATACTGCGAATCGCTTATTATAACTACGTTGCTGTAAATTATTAATAATGACACCGACTGATTATTTTTCGCTGTAAGAAAGTCGTCTAGGATTACGATAAAATGCTAAAATGAATCAAATCAACCAAGCAGTCGCGAAACTAGAAATTTAAAATGAATCGTTTAACCAAGGCTTGGTTAAAATGAATTGTAATCAATATATATATTAAATCTCAAAATTCTGGAATTTTGTAATTAGTAACTTCAGAGGCCCGGGACGCTGTAGCGTGTAGCGCCCCTTGCCAGTCCGCGCCTGTCTATATTTCATACTTTTAGCCAGTTTAGCATACGTTTACTTCTCACTCGCCAAAGTCTACTCGTGTTATCTCGAAGGTTTTAAGACGAACGTTTTCTCAAGAATACCATGTCACTTAAATTTCTTCGTTATTGACATCATCTGTGGGGCGTTTACAAAAGGATTTGCAACGTTGTCAAGCTTCATTCGAGATAAAACACTCGTTTTAACTCACCGTTCGTGATAAGTCGAAGGATGTCAAGAATTGACCCCCAGTCTTGCTGTATAACCCATCCATACAGTTGTAGGTCAGCATTGGTTCTTAATCGGTGTTATTCGAAATCATTAAAGGTTACCACAGTTACATGAAAATCATTCAATAATTATTATTATTATTCCAAAGTGGCTTTATTTGACTTTATTTGGCCAAAAAAGAACAATTTTAGCTCATTTTGAGTTTAAATTAAATTATCGTAAAATAACAACATTGGATGATGTGGTAATAGTATTGCAATAACTGGTGTAGTATTATGATTTCCTGTGGTCTGTGGTTGGCAGCCCAAGCTCTATTAATAGATTTTATTGGTTTCTTTTAAGAAACCTCGAGATTTTTATATAGATTCTCAATCTTGGGGCCAAAAAATAGAAAAAAAGAAGTAAATGTGGTCATTGCGAATTTAGTTTTGATAAGAGAGAACGAGAAAAGTGCTTGTTGTGAAATGATATGATAAATAAGTGTATGCATGACGATAGACACAAAAATTTAGGTTTTATTATCCCGTTAGGTAGCTGTAGCTCAAGGCTATTATAGCTGAAAGGGCCAGAGATTTAGCCAGAATTTTTAGAGATTTTAAAAAATCAGAGAGAAATAGAGCAACACAGTTAGGTCAGTGGCAAATCATACAGCTTTAAGAGGCAAAAAATGGTATTGGTGATAGTCATATTGAGATATATCGGTTGCTAACACATAAATTATTTGCTACCGTTAGATTGATTAGGAAAAACGGTCCCATTCGCCCATTCTCCTAGAATTCAGAAGAAATTTAGCAATTACGTATCCAAAATCATATTCAAAGACTTCTGGAGTACCTGGACGATCTGTAGTATAGTTACAGATGTTTTATAGTAACCCCTCCCCAGGGGTAATTACCCCTCCCAGAAGTCTAAATTTTTTAAATTACCTTAAAAGAATATGTCATTTTTAAAGGAATGAGCTTTTAAAAATTTTAAAAATCCCCAAAAAATTCTTTTTAGTTATACAGTAGAACCCCGTTATAACGTACCATCAGAGGCCGAAAAATTTGATACGTTATAACCGGAAGTTCGTTATAAAAACACAATAAATAAACAAAATATTAAAACGGGATTAGAGATTTAGTCCGTTATATCCGGAAAAACGTTATAAAGGGGTACTTTATAACGGGGCTCTACTGTATTTTGAAGGGTAAAGTCCCAAATAGACTTAAAGAAATATATTTCATGGCAATTCATTTTTTTTGGAAATATGTATAATGTTTTGTAACTGAAAAAAGTACCGTTCATTTATAACCTATTGTATCTTCTTCTTTCTTTGTTCATTTTGTATTCACCACTTTAACATATTCAAAAAATAGCTCTGGTTTAGGATGTAAGAAAAGCACATCTAATGGTAGGTACCATGTAGGTACAATCAAAATTTGCCAGAAATTATTTTCGGAATTCTTTTTTTGTGACTGATCCGATCCGAGGTACAAAAAACAAATATTCCTTCAATTTTAATTTAGATTTCAAGCATTTATGTAGAACTATAATTTTACCCCACCCCCCGTAATTATTTTTATTGCCCCCCCCCCCTTTATTACAAGTCACACTTCTCCCCGTTGATTACCCCCCCCCCCCTAGACTTTTTGTTTAGAACCGCCTAGGTAATTCTCGCAAGTGTGGCCTTAGTACTATAGAAATTTTAGATTTCTCTTTCACCAGAAGTTAGAAACTGGTGGTCGGTACATTTACCAGTATATGGAGAACGTTCTCCGTTATGCAAAACTACCGTTTGTGGACGCTTCTTCCTTAGGCTTTGAGAAAACTTTGTAACAATCAATGGTTTTTAAAAGCCCTCTGAGTTGCACTGAACTATTAAAATGGGCTTGGAGTGTTTTTACTTTCAATTAAAAGGTGAGAGCCAATAATACAATACGTTCACCGACAATATTCTCCACAAAGTTTTGAAAAATTGTAGATATGATTGCAGTTATAATTTTACGAAAAACGGTATAGTATTTAACATTACAAGCCAGGTAAAACTGTTTTTACCGGCACAAAGAGGATTATGACTATCGAGCCGCAGACGAGCTTTGTCACCTCTTCGAGCTTGTTTTTTATAAAAACAGTAACCTGGCGTGTAATGTATAATACTTAATTTGTTATTAACGCTTAATTCACTTACAAATTAATTAAACTAAGCTGATCTTTTGTGACCACGAAAATTAAGGACATGCAAACAAACCTTTTGCAATTTTTCAAGCACCACAACTATTTTTCAGTTTATCCAAACGAACATCTTAAGAGAGCATTGCACCACCAGGGAATTAAAAAATCTAAAAAGAGATCGTCTTTTGTAATGTTGCTATAGGAGCACGCGTTTTCTAAGAAATCGCTTTTATAATGAGCATGATTTAACTTTTATAAAGATTACCTACTTGACTAAATAACAATTGCAGCAGGAGCAGCTGGTCATGGTAAATCCTCTATCCTGATTTTCTGTTTATGTATTTTGGTTTATGCGTTCATTCTTTCTCATTATTACCTATTATTAAAAACTTTTGCTAAAATTCCGGATAAAATAAATTTTTAAATTAGAATCCTTATTTTCTGTGACAAAGAACAAGGACGAATCTAAACCCAGATACCTAGGTACTGCTTGTAAAGCCAAATCTGTTACTGTTATGATATGACTATTGAATTAAGTTTTATGAATGACCTGTGAATGTTGAGCAATTATAATGCACCAAGTTTCTGCTACGCTTTTTCATATTACATTATACTATGTATTCGTTGAAAAATAAAATAAGGAATTGATAAAACATGGATAAAAAATTTAAATGAAATTAAATTAAATAAAAAATTTAAATAAAATTCCAGTTCGCGAAATCGAGTGGTTTACGCCATGTAAAGTTTGCGGTCCGAATGTGAAATCGCAAATTCTAGCGGCCAATTCGCATAATACCCCTCTCCTTTATGTAGTAGTACCGCATGTGTTGATTCGCTAATGGTTAAAAAAGAAAATTCGCCATTTTGTTAAATCGACCTTTAAATTTTAAATTAAAAAAGCATTTAATTTGTTTTTATTCAAATATTTTTTGAATATTAATTGTTTAGTGATAAAGGACTCAAGCTGCTTTTTTCAAAAATACAAACTACTTATAAATGATTCTAATAAATAGGTATTAGCTTTTGAAGTTATATTATTAGCAAATTGGTCCCTACAGATTCTATTATTTGTAATTTAAAGAAAAGTTTTTTTAAATAGGTAGGTGTAGGTAGTTTAAAGGGGTAGTTCTGGTTAGCTTATAGATTATAGAGAGATGTTTGCAAATCAAAGAACACACACAAATAAATTGTTTTCTATTTAAAAAACTTGAGAAGTTGAGCTATTATACTGAGCTTTTAATAGGGATGAAAAGCTAAATAACCTTGCAACCAACAGCGCCGTTTTAGATTTTGAATGTCCGTTTTAACGAATTAAAGAAAAACATACAATAAGATGATGAGTTAGTCGAGTTTTCGGTATTTTCTTAATTAAAATAATTAGGTATGATATAATTACATCAGCAAAAAACAAATGTAACAAGACCGAAAATCATTGAACTATCAAAATAATAGCTACACCACATCATTTTACTCCGTTTATACAAAGAAAAACATAAAATTGTATTTAGGTATAGTTGATTATCTACAGGATCGATAGCAATATATATTTTTATAAAAGTATTTAAACATTTGTACATAGGGACGGATTGGAGTTAAGCTACTGATCCTGGATGAGTTTGGAATGGCTGGTGCTCCAGTTTTGAGAACCTTCACCGACTTTTGCCAAAATTTCGAGAGAGAGATACAATTTCTAAAGTACTTGGTTGCAGGAGGTAAAACCTTTTATCAGCTTTATAATGACTAAACTGTATTGTATACCTACTTTAGTTTATAAAGCTTATAAAAATACCAGGGTACATAGAAGTTTTTCCAATTTTTATTGCTTAATTGGTTTTGTAAAAATAGAAGACAGTTCCATTAATAAGGCACAGTAAAAGTTAAAAGGCCTACAGTCAAGTTCAAGCTATATTAAAAAGAGTTTGTTACTGGATGTCAGAAAAATATCGTTAAGATGGTCTTAAAGAACATACAACAAAAAATGAAAAAATTAATCAAAAATGCAACGGTTCCAACAAGTAACGAAATAATTTTCTAAATGCTCACCTATCTCATTTCTTATTTCTTTATAATAACTATTCTCGATTTGATTGTACCTAATAGTAATAGGTACAACGTGAACGGACAACTGAAGACCGAATAGTGGAAAACTGTAAAACAAAACGACTTGACCGAAAAAGACCCTTTGGAAAAGCACCCAAAAGATGAACTGAAGGTTAGCAGTTTTATCTTCTGTTGAAGAACAACGAAATCGAAACGAAAGAGATTGGTATACATTATGAAATTAAAGATTAATATTAACTTCTACATTTTATAGAACGAGAAAAAGTTCACTGTTGCAGTCGCAGTTGACAAACATTATTCTCTGCTTACAGCTTTATAACATTAAGATTCGGAAGGAAGGTTAGCAACCGTTGCCGATAACAGAAAATGCGACGGAAATGCCATTTTAGAAAACCATGAATGACTCATTCATTCCGTCGAGTTTACATTATCATTGGCTGTCAAGATCTTTCTTTATAAGTTTAAGAAAATCGCTATATTTAAACGTCCATTGCGATCCATACTATTAGCTAAATAGCTCGTTCCTAGTAGAGGAGCGGTTATTTATTCAATGGCTTATTACAGCAGATTCTGACTAACCTATACTCAACAGAATGTGAGTGCTTATTATAGACGAGGGCTCCTTCTAGTGTATCTGAACTCTACAAGAAAACACAAGATTTAAATAAATTTGCTATTAGAAACAATAACTCCCTTAACCTTTATATGACTGGGAAAAAACATCTTCTAATGACGGGATTGGTACCCGGGTACCAATGATGGTTTTATACATCTGGCATGGTTTTAACCTGGCAATAGGGCGACTTAACATTACGCATATTTCCAAAAATATATGAATTGCCATGAAATATATTTCTTTAAATCACACACTGACAGTTTAAAATTTTCGAACTATTTCCTATGATAAATGAAATCGCTATTGCCAGGTTTGGTAACCATGGCACCTTACCATTACAATTCATATATTTTTGGAAATATTCATAATGTTAAATTGCCCTATGGCCAGGTTTGGTGCTAATCACCCGGTATAGAAAAAAAAGTGAGAAAGATTAGAGACCATCAATGTCTTTCCTAATGCGAAAACCGTGTAAACTATCGAAGTTGAAAGGTTTAAATGATTGTTTCTGAAAATAACTGAAAATCTGTGAATTTTGTTGTCATAAATTGCTGCTGATAGTGAATAGTGACTAATGCTGCAATAATTCTGAGCACTATCGTAAGGCTCGTAACGTGTTCTAGTAGCAATTGTAACAACTTTGCAGTAGACTTGTTAACAGCCGTATTCTAAGCAACGACTTTACGATTTTACGGGTTTACTTACAGATTTGCTTAGAATCGAAGCATTGCATTGGTTAGAAATTAGAACCTCTCTAAAATAAATATGAAAGGAAAGACCTCACTCTAGATTTCTAGAATTTAGTTCATCTATAATAACAAAACGTGACTATGCTCAGAATCACGTAAGCTTTAGGGTGGTGGCACTTTAATAGTGGCCTAAATTAAAGACGATGACAGGTTTTGAGAAACGTGTCGACTGTACGATGCAACTACGTGTTTATTACTACCTTAGTGCCGTTTATTGCTTTAAAGTCAAGTACATAAACTGCGTTATAAAGAGGGTACATTTCTCTGAGTTTTAACCTCTTTTAAGGGGTAGCTATAGAAAGGTTACATTCCTGGGTTTTATCCTCTATATAAGCTGTTTGCGACCTTACTCTTGACTTTAAAGCAGAATAAGTGCTGGGATAAGGATGGTGGTTTGACTATACTGGACATTTCTATTTTCTCCCCACCCCAAAACTTACGGTATTCTGACTATACATAATATGTGATATATCCCATTATAAACATTAGAACATTCTTAGAAGTATTTTAATGACTTTGTACATAAGAAACAAAAAAAAGTCAAACTCTCGAACTGCCATTATTGTCCAGCGTAAAAATTGCTAGAAATGAAGCAATTTAAAATAATGAATTTGTTTTAGAACATTAAAGTTTCCAAAATTGATTTTTAATGGAGAAATAAGCTGCTTCTTAATGCGTAACAATAGCATATTAGAGCTGGCAGTGGTTTGAATAGATTTTACTGATACTGATTTTTGCCAAAATTATCGCAACTTGTTTACATTTTAATTTAAACTTTGAAACTTAAAATGTAAGACGAATTATTTGAGGATCATTACTATACTATCTAATATTTTAGCATGTAGCATTGGGAGTGGATTCAATTTGATCGAGAAGGATCCACGCCAATTAGAAAAGATATTAGATAAGTTATCCAGATGGATAAACATTTTAATAAGATATATTTTTCGCATTTACATTAGGCATTTTTCATTTTAAAATTTTACAAAACACATCCCCATATACCTTACAAACAGTTGTTTAGATAATTTAATTTTCGAAGCAATTTATCTCCGGTAGGATCTGCAAAATCTTTTAACAAAAGAGTTTTGGTACTGCAACGGGTGCTTCTACCCTGTCTACTTATTTCGAGCATTATAAATTATCCATAGCAAAGGTGGAGGAGACAAAAAAAATATCCTCGTGAAAACACGAAATTATACCTGCAGAAACGTAAATCGACCAAACAGTCAAACCTTTGAAAAGTTAAAAACAAGCTTCTATTTTTCATTTTAAAAAATATGTGATGATACTCTACCTGCCTAGAAAGAAAGTGGATAATTTGTAACAAAAAGGAAAATAAAAGTTAATCACCCCACAACATTTAGAGCGTAATTTAAAATCAATTTTATTGTGTATTGTTAACAGCTTACTAAAATAATGATGATCGTTATTGTTTTTAAAGTGTCTGAGTGGTAAGTTTTTTGAATTATTAAACAAGTCACTTAGGTGAAAAATAAAATAAACCAATAGAAAATTTCGTTGTAAATTACACAGTGTAATTTTTGTTGTGTTCGTCGATTTTTAGGTGCTAGAAATTGAATCCTCCCATATTATAGAGAAAGTTAAAGCAGCAAAATGAGGGGTGGTTTTGTAGATAAATCAGTAAGAGTTTACAGATTTAGGGGATGTTTGGTAGTGGGGGTGGCACGAAGAACTATCCAAGAACAGCGTGAAAAGATTCAGGGCACTACGGGGTGATACGACATCGTGCCTAAATGTTAACATATCTCTTCTTTTTTTTAAGTGGTACAAAAAATAAGTGATAAGTTATTGTTGAGTTAATATTAACAATAAATGTTTTTTTTGTTTAAATAAGTAAGTGTAATTGAAAAAAAAATTAATTGGACTAATTTTTACAACTATTGATGACTGCTGCTGTTATCAATCAAATTGTAAGTTATTAAAACAGTTTGAAGTTCAAGTAGATAATTTTTATTTTTACATTTACTAAGTAAACATTCTTTAATTTTTAATTCATTTTGTGTTTATGTAAATATCAACAATTATTTTATTATTATTGTTCATTCAAAAAATTCTACTACCACCATTGTTTAAAAGAAAACTTGTTACTTTTGATATTTTAATTCTTAAGCATGCAGTAAATAACTACTGCATACGATTAATACCAGTAATTTAAATCCAACAGGTGAAATTGTGGAAAATATTTTTGTTTTAAATTTTGAAATACTAAAAAATTATATTTATTACATTTTTAATTGTTTTAAATTTCCGGCAAAACTATTTAAATGTGCATTTTTATCTTTAGCTCCCCATGACGATACCAGTAATGGCGGAAGAAGACAGTGGAGTAGAAATGACACATCTTCAATTAGAAAATGGTAATAAACAAACATTAAATTTTTTCTCATAAAAAAAATTCTACAGGCACAAAACTGGTATTGATACCATCATTTAATTCGCAAACAACCTGATGCTCTTATACCTTTAGGGGCACTTTTACGTTTTACCTACACTTGAGAAAAAAATGAAAAAATCCTTGTTCACCTTCAATTCAAACTTTATTTTTTATAACATTTCTCCTATATAGGAAGTATTCTTTGACTGTAATAAATACTCTTGGGCTATTCATTATCAAGTCAAAGTAATCAATAAGCTAAGAGATGCAATAAAAAAAAATTTTTCAAGTTGTTTAGGTACCATAAAACAACATTCTTTTGGGCCACTGCATTCTTTTAAATATAAAAAACGCATTGGAATTTTTAATGGATAGTTTCTTTACTATTATGCTTAAGAATACAAAAATAAACCAAAACTCAAGAATGCAATTGATGATTCTTATTTATATAATTTTTTTCGTCCACAAAAGTTACCTTTTAACACTTTTGAATTTTTACCATTATTTTTTTTGTGGAAGAGAAGAATTGAGACAGGTAAATAAAAATAAACCAACCGGTTCCTTGTGCCTGTGAAGAATCAAGGATGTATTTGGTTACTTTTGGTGTCATTTTTAAAACTACCCTTCACTGCAATTCTACCTAATCTTCAAACCTTAACTTCAAAACTTGTGCTTTAAAATTGAAACTAAACGAAAAGTTTTGCATTTTTAAAGAAAAATTACAATTTTTGAACGGAAATAATTTAGTAACCCATCAATAATGAGATAATGAGTAGTAAAAACTATTGCGTAGTATGTACATATTATTTACTGTTTCCATATGTGGCTAAACAAAAACTTCTAACAAATGGATGCATTTCCGGCTTATCATAAAGCAACCTCAAACTTGGTGATACGCTGCTACATGTTATTTTCATTTTATATTTACATAAGTTATTTGTTTAAGAAATTTAAAATTTAAATTTTAAACGTTTCGTAGAGTTTTGATAGGAAGCAATTATTTGTTTAAAGTTAATACGATTATTTATCTTTTTAAACGCACTTATTTAAAAGTTTTACAATAACGTGCCTACGAAGGTGTTAATCAGTTTAAATTACAATAAATGAAGAATTTTAAAATCGGTTAAAAATGTTTAGTTTGTAAAAAGAAACTATCGGAGAGCCGAAAAGGAAGTCTACAAGCTATTCAAAAAAATTAAAATTTTAATGCATTTTTAATGGAAGGAACTCTTGAAGTTTCTTATTAAAAGTATATCATTTAAATGTTATAGGACCAATAAAAAATCTTTTTCTCTTAATCCTAAATTTAATATTAAAACTTTTCGGAAAGTTGAAGACATGTATTTTGATCACAGTTAGCTCTTTAATGGCATCAGTCGTGTTTAGAACTTCAAAGTTTCAATGTCGAACGAATTTTTATTCCAAAATTGCACTTAATTTGTAAAATTTCAAATATAAAATGGCTGCTTCCTAAAACTAACCCAATTTATTATTTCAAAATTTTGTCAAGATTGAGCTCAAACGAGAAGGTTTAAAAAATCCCATCTATCGATTTAAAAATCAAAACTGTTATTTACAACCATCAATCCCTGAATATTTCGCCTTGATATAGGTTTGATGAACCGCTGGCGCTGAAAGGTCTCTGTATGAAAAAATTATAAAATTCAAAAAGCCAACTTGAGTCTGTGCAGCATTTTTTATACAGAATTCGTGATCAGTGACCTCAAAAACATTTAAATAGTAAGGGTCATGCAAATCCAATAAAAATGAGTATATTCTAGTGGCCATTTTGGATCCACCATTTTGAATTTCTTATTTTTTATACAAAATTCATAATCATTGACCTCAAAAACACTTTAATACCAAGTTTCATAAAATTCTAATGAAATCTTGAGTTTTGTTCGTTTTGGCATGCAGCTGATGGGCAATCGTTTTTTAACGAATTGATATTTAGACATTCCGCTCGTAACCGTTGGCGACTTTAATATGCGGTTGATATCACTAATAGTCATAATTCCTGATAGGGTGAAGTTCAAAGAAGGCAATGAGAATATTTGTATAGGCAATAAGAGCCAAATTAGTACGAAAAATAGTACGAAAACTAAGAATGTTGGGTAAAAACAACTTCCTTTATGTTTTTTTAAATAGCAAGTTCAGTTGAACGTTTCTCATTAATTAGGCTCTCATTTCCTATACAAATATTGTCATTGCCTTCTTTAAATCTCACCCTATCAGGAATTATGATTATATAATATGATATAAATGGGATATTAAAGTCGCTAACGGTTACGAGCGGAATGTCTAAATATCAACTTTCCCGCCCATTCGTTAGAAACCGCCCTCTTAAAACCAGGCACTGTGTAAATGTAATATTGTAACTTTTGGAATCTTCAGCATGGCTAAAAATTTTACTTAAACTTAATTTAATTTTACTTAAAAGTCAATAACAATTTTGGACAAATAAAACCACTACCGACTATAATAAGGTAACACGCTCGTTTTGCCGATTTAAACTTCAAATTTAAATTTTGGTGATGTCACCTAAAAGATAATGTTTACTCCACCAGAGTCACCACCCTCAGTCCCTCACCGTCACTTGTGGAAAATTCCTCCAAACATAATTTGTTATACTGAAATAAGCGATGAGCGTTATGAAGATATTAGCTATTTTCCATTGCAAAATATCGGACATTCCGAAAATAAAATTTTTGATTCAGTTACTAGGTATAGCAACCCATCAAATTTATACAGGGTGATTCATGAGGAAGTGCAAATATTTTGGGAGGTTGTAGTATGGATTATTCTGAGTAAAAAATGTCATATGAACATGTGTCCTATTGTCAATAGATACAGAGATACGGTCATTTTAAGATGTATTAAAGTATAAAACAAATAAGTTATTGTTGATTTTCAATACTACAATTAAAATTAAATAAATTTACAAGACGGTTCAAGAAAAGGTAAACATCAGAGACGAATTATTGCTCACTCGAATTGTGAATTGTGCGGCGCTCATAAAGGACCGCCAAGATGATATTAGAAAAGTAACAGTAGTATTACAAAGTGCATTGAGGTTGGCTGTGGGATTTTTGAACTATTACTGTAAATTTGTTTATTTTAATGGTTAGTATTAAAAATCAACAAAAGGTCATTTGTTTTATACTTTAATACACCTTAAAATGGCCGTATCTCTGTATCTATTAACAATCGGACACATGCTCATATGACATTTTTGACTCAGAGTAATCCATACTATAACCTCCCAAAATATTTGCACTTCCTCATGAATCACCCTGTATAGAAGGTAAAAAAATTCTTGCATGGTGTATCATATATTGAGTAGAGTAGTATGTTTAAAAAAAAGATGGCGGTTCAATCAATATTATTTTTAAATCAAGTAGTCAATGAAAAAAAACAATTGAAGTCTAGCAAAACTTGTTGAAACAAAAAAGAGTTTAAACTGCATCAGTTGTTTTTTCATGGGCTACTTGATTTAATAAATGTAATATGGAGTGTGTCGCCATCTTTTCTTTAAAACATAGACTGTTTCACACTGCTGAAATCAGAATAAAAAATGCAATTTATTTTATTTATGACAAAAACTCCTTTGTCGAGTCTATAAAAATAGGAAGGTTATATCATTATTTTCTAAAAGCTTTATTAAAAAATTTACAGTGTAATAGGGTACATTTTCTAAAATGTAAAATATTTTATAAAATAGCTTTTAAAAAAGAATTTTGTCAAAAATCTTTGACAGTCTAACCTAATACCGGCCTAAGTTAGTACCTATCTGTAAATGAAACGAGTAACTTTTGTCTGAAAATATTTTTTATAACTTTAAACAAAACAAAACACTAATATATTTAAAAATATATATAATTTCCAAACGTTACAACAATATCCGCGACATGTTTGGACAATATATTATATTTTTAAATATACTTATTAGTGTTTTGTTTTTTTTAAATCATGCATTTCCAACAAGTAAAAACAACCACTATCAATCATTTTATAACTTTCATTGTAAGGGAAATACATATCGAATAATAAAAAAATAATAATACATATTTCAGTTATTTTTATTACCTTCGGTACGACTTTGAATTTTTTATCACTTAAACCTAAATCTGAATCAGCATGAAAACTGTAATATATTACTCATTTAAACGAATCTGTATGATTATTAATAGGTAACAGTAAAGATACACCCTGAAGTGTATTGATATCTATCGTAGGTATAGATTATGAAAACTTTTAGGCATCGGATGCCTAGTTCTTTCTAAGTTCTTTCTACCAGTCTATAAAATCGCGTAAAAATTCGAAAATTTTATGAATTCGTCAAATTTTTGCTTGAAATTCACTACCACGTAACTTCTAAAAAGGTCGAATAATTTAAATATTAAAAGAAAACGATTTTTAAACGAAGTGTTATTTTGATTTTTGAATCTTGAATTTCTTAGAGGTCAAATTTCAATGATAACTTTTAATCGAGCACCTAAACTATTTCACTCCAAAATCAGGAAATGCGATTGGATGCCATTTTCCATATTTTTTGAAATCGACCTGATTAAATTAAATTAAATACGTGATTCTGATTACAGAACTTTTCCTCCAATTCTTAAAATTTCTTCAATTAACACGTTCGCTGCCATGAGTAACATCCATGTTACTCAAATAATGATTAGCTCTGCGTCACGAGTAACACCAATGTTACTCAGCTCGAATTTTATTTAATGCACAGCCGTTTGTTGTGGCTTCCCAGAGAAGATTTCATACTTTATGCTTGACTTCTAGACCATCTTACATGAAAAGATTGTTTATTTGGGTTGCCTAACCGATTGAAATTAATTTATTTGCCTGTCTAGTGCTAGTATCTTGGCTCCAGGGGAAAAAGTGTTAAAGAAAAACGTCTATCAATTATTGTTATTATAAAAATAATACCTATAGTACGAAAATGTATGTCATAAAATATAGAATTTTACTTTTTTTCTTGAAATATAATATCTGCATTAAAAATAAAATACCTAAGTTCTGAAATAAATAAAAAAGTAATTAACTCCTCACCCTCAGAAAATGACCATTAAAGAAAATTAATAAACTCCTTTGGTTTGGTACTTGATAATTATAAAATTATTATCTGTTATCACTTTTATCATAATGTATTAGGTAATAAAAAAATACATTCAAAAATTTACATAAATAAATTCTTCAGTATATTCTAGGAAAATGGATCATTTAATAATGTTATTATAACGAAATACATATTTGACAGCGAAATTTTAAATTAGATTTAAATTCAAAAAAACGTCTAGACGTTCAAAATTTTAAATTTAAATACGAGTAAGTCCATTTTTCAAAAATTTAAAACATGGCATAATTTATTAATAATAATAGGATCCTCCTTATGGTTTTAGGTAAATAATTTAAACAAAACTGAAACTCGAACCTTAAGGTACGTAATTAACAACTTGTTCATTAAGAAGCGACCGAAATGATATTAAGGCTTCTCTTTTCGTTCGTGCAATTTAGGCCCTTCTTCGAGTGTATATTTTGTTAAAAAATTACAGTCTTAAATTAAATGTTATTGGAAAATATGTGTCATAATAAGGACGCCATTATAAAGTAGGGCGTCTCTAAGCAACATCCAATCATTTTAGGCGTCGTTTATGACGTCACATTTACGATATTCTGTTCACAGCGTTATAATCAATACTTTATTTGTTAATAAAACAAAATATAAAGTTTTTTTTACACTTTCACTTTTTTCCACTGAAAACTTTTAACTCTTAATCCAATTACCGACGTTTTTACCAACTAAAACTAAAGATTTTCTTCAATTTGAAAATATTAACTTAGCTACTAATACGTCATTCTGAAAACGTATGCGCATTGAATAAAACGTTTAAATTGACATTACATGAAAACTATAATATTATTATCATTTTTGAAAATCAATGTAACTAATAAAATAAATAATTTGTGTAGCAAATAGAATTTTGTATGGAGTATGAACACGCAATATGCAAGTTCGTATGCCATTAAAGTCCATTTAGCATTTTATTTTGGACTTAAAGTTAGGTACAGATCCATTACTGATTGAATAGATTGTGATCAAAATAATATTTTTTATTTATTTTTTTATGTAAATAAAGGAAAAATTTAATAAAAGAAACTTTGAGCGTTTCATGACACGTTAACGATACATTTTATTTTTTGTCAGTTCCCAGAGTGGAGTAAATTCAATTCGAGATTGTGTTAAAAATATTAATGTCAATGCTTCAGAACTCTGGTAAATATAATTTTTTCGAGAGAATAGATTATAGCTTCTGTAGATGTCCGTAATTGTGTATTAATTAAGTTGGGTGTGTGTGAAATAGCCATAGTTGCCTACAATCTCAATCTTTTGATGTAACACAAATAAAAGCTCTTACTTTACTATTATTTATATCCAAAAATCAAATTTCATCGTTAGTAATGAAGAGGTTATTAAAGTATTCCGTAAGTTTTCTTACAGACTATAATTATCAATTGATTATGTTCGCTCCAACTAATTTGTCAGTTTAGAAAATATAAAAGATCGACTAGTTTTCAATATGTAATTAAAAATACAAGTATTTCGATAATAATGTATTTTAAGAGAGACAGTGACATGCTAATTGTAAGTAGCGTGAGCGCAACGAAGAGATAAAACTCCTATACGCTCTGGGGCTCTGGTCACTAAAACTTTTCAACGGAATACACTGTGTGAGTGAGAATCAATGGAGAAAGTTGGAACATACAAATACGTGATTATTGGACCTGTATTTTAAAAAGATTTAGGTACACACAGAGTGAATCATAAAAGAATGCCAACCCAAGTTTGTGTTTTTTTAAATGGAACAATGGATAAATCTGAATATGCAAAAATATAGTTAAAAAAAGCTAAATATTTTTAAAATGTAAGCCCAATGATCAAGTAATACCATGCCACAATAGGTTTCGATATATCTTAAATAGTTAAGGAACAATCCTTCGTCCACATAGTACTCCCTACTCCACCTCAAAAATACTTTTATAATCGAGAACGAGACAAACTTTTTCAAATTGGCTATAAACTCGATCAAGAACCTCTTTTTGTAAAAAAAATTCAAGAACCACCTCAGCACTTATTGTAAAAGGGTGTATACTTCTAAGACTCGATTTTTTAATTGAGCCCCCTACCCCCTTTCAACACTGTGATAGACGAGGACGATACCAAATTATTTAAATTGAGGAACAAATCATCATCAGAACATTATTCTTAGAAGAAATTTCCACGAACCGCTCCAATATAATTTTAACAAGTTGGACGGTGAACTGAAGTGTGTATCTGTGTATTTCTAAGACTGGGTTTTTACAACGAATGTGCCCCCCTCCAAAATACTTTTATAATCGAGAACGAGACAAACTTCTTCAAATTGGCTAGAAAATCGCTCAAGAATCCCTTTTTGTAAGAAAAATTCAAGGATCACTAATAACTTAAATAAGTTAACCAGCCCCCCCCCTCTACTTGTGTAGATGAGAAAAACAAGTAAATTATGTAATAATTTTTTCTAAAAGTCTAAAATTATTTCCAAAAAAAATGATGTGCTATTTCAAAGATATGAGATATTACAAAGAATTCAGAGAATGAGTAGAGCATTAAGAGCTGAAACTATTTGGGTTTGGAGTAAATAATTTTCATTAGGTCTGTTCGTTTGTTTTGCACTGGCTGCTCGGAACCATGTTCATTTGTGCATTTTCTACTCCTTGTCAAGAGCAGGAGTAAATTGGAGTAAGTTAGTATAAGACAAACGAACAGACCTAGTGGGTCATACAGCCTATTAAATAAAAGAAGAGGCACACTGTGTTAGAGTAGTCCCAACTTAACCTGAGCACAACACGGGACCAAACCTGCGCGAGGCGTGGCTTCAGAGTCCAGTGGCGGAACTAGTTATTTTTTCTGTCAAAAAAATTATTTTTAAAAGTTGTCAAAATTTAAAATAATTACTTAATTTAAATTTTTGTATTAAGTACTAATAATAATTAATTACTGATTTAATACTTTATAAATGAGATCTTCACATTTTTTAAATGCTTGTAATTATTTTTCTTCGACAAAAGTAATGTAATAACTATACGACGGCACTGTCTACGTCCGTTTCTAAGCGACGGCAGTACAAAACTACTGGGCAACATTAATGGTCATCACGTGGTGTGCTCAGGTTACGTTGGGTTTGCTCTATTACCTACTAATTTTGCTTAAACATTCACTTTTTGAGGTTACTGGACCTTAATTTCTTGGAAAAGATGTAAATTCGACCCAGAACCTGATATTTTATGAATTTACTTCTCTAGTGACCTGAGACTTGCTTCTTGGGTGACCAAAACGCTTCTCAAAACATCAGAATCATTATTCAGTGTAGAAACTACTTATGGCTTAGGGAATAAAATTCAAAACTCGTTTATTTTTCAAAATTTTGAAAAACCCAAAAACACGTAACTAAATACTTTTAAAAGCGCTCATTTTGATGTAATCAAAACAACTTGATCGTTTTCTATAGCTAAGCTATGACGTCATCGACTACGTTTTCAAATAGGAATAATAATTTTTAAAAAGTCCATTAGTAGAAGATTTGCTCCTGTGTTCAACGATACTAAAAATGTAGGATCTGTTTATCATTGTGATACCTTTCAGGTTTCAATAATTTAAACCTAATTAATTATTAATCAGTCTAGAAACCCCAAATTTATTAAGTAATTCCTCGATTCACAAGCTATTACGGTCACAGTTGTCTGATAATGATGTTTTTGTCATTCCTATGGACTAACGAATTTATTATTATTTATTATTAATTAATTACTGAAAGTATTTGTTATTTACTTTTTCTGATGTCGGAGAAATTTTTCGGGAAACAAATCTGCCACCCCCCTCAAACTTAAACTTGAATGTTGCAAGTATGGAGGAAAATTCTATCTGAGGCAACAAAAATTCTATGTTGTAAGTTAAATTTAATTCACTGAACGATAATTTTATAAGTAGTTTATGTTACTCTGTTTCTATACGAGTATATGAACTTAGTTTTTTTATACATTATCTTCACCTTTTGCCAAATAATTTATAGAATATTATTTGAAAAACAAACATCTTTATTCGATCAAACGAAATGAAATTTCCAAAGCCGTAGAAAAGACGATAGAATTGTGTAATATATGTAGGTAGTAGACTTCGAACATAAAACATCCGGAAGGAGGGTTAGCAACCGTTGCGTTGCCTATAAGAGAAAATACGACGAAAATTACATTTTAGAAGTCCATGGATGACTCATTTATTCCGTCGAGTTTACTATATTATTGGCTGTCATGATCTTTCCTTATAAGTGGGAGTATAAGCAACCACTTCTATTAGAGAAATTGACTGGAAATCGCTATATTTACTCGTCCATTGCGATCTATCTTATTAGTTAAATGGCTGTTTCCTAATAGCGTAGGGGGGGTATTTTTTTATTCCATTGTTTATATCAATGCATGGGCTATATATACCACAATGATATACTAAAGAAGCACCGACGATTTAAAAATATATAAATTATTTTCCACTCCATAAGAGCAGTAAAACGAAATGACCTAAGAAATCAAAACAGAGCATGGCAAATCATCTGTGATGAAGACTTATAAAAGAGCATGAACTTAGAATATTATGCACTTAACCCATTAACGCCCAGCGTCGTCATATAACGACAGTAAAAAAAAGAGTTTCTTCTTATGACCTTTTCTAACTTTTGGCTATTTTAATTTTTGTGAAATCGATTTTTTTTGACCCTGGGCGTTAATTGGTTAAAATGAGTGTTTTGATAATAAGTAAAATGTTTTTTCTATTTATTTCTTACTATTAAGCTACACTTAATAAAAATATTGGTATTTAAAAGAACCCTTAAATTTAAAATTCCATTGTCATACAATAATAAAAAAAATAAGGGGAACTTTTGACCCCAATATTAGGAGGTTAAGTGGTTTTACATAACTTATAGAAGTTTTTTTATGAATATTGTGAAATTCGACTAATATTAAAATTATTTATATAAAAAAATTCCAATTTTAAAAAGTACCACCTTAATATTTAACTAATGCCCGCCTGATGGATGTATAAATGAGCTATTTACATGTCGAGAGCTTGCAATTTGCTAAAGCATTTTAATTAACAAGCAACAACTTGTGTTATCTTTAAAGGTATGTTAATTGCAACTATTATCATCCCAAATTAGAATACTATAAGACCAACACGTTGGCACTTTAAAACATAAAATAAATGTAGACGTATTTGAACTCACTTAATTAATATCTTGAACAAATTGTTAAATTAGTGAGGGGAAAAGGTATGGATTAAAATAATTAAGTTTTGTTATACTTTAAACCACCGTTTAAGTATAAATTTTCTTATTAGTATACAGGGTTATTCAAATTCGACCGGCACCATGGGGATCTCGCTTATTTGAAGAGATAGAGAAACGGTTAAATTAGAGCAAAATTGCGGAATTTTAGGCCCATTAATAATCTGAAAAGAAAACTGCCCTAGCTGCTTTTGTTTTTGAGCTATTGACAAAAAACCAAAAAATCGAAATTTCGTTTTTTGACTTTATTTTCCTTATTATCAAAAATTTTTAAAATCTGACCGAACTTCTCCTAAGCCATTTTGTATTCTACACCCGATTCCGAAAACACATTTGATGTAAAACGTTTCGGTTTTCTGGAACCATCATCAACTTTAGTTTTTTAAATAGGCGCAATCTTTTGTTTTAGCACCATCTCATAGAACCTTTTCTGCTGATTTCAAAAATGTTTATTACTTGAGTATTTATTTTTAAATTTTGTTCTCAAATAAGCTAATTTGTTAATCAAAATTGAGGATCAAGCTGCTATAGAATAAAAACAAAAGCCGGTATAACAAAACATAAATCCATGCTTCGATTACAACCCGAGATTTTGAAATTTAAACACCTTTAATAAGTTTTTAAAGTTTTTATTTCCTAAATTATGAAGTACATTAATATCATTGTTTACTCAGTTATTTTTGTAATAAACACAAATAAAGAAATCAAGTTAGTCGTAATCGAAGCATGGATTTATGTTTTGTTATACCGGCTTTTGTTTTTATTCTATAGCAGCTTGATCCTCAATTTTGATTAACAAATTAGCTTAGGTATTTGAGTACAAAATTTAAAAATAAATACTCAAGTGATATAAATTTTTGAAATCAGCAAAAAAGGTTCTATGAGGTTCTATGAGGTTCTAAAACAAAAGATTGCGCCTATTTAAAAAACTAAAGTTGATGATGGTTCCAGAAAACCGAAACGTTTTACATCAAATGTGTTTTCGGAATCGGGTGTAGGATACAAAATGGCTTAGGAGAAGTTCGGTCAGATTTTAAAAATTTTTGATAATAAGGAAAATAAAGTCAAAAAACGAAATTTCAATTTTTTGGTTTTTTGTCAATAGCTCAAAAACAAAAGCAGCTAGGGCAGTTTTCTTTTCAGATTATTAATGGGCCTAAAATTCCGCAACTTTGCCCTAATTTAACCGTTTCTATATCTCTTCAAATAAGCGAGATCCCCATGGTGCCGGTCGAATTTGAATAACCCTGTATTCCTTCAGCATTATCCACATTATTCGTTTAATTATAATGAATAAACGAGATGAAAAAAATCATTTGGATTCGTTCTTTATCTACTCAAATTATCACAATAAACCTCACTCACTATAATTAAAATTGAACCAATTTATTCCATTATTATTTTTATATTAACACTTCAATTGATTAAATGAAAGATGCGGGTGCTGTAACAATCAATCTTGTTATATCAAAATATCGTTTTTAGTACACCCAATGAATGAAATTTGAAAAGAAATAATTTTAAAATAGAAGATTTAACATAAATGGAAATGAAAATTCAAAATATGATATTTTGCCAAAAATGGAAAAAATTTACATTTTTAAACTGTTAACAACGAGCCTGTTATCTATACCACTTTACCCAGTTGCAGAAATGAGAAAAGACCTTTACCGAAAAGGTCGAGGCTTTTGTGCCACCCCCTTACAGCACAAGCAGAAAATTCATGCAAACTTCAAATAACTCTTTTTACATATAAATAAAGATATTATAGTCGTTTTCATCTTTCTACAAATTAATTGATGACAAAATTCTATTTTCCTGAGCGATAAGGGAAGTTCACTCTTTTCATGATTTATCGACCAATCGTATTAATTAGTAATTGTAACCACTTTTGCAACTATTTTTATATCAAATGATGTTTGTCTAACTCATTTTTTCAACAATTATGATGGCATATAGTAGTACTTTTCCCCAACATTCCTCTCTCTCTGTTTTTGTTTTTTTTCCCACCGATTAGAATTGCAGCATTTTATCGTGACTATGTATTTATTACTATAATAGATACCAATTCTGTGTCATGGAGCTCATGTTCTGTAGTATCTAATATTTTATTATCAGGAAAATCCGTGCACGTATAACTTCATAGTAAATAAAACTTTTAAGAATGTAAATAGCAGTAACTTCTGAGCCAGATTTAGACTGCGTCATTAGCGTCCGTTTCTCACTAGAACACCCATCTCATCTCATAACAGTGTAACATCTCGCCAGTTTTCCATTAATATCGACCTTATGAACATTGGCGTTACGCTTTCCCAACTTACCGAGTGGTGACCGTTTTACAGATAAAATTCTGCATCTAAATCATTAAACAAAATTAATTTTCGATGACTTAATGCCAGAAATTTAATTTGAAAATTTCGAAAATTAGCAGAAATAGCCATGAAATATCTTTCAAAATAATTTTTGAGGGTAATTAAATTGACTAAAACTAAAAATAAAGCAATTTTTGTTTTATATTTCTATAAATATTGTTTATTATTGAATACATTCAATAACGCTTAGTTGCATAAAGGTGAATTATATTTTAATCCGAGAATTAAATTTATACTCCTTAGATATGGCAACGGTACACAATAAATTAATAAATAAAAATGTCAAAGTTTGACAAACTGTAGGTATTTACAATTCAACACAAAAATAACTCAAATTTTAATTTACTAACGTCAAACTTTGACATTACAGCGTGTAACGTTGCTATATCTAGGAATTATAATTCTAATTCACGAATTAAAATATAATTCACCTTTATGCAACCGAGCGTAATTGAATAAAAAAAGTGTAAAACATTTGACGATTTATATTTTTGTTTTAAGGCAATCGCTATTTCGCTAATTTTCGAAATTTTCAAATTAAATTAATGGCGTTATAAAGCATCCAAAATTAATTTTGTTAACTAATTTAGATGTAGAATTTTGTGCTCTAAAACTTTTATTTGAAGATTTTTAAATTAAATTAATTGGGAAGCGGGAAATTACCAAAGTATGGTTTTACGTGTTAAATCCCTATGCCCGAGAGCTCCCATCACCACTTTTTTAGGTGGCCTATAGGTATACAGCACAGCCGAAAGTTTTATTTTACTGTTTTTGATGTACGTTTTAGAGAATAATGAATTTTTTACAAACTTTCTGGATTATTTCTTTAAACCTCCACTTTTCCCTAAACGTCATCTTTACCTCATTTGGCCTCTGAATTGTACAGAACTAATTCGATAGCTATAGCGACGTCATTATTTCCAAAAGTTTCCATATTTGCATGTAATTTTGATGAAGAAATACTATGCTCATCCAGTGGCATACCTAATAGTAGGTTCGAGTATTTGGTTATGTTCATTGATAAATAAATTTAAATTTCATTACGTAATTCAAGCATTTACTTCCATTACTCAATATACAAAGATTACGGGGAAAATTAAATACAAAACACTTTATTTATCTTGCACTATCAAAATAGGCGTATTTATCCATATTCTAAAATACGTTTACATAATTAAATTAAAAAAAATACGGTAGTTAAAAAGTCGATGAATGCCACGATAAGTCGTTTATTTTATTGAAAATTGATTAATCTCCCGATACTGCCTATTAACTTGGTCATAGTTCTAGTCGTAAGTTCGTCGAAACTTTCTGTAAAGAAGAATTTTATGAATGATCACAACTCTCACTCATAAAAACGTAGTAAACTATATGGAGAATTTCATACTAAGATGTTGTTTTAGTAATTTTAAACTCTATGAGACTTATAAAGAAGGTCGAATTAGATTTCTAGTAGCTTAAATATGATTGGCTCGAATGTTTTTTAAGGTTTCTTGCTTCCTAGTGCGTTAGTATGGTGCAAGTAGTCTATGAGTTCGGGTAGTTCGAAATGTAGTCTTCCATTATGAATGCATGTTTTTATTTTGATAATACTTTTTTGAGTTTTGTTTTGTAAAATTTTTTTTTAAATATTTCGTTAATGGAGAGACAAGAGTTGAAAAATGCAAGAGGTAGGAATATTAGTGCATTTTTATAATAACCTTCCTTTATTTATTCAAATTGTACGCAATTTGTTTATAGCGCGTTTATTTTATTACTTTTTGCGTAGTTTATTTAAGCCTACTTTAATTTAATCAATTTCCTTTTATAACAAAATGCATTTTAATTTTATTTTTGAATTAAAAATAAAGAGTTGTTGGGATTTGTACAATAAAAGCGTCGAGTTCAAATTTATCCACGCACATTCCATTGCCTTGGAAGTGCAGTTAGAAATTGTTAACATACCTACTCTACTTAAAACTAGTAACCGCAACGAAATTCCTTTAAATAAAACCGATTAATAAGCACATCTTTGCCGTATCGATTTTTTTCAAAAAATTAAGCGAAAATTTATTTGGTAATTTTTCTCAAATTGGTAGTAAAATCTTACGAGAAATTGGTTGGTTTTCTTTATTTAAGAGTTTCCGGCAGGTGCTGATTCACCTCGATGATAATCGTTAAATCATTCTTGGAATGCAACGCATTTTACTAGTGCGTAACGTAAGTTTAAATTAGAAATTTTGGACAAAGATAGAAGTACGCCAGTTCTCATTGTAAACAGTTCTCACAATACTAAAACAATTTTTGCTCAAACCAAGAATTCTCATTTCCAAAAATACATTGTATTTTTGGAAATTTGACCAAATAAATGAAGCTCGTTAATATTAACGGATATTACGTGTTGTCTCTTAATATATGCAGCGTAAAATTGTGTCATATAGTTTGTTTACTGTTAATGAGCATAATGTTAAAAATAATGCGTATTGATAAAGAAAAGTAAATGTGTAATCTTAATTATATATAAACTTTGTTCCTCAAATTTCGATAATAAAAACGCGGAAGTTCAAAAACTTTCGAAAACAATGGGTTTATAAATACCAACCCCAAATCATAATAACTACTTAAAAAGTCATTAAAATCCTATCGGTTTGTTTAAAACAATATTCAATTAACTAAAATGCAGTCTCAAAGTTTTGAAACCACCACAAAAGATCCTTATCGTGATCCTTAAATGATAAAAAATGAAAATTTAAAATTTTTTAAAAAACTTTCGCACAAAATGCCTTTTTATGCAGCTTTAATCTTTTAAAGTGTTAAAAAGCGTGTTGTATGAGAAAAAAATTAATGCGTGAAGCTTATATAGTGTGAAAGAATTTAAAAATAGATTAGAAAGTGCAATGCACCCGAATGCATGTGGTTTTCGTTTCTTCAAACTACCCCTAGCTTCCCGGGACTCTTTTCCCAGGCCGTTCCACCACATAATCTATGACCTGTTTAGTTAGAAACCCTATTTTTATCAGTTGGCACACGAAGCGAAGCTTTATATTTCTTAAAACGTACAAAACTACGCGTCTTTTGAGTCGGAAAAATAACAATAAAAATCGAATTTTTAAACAAAATGTTTTCAACTTCAAAATTATTAAATAATCACAATTGTTAATAAAATTAATTGTTAAATCGCACGCCACTGTAATTTTTAGGTAACTAGATATTAGTACAGGTATTGTTAAAACCTACCCTTGTCTAGTAGGTAACCCTTGTACGGGACTGTATCTTGAAACGGGCCATTGTAAAGCGCGGGAAAATTTTAGTAATGCATAGATATACGGTAAAGACTATTTGGTCTATCTGATGAATAGGAATGTATAATTTAAGAGGTTTAGTTTCACATTCACTATTATTAACAATTGATGCACTATACAATCGGATTTAAAATACGACCGTTACATAAATTTGAGCTCTAGTAGGTAGCGCATGTAAGAAGTACAAAAATGTAGATCTTAAATAAGAGCGAAAATGTTTAATTTTGTAAATCCGTAAAAATGCAGAGCTTTGTCTAACTCAAAAGCACAAAGGCACGAGAGACGTAAAAGACTGGATTTGTACGTAAACTTCTGAATATTAATAAAACGATGAAAATGTGGAACCGAAAAATTGTTAATTAGGACGTATAAAGGATAATTAAGAAACACGTCATAATAAATGTTGGGAATAAAATTAATGATTAAAAAAACACACCTGTTAAAAGCTGACTACTAATAGCAAAAGGTATACTCAAAAATTATTTTTAAATGCCAATTGAATTTATAATTTTTGTATTTTTAATTAATAATAATTTATTAAGGATACCACAGTAGGAAATTTTAGACCGTTCTTTCAAATTACGAGTTTAATTATAAAAGTAAAGAGCGGTAATTCTTATTTTGATCCTTTTTAATGTTTCTTCTTATTTGAAGTAGTTTTAATTTTTCCACTTTAATAAATAAGCAATAATAGCATCAAGAAACATCTAAAAGATATTACTTTTGTGCCTCAAAATAGGTTATATATCGAGTAAAAGGGAAAATTGTTTCTCCATATTTTCTGATGCTTACCATATTTTAACATAATGGCTACCTACCAATCCAAAGATCGTATGGTCCTTTTCATAGTATCAAAATCTTTATGATTTAATAACTTCTTGATGCATTTAAATTAAAATAAAATTTTACAATAATCTGCCACGGAAAATAGAAAACAATAAAATCTAAAATGGCAGAATTTGTGTGCTACATCAAGAATTATATAACTTTAACACTTTGGGTTTTGTATTATTGTTTTCCATGGCAAAGGAAATTATTTATCTAAAACGTATAATCTTACTCCATTTGTCAAAAATAATTATAGAAAAACAATTTTCCCATGGTAAATCATCCCTATGAGTACCCAGCTTAACTGTGCAATTCTAGACCCAGTATAGACAGGACAAGCTTGTAGATACGTAGATAAATAAGTTAATAGGCGTTTTTTTTTATTTCTTATGAACTACGGATACGGCAACTATCTTCATTATTATAATACGGCTTTGAGCCATCAGAAATAATTGAACATTATAAGTAGTAATAATTGTTTGAAAAAACTCCAAATGAGTCCCCTTCAGAGGGGGCATAGTAAAAAGACCAAAATGTGCTACTTCAATCTCAAATTGATGTGCTTTCGTAATCACAATTCGCCATTTTCTATACTGTTTATAGGCTTAAACAAATAAAAATTAAATATTTCCGTCCAGAAACGAAGACGAAATACAAACTTGTATATTTTTTGAACCATTCGCTATTTATCATTTTCCCATTATAACGTAAAATATGACAAGGATAACGCAGTGAAACTGAAGTGCTCCTAGGATAATTTTTCTATTTCTGTTTTTTATTGTTTAAAACTACAACAATTCTTTTAATCACGTAGAAAAAATAAAAACATTTATTTTCAAAAGAAATACACTCAATCAAGACTAAAAGCAGATGACATCGTCCCCAAAAAGGTAAACTAGCGAATCTGCAAAATCGCGATTTTGTAAAACAAAAATTCATCGGTGTCTGTAAGATTCGTCTTATTTCGTTTCTATGATATTTTTGAATATAATGTGCTACTTTAAGGTACCTTAAGGGCTATAATAAGAAGTTTGAACATTTTCAGTTTTAACGGCCTAAAATTCAGATTTGCTAGAACTATAAAATTGCAGGGTTCCATATAAATGGTCCTAATAACTTTATTTTTGAAATGCGACTACATGTTATATGAGAACAAATGTCCTAAAGGCGCCAATTTACACAACTGTGCACAAAAATCCAAAATTCATATCGTGAAAAAAAAAGTTAAGGGTTGTTGAAAGTGGGAACTTTTCGTACCTTTTTGTCGTTTTTGTAGATTCTAATTTTGTACATTTATTTGTATAAAAAGAATTATTTGTGCCACAATTGAAGACCTTTTTTAGAATTTAAATAGTAGTTTGTTTTATTAGGAGTAAAAATGTAAAACTTTTTTAAGCAAGTCTGTAGGGCTTGTCAGACGAAACGAAGTTGGGTCTGACAACTAATAAATTATAACAGAAAATTTATAAAAACATTACCTTTTTACATTACAAATGCTTAGAAATATAATTTTACCTAGGAAGTAAAAGTTCACTTTTACCTCCTCTAAAGTTAACTTTAACCTTACTTGTTCAGTAACAAAATGTCAACTTTTTTTGACGTTTGAAGCAAAAATAACTTTCTATTCCTGAATAATTACTCTATCAAATAAAAAAAAGATCAGCTCTATGCGTTATTTAATAACAGAAAAAAAATGTTTTTGAACGATTTAGCGCATGAAATTCGCGAGTTTATTGTAGTCAAAAACCAAGATTTATGCAGTTTTTAGAGTTTAAAATGGCTGTATCTAAGTAACGGAATGAGATACAAATCTGAAACTTTACTATTATGTGCATTGGTCATCTACCATTCAAATCCACTATCTAACTCAATTTCGCCAAATTTGCAGATTCGCGAGTTTACCATTGTGGGGACGACATATAAGAAGTTGATAGATTTTAATGACGGAATCTACCCCGAACTTTAGCGCCTTTAATACCTAGATCGAATCATGACGATAGAGAGTCAATCGAAATATTTATGTAGTTCCTAAAATACTCCATTTTGATAAGCTTTTTTTGTGAAATCTAAAAGATTGTTTTTCGTGGTTTTTAAGAGATCCATTTGGTCGAGATTGATGTCTAAATCTCGGTTGCCACTATGGGATATATTTTAATGCTATCAGGGTGCATTTGGTTCTCCACCCTGTGTACCTGCATAGGGATTACATAAAAAGATGAATTCTGTTGTATTTTCTTTGAGATTTACCTATAGATACCAGCCAGCCATACCTAGGCCTATGGGCTATTTGAACCGATGATCTTTAATTATTGCTGATCTTGATTTATTTGTCGTACCTACAGATGGATACAGTAATTTATGGATAACCTAACAGTACGTACAGAAAAAACGTAGAAATGTGTGCAATATTGTGAATCAGATAAACTTTTGTGCTCCAAACTCACCATGACCAAAAAATACCTCCTCTGCTATGTACAGTCAGCCTCACAATTATTGGCCACCCTGGCTATACGCTAGGGTGGTTATTAGCCAACAACGACAAAAAGCAGAAAGGGAAGTTGTTGATTTACTACTTGTTGGCAAAATAAAGTTACCCCACAATTTAAGTAATGGGTGTTATGATGGTTTCATCCACAATTCGTGCTAAATGTATAGCTCGGGTGGCCATTAATTGTGAGGTTGACCTAATCAATAAAGAATTTTGATTGGAGGTGAGGGGTAGAGGGTTCTCCCAATAAAAATTAAAAATGACGTAAGGGGTGAAATAGATTTTCACCCCTTATTGTTCCTGTCACCGAAACGAGTCGATGGACACCTCCAAAAGGACCCTATGTGCTTTGATAAAAATTAGACAAAAATTGATTATTGCGGTTTTAATCTTTTAATTAATCCACGGAAGCGTGCTTCGGCTGAAATTAATTCTAAAACTCAAGAAAACAAGGATTAACCATAAAATTACGATCTAAAAGCGGATTTTTTCAATGCTGTAAAGTCCGTATTTTAATTTTTTGCACTAAATGTGCTTAATAGTGTGTTTTCCAAATGAATTATTTTTCAAAACTTTCAGTACCTAAGTGAGCAAAGTCGGACATCGAGGCATAACAGTTTTAGTTAGGCTTACATTAAAACTCCCTATTACATAAAATTAATTTAATATTACCTAGGTATTCACAACT
Source organism: Malthinus seriepunctatus (assembly GCA_963924605.1). Lineage (NCBI taxonomy): Eukaryota > Metazoa > Arthropoda > Insecta > Coleoptera > Cantharidae > Malthinus > Malthinus seriepunctatus. The sequence continues at coordinate 22,391,773 of OZ004600.1, read as the reverse complement.
TTATACGCCTTTATCTCAACTTTAGTTCGCATACGAACTTCAGGTCCACACTGCAGTTCTGAACCCTTATTTAGAGGTAGCGCCCAAAAATCTATGACAACCGACCTCGACATTTTGCTGATCCAGAAAAAAGTTAACAAACTAGATATATTAGAAAAATTCTTTTTTCTAATATATAGGTAGGTAGGTAACGATGAAGTTTAACTTTCCCGCCGAGGCAGGAAAAGTAGTCAGACAAAGTACTTTTCTCTGTCTAGGCAGGAAAAGTAAAATCTTAACCGCACATAATTTTTATTTTTTAACGTAAAAAATGTTTTTAAGCATTTGTAATGTAAAAAATTTAATGTTTTTTAAATTTTCCTTTATAATTAGTTCGTTGTGTTTAATAATTAGCTTTTTTTTCCAAATTTAAGTTAATTTAAAAAATATTTGACAATTGAACTACAAGTAATTGACAAGAGATGGTGCTCTTTCAAAAATCAAAATTTTCAGTTTTACGCTTTACGTTTGCAGAAAAAATTTAATGTTTTATGCGGAGTAAAAGTAGTTTTGTGTGACTCGCCTGTATTGCCTGACTCGCTCGCTTCGCTCGCTCTTCAGCCAAACACAGTCTTGTCACACAAAACGTCACTTTGTCTCCTTATAACACAAATAACTATTATTAAATATTTTCCGGACTCTAAAAAATGGTACTTCGAGCCGGCTCTGTTGATACCTGAGGGATTATTACAACAAATGCTTCCTTATTAATTTTTTCATTACCATCATTACCAAAAGCAAGCATAAATGAATTACTTTTAATTTCAAGAATTTGCAATTTTAAGATTTTTGCCTTACAAAATAAACGTTTTGAAACATCAAGTATTTTTTAAACAATTTTGAACTAAATGGAGCGAATTAGTTTTTAAGTTTGTTAATAAATAATTAATTTATTACACGCAAAAGTTTGATTATAAACACATAATACCATCGACATGTAAGGTATCTAACCATGTAGGACGTAGGTCCATAAAGATTTTAAATACGTATAAATTAAAACAACATACCGTGTCCAATTAAATAATTATTAAATGATAACTAAAGGAACTAACTTTTTGAAAGTTTGTAGATCAATTACATGAAAGGTGTCGGATGAAATTTTATATTTTAATTAAACAAGTTTTTTTTTTAATTTCAATAAAAAAAATAAAAAAGCGAATAAGTTTGATGTCTCCAAAATTAATGGTGTATACCAATAATTGTTTAATTCCAGTAATAATAAGAACGTCTTCAGAAAGTTGCTCAAAAACTAATTTCTACCAAATTCCATCTAAAATGTCCAGATACGAAAAATAAAATTTTTATACGCTGTCAACAATTTATTATTAAAAAAAGAATTAATTCCAAAGAAATTGTTGCTAATAATTATTCTTACTCTTTTTTGACGTAGAAAAATATTTATGACGTGATGTAGTAAAATGTGCATCATAGAAACGTACCTACGCAGATATGGTTTTAAGCATTAACATAAAAAGATAAAAAATGAAATTCGAGCTGTTAGAAGTGAAAAGCGCCGACAATGGAAAACCAAACTCTATACGTACCCCAAGTTTTGTTTAACCATAAGATTTTTAATAATTTTTATTCCACATTGGTCTTACACAGTCATAAATGTTACGAAAATTACAAATTCGAAGAATTTTGAAAATATCCTAGTGGTTTAGCCTTAGAAGAATGTGGCCCTCACTTGTTTTTTTAATTAACTCAAAAAAATTCTTAGTGAAAACTCTCTTAAAACTGACTTTAATCTGTCTGGTAAAAGTAGATGGTTAATGTATTTGAAGGGGTCATCAATTTTCCAAAAAACTCACTTCTAGTCTCACACTCACACACACTCCATCAGGCAAAGGCGATATATTTCAGGAAGTCAAAACCAGAGAGCACTTAGTTATAATTAAATTATGTATGGAAATTTCCCAGTGAGGATTTCTAGTGCCACAAACAGAAGATGTCAAACTAACCTTACAAAATACCAAATATGCTTCAGAATGTTAAACGATTTACGTAGGTACACGTATGAGTGGAATTATACAGTATGATTCATTTGTTTTGTTCAACCAGCAATCTTCAAGTTGAATATCCCTCGAGCCAGAGGATTTATGTAAATTTTATACTTTCTGTGTAACACTTGTGCTTGTTGCCCCAAAAAATTCCTTTCTTTATGTTTAGTGGTATTTAAACTTGGAGGAAAACCTCCCTTAATTTGAATTATTTACCCTTAATTTGAAATTATTATAAAAACTTGTTAAATTAAATGTAAAACGATTCAGAAAGAAAGCAAACAAATGTACGAACTAAAATAAAACATAACAAGGACCTTTCAAGTGAATTTTTCAAGAATTAAAAGACGTTTCGACTATCTACGTTTTACGACCGAACTGATCACCCATTTTTTTCATACGAAAACGAAAATGCTTCAAATTGTTGCATCATTAGGTTAGAGTCGCCATTTCAAATACAGGGTGATTCATGAGGAAGTGCAAATATTTTGGGAGGTTGTAGTATGGATTACTCTGAGTCAAAAATGTCATATGAGCATGTGACCGATTGTTAATAGATACAGAGATACGGTCATTTTAAGGTGTATTAAAGTATAAAACAAATGACTTTTTGTTGATTTTTAATACTAAAGAATAAAATAAACAAATTTACAGTAATAGTTCAAAAATCCCACAGCCAACCTCAATGCCCTTTGTAATACTACTGTTACTTTTCTAATATCATCTTGGCGTTCCTTTATGAGCGCCGCACAATTCACAATTGGAGTGAGTAATAATTCGTCTCTGGTTTACCTTTTGTTGAACCACCTTGTAAATTTGTTTAATTTTAATTGTGAGTATTGAATATCAACAATAAGTTATTTGTTTTATACTTTAATACATCTTAAAATGACCGTATCTCTGTATCTATTGACAATAGGACACATGTTCATATGACATTTTTTACTCAGAATAATCCATACTACAACCTCCCAAAATATTTGCACTTCCTCATGAATCACCCTGTATTTTGTGGAAGATGAGAGGGTGGAATAAAACATTTAGTCAACACTATTCTCTGATAGTCAGTAGATGCACTTATTTCCAAATTATGTCTACTTCAGGTATGCGAGTTTTTCACAGAGTGGAAAATTTTTTATGCTGTCAAGTGAAAATCCCACTCGCTTTTCGAAATTGTATTAAAAATAATTAATTTATAAAGAAAAACAAAATGAAAAAGTTTGAAATTGTGTAAATAATAAAACCTTTTTCTGTTTTCTAATAATAATTGAAAAGCGAAGATAAGTCACTTACGTTCTTAAAATGGCAAAAATAATTTTTTTATACTTTTTTCTAAGCTCCTTAAACATCTTCATCAATTTACCAATCTACTTTTCTTTATTCAATAAGCTTTTATTTACTAAATCATCTTAGAGGATTTCTTCTTTCTAAATTTTTCCATTTTCCACATAACATGAACATTGAACAATTCCAAGTAGCATTGTAATCGAATCTTAATTTGTAAATAATTACACTGTTAAATGAAATATCTTACACTTTGGACTTGAATTTGAATAATTTTTCAATTTATAACGTAACAATATGAAGAAGACTTATATTCACTTAAATTTTCAACGTTCAATTAAATACAATTTAGGATCTCCAAAAACCCCTAATTATAAAATAAATATTGAAATATATCTAAGTTAATTTAGCCTTAGGTGGAGCTTGATGAGGGTTTCAGTACACTAAACTGATGCATATGCGTTTTGCTCTGTTGAAAAATTAAAAATTTAGGGCTCGTGCGGTCATTTAAAATGTATTAAAGCATAAGAATTCGACTCCCCTATAAAAGATAAAGTTAAAAAAAATAATCGCTTTATTGAGGGTAGTTTTTTCAACGGGAAACAACAAGGTCCCTTTTCTCTCGAGTACATTGAACGTGGAAGGACGATTCTTAAGTTTCATCTTTTACTATCGTTACAAGTTAATTAGCCATCCATTTGTAATTTATTGTTACCAAAATAATTAAAAAAATATTTATTCAAACGGTAAAGTATTTCAAAACAAGTTGTAAAAGTAGGTACGGTACGTTGACTCTCAAGAAGAGCATAATTCAATCCTAGCTACTATTTTCTTCTATTTGAAGTAATAACTATGTATAAACAAATTCATTGATAAAAATTTTTATCTATTAAAACGATTTCTTATCATCTTTTTTTCTTCGTATACGTATAATGGAAAAATTACGTATCCGAAGAAAAAAGCGTAAACGTAAAGTGAAGTAGGCATTTAATTGTGAATTTTTTTCAGGATCGGAAGGAGGAACTGCTAGCCAAGGAGGCTCTGATGCAAGTTTTGGTGTTAGGAGAGGCAAGTGCAAATGGTTTAATGTTGCTAAGGGATGGGGTTTCATAACTCCCGACGATGGTGGACAAGATGTATTCGTACACCAGGTGAATATTTTAAATTATTTAAATAGCAAAACATGTTTGAACGAATTCCGATCGTTCTGTTATTTTTATATCTATTGCATGTTATTTTTTCTTGATACACGTGTAAACCTTGCACTATTACTCATCGAATTTTTGGCAAACAACATGGATGATAGTAGTGAGAGAGATGAGTAGTCGAGATTTCGTAGTAAATATACGTCATTCATACAACAAAAGTTACGAAAATTACTATAATTTGTTGTAATCGTTCAAATAAAAAAAACGATAAATACCAAATTTATTTTTTTTAATACCAATAAGTAGGCTTAGTAGGCCTATCTTGATTTTAAAAAAATACGAATTAAATTTGATTACCTTCTCGAAAATTTGTTATACAAAACCCTATACAAATGGAAAAAATTATGAAACTATTATAAACGAATTTACAATAATTTTGTAAACTACTATAATTTTTATTTTTGAGTTAAAAAAAAATAAAGTCGTCCCCTTTTAGGCAATATTCATTTATAATACATAATAGTAAAAATTTCTAATTTTTTGTAACGCCTTAAGTGAGTTTTTGCTCTATTTAAGATGTGACAAGTACCCTTAAATTATAAATAAATTACCTCTCTCATCAAATTAATTATAAACTTTACCTAATCATCATAAAAAAGTTTGCAAGTCAGTAGCGCTTTTTTTACGATCTGTCTCATCTTTCGGTTCACAGTGTTGAATTTAAAGCGTCGAGAAAAATTGTCATTTGGAAATTATTTCATATTTTTCCAAGAGCAAATTAGCAACTTGAAGAATTGAATTTGTATTCGTTAATTACATCGGGTATTAAAAATTTGTTTAATATTGCTATTTAATATTCATTAAATTAACATAATTAACCAGTAGGATATTCTGCATACTCCTAAATACTTGGTTAATTTCTAGAAAATGACAGAAATTAAAATTGTAATTAATTCATAAAGATGTGTAAGTTAAAATTAAGTTTATTTTACTAAAAAGAATTTTACATAGGGTGTTTCAAAATCTCTAATTAATGATGGGGGTAGGGTCTTCAGTCTTCAGAAAACATCAGCATTTGAATTGCCTATTCAAAATTTAAAAACTATATTTTTTTGTCAAAATATGCCGATATATACACTAAAAAGAAAAATATGTACAAAATTGGAGGAATATGAAAATATATGAACTATTTTTAGTCAAAATAGCTCTGATACATCCCTAATCTCTGTCCACTGAACAGATCCAGCTAAGCCACGCCCCAAAAACGGCTAGGGTCTTCAGTCTTCAGAAAACATCAGCACACCGAAATATCTCCTCTTGTATGTAGTTTTGGTTATAACATTTATTTTAGTCCCTTTTATGTTAAAAATCGAAAATAAAAAAGTGATGAAATGAAAATTTTGAAAAACATGACCCATGAGCAGTGACGTAACTTAGAGTTTGGGAGCCCTCCCCCAAAATCTAGAGTGGGTACCCTACCCGTTTCCGTTAATAATCATTTTATTTAACAATAAATAGATTTTATAACAAAACTTCAAACTAAACGATGTTTCTGGGGCCCTTTCTATCCTAAGGCCTTCCCGAATGGCGGGCCCTGGGGGGCAGTGTTAGTGGCGTAACTAAGAGTTTGGGACCGTCTCTTAAAATCCAGAGTGGGGTCTCTACCCATTCCCTTTAATAATCATTTTATTTAACCATTAATCGATTTTATAACGAAATTTTAAACTAAACAATGTTTCTGGGGCCCTCACGCAACACGGGCCCTGTGGGCCCGTTATTTACGCCACTGCCCACGAGTTGGCAGAACGACAAATAGAAACATGACTACACTACAACGATCGGCTGAAATGGACGCAAATTCCAAAACTGGTATAGCGATATCCACCGAGAACAATGGTCGCGCCACACATTCCCAGGCTTACCTTCAAGGGTAAGTCTGAACGATGTCCAAACGCTCCGGTTTGACCTGCGCAGGCTTAAAATAGAGAATAAGGCGACCCAAAAAGGAATGAAAAGACTATAAATCAGATGCAAATTTATTTCAGAGCTTTTAGGTCTCAGACATATCTGAAACATGATATGTGAACATATCTGCAGATAAGACTTTTGTTTAAAATCCCTCTTCACCTTCAGGCCAATTATACAAAAATCAATCTTTTTCTCTGTTTCCTCATGAGTTTCCCTTTGAAGCTTGCAACAGAGCCTTTTGTTGAATGTTTGTACGGTTTCACTTTAGTGAAGTGGGGATGGGGGGTTTAATAAATCTCGCACAGACATACAAAGAAAATTTAAAGATCGTAGGATGAGCCTTCAGCGCCTCCCTCCACTCGTTCTCCTTCTCCCAGGGCTTTTTGCCAGAAATTCAGATTTTTATTAAGATCTTTATGTTCTTTGGTACCAAACTTATATGCACCTAAAAGTGCGCATTATTAATGATTTGTGAGGTATCACCCTTCCATTTTTTAAATAGGGATAATGTTTTATGCAGTCTCCTAGTTATTGGCTCGGCTAGTTATTGTTCGATTGTAATCAAAACAAATAAAACCCATGATTTTAAAGATGATTATTACAGAGACCATATAATGATATAATTTTAATATTTTTAACGCCGACTTTAATCGGTCAATTTTTATATTTTTAATGTCAAATGATAGTAGTCTTTATTCTAAATGAAATGGTACGTACTGAAAAAGTTGATTTTAGTGCAATATTTATTAGAAGGAAACCCAAGATGTAGGTACAAGTGCGTCTTGGAACGTACAAAGCGATAAATGTCAAACGTCAGTGTTAAGAGTTCAATTAACCGACATAATAATATTGAAGTATTGGTGAATGCGATAAAAATCCTTAAAAAATAAAAAAAGTTAAATTTTGGTTATCATTGAGTTTAGAAAAAAATTCTCTATATTAGCCAAAGTTAAAAGAAATAGTCATTTAAAAAAAACAGTTGACTATGGCTTAACATTAAAGTTGGCGTTGAAAAATATCAAAATTAGGTTCTCTATGTATAGTATCTTCAGAAACATTCATTTTGTTTTTATTTGTTAAAATCGAACAATAAATAACTGAGTTATGCCTTGCAGCGTTTTTTTTTATAAAAATTTTTTATTGTTTAATGGAAATATTTATTGTTTGATGGAAAATTTTGTTCTCTTACAATTACTTTTAGGGAGAAGCATTCCATATCCTTAACACAGACGAAATACGCGTAATTCATAATCGCTTTTCATGTGTGTATTAGATACAAAATAAGTTTATATTTTTTATACTTTGACATTTTGTTGAGTTGATAAGGTTTTCAATTAAACACACACAATACATCCAAACATCTATTATCCAGATCAAATATTTCTTTTATTTGTTATTTGATGATGAAAATCGCACTCACATTAATAATGAGTTAAATGACTTTCGCAAAAAAACTACAGTTAAACATTTCTAATAATCGAATTTAAGTTTACATGAAAAACCATGCTACATGTAGAAGTAGGTAATCGAAAGAAAATACAATTTTTCATCAAATCGTGTAGTAAAAATGTATGAGGTTCTACAAAAAACTCTAAATATTATGACATTTTTAGTTTAAGGAAGACCAAAGACGTTTTAGAGCAAAAGGGGTGTGTACTAGTGCCTAGAGCTCTTCTCAAAAATTTATATTGAGAATGAGTTCTAGACTTTTTAATTTGCATCTGCATTTCAAAAATTTACAAAATGACGATATTCTCAAATTTTGCCTATTCTTTTAAGGTCAAACGCGTATCTAAAGGCGCTTAAACATAAAATTTAAAACTTTTAATTTTCACACAGGTAGTGAAGAAATTTAATTTTCATTTATTACAATAAGCAAATCAAATATTTTTCTAAATTATCATTTTTAAGAGAATGACGAACACTTTAGGGTTCGCGCGAGTCTAACAAAATTTCGACAATCTCGCATTTTTGCCTTGTAAAAAAATGCAAGATTTGAGGCGCAAAACGCTCATTTCTCGCGAAAAATCTCGCAAGTGAAGCTATAGGGGCTTTACGCGAGTCTCGTGAAATTGCGAGAATCTCGCATTCGCGCCCCGCAAATGGCGCAAATGCGATTTACATATACAATAATTTAGAACATGTTCTAATTTCATGTCATGTTCCAAATTATTTTATTAAAAAACGTCAAATTTCGATAATTTCAACTAAAAATTTTCATTCAATTTTTTTTCAGTAGGACTGAAATTAGCCTAGTGGTATACGAGTCTAAAGACGTAAAACTACAACTTTTACTACGAAAATCTGTTATTCAGTTAAATTGCCTATTCAAAATTTAAAAACTATATTTTTTTGTCAAAATATGCCGGTATATGCACTAAAAAGAAAAATATGTACAAAATTGTAGGAATATGAAAATATATGAACTATTTTTAGTCAAAATAGATCTGATACATCCCTAATCTCTGTCCACTGAACAGATGCAGCTAAGCCACACCCAAAAAAGCGCGCGATATTAGAATAGACTTTTATTATTGATCGAATTTTTAAAATCCGGTTTACAACACTCACAGAAGAATTGACATGCGTCAATCTTATTTAAATTTGTGGGGGGGTGGCTTAGCTGCATCTATTAGATGGACAGAGTATAGTACTATATTTTACCCTGTTGTCTCAAAAAGGTGTATTAGATCAAAGAACATATACAGTAAGTTACTGTTACTGTATAGGTAGTCTTTGATTAGATCAAGGCTCCTCTAGCCGTCGACTATTTTACCACTTCGCGGAAGCTGGCACTGCCGCCTGTGTATTGATTTTAATATAGATATTGGAAACCTATTAATGCCTAAAATTTTTGGTTAAATCCAAATAAATGGTTAAAGTTTTAAAACTCCCCCAATCAACGGTTAAATTTTTCACTATTTAAAAAGAAAAGAATCTCGGTCAAAAATCAAAGCTCTGATTTGTTTGCAATTTGATGTTTAATATGATTCCAAAGCCATGTGGAAATATACCCAAATTGTAGTTTTATGCCCTTACGAACATTGTTTTATATATCTTACGTCTTGCGTTTTTAAAAAGAAAAATGACACTTCAAAAAGGCTCCAACTTATAACTCTCTTACAAGCTTAACCAGATGTAGAATTAAAGTTGATTTATAATAGGCATTCATTTTAAATAGTTAATTAAAAATTTAGTAAATAACGTAGTAAAGCTCATTGAGGAAAACATGTAGATTATACGTTTTTGTATACAAAAATATACCTACAATATTCATCTCCGGATGTGGTTTACTAATACTACTACAATAGAAATAGAGCAAACAAAAAAATGCCTAGATTAAAGGCAAAGTTTAAAAGAATCTAGACATCTAGAGGAAAGCCAAACGCACCGAATTTTTTATTATAAATAATTACAAAAAAAACAATAAAAATTCCATAGTGTTGGTATAGTGCTGGGAATTATTAAAAATATTAATGGAATACCCCAGAATTAACAATGTAATTTATTAAAATTAAATTAGTCCCGAAGTTCGTATAGGTATAAGAAGTTTTCACTTTTTCCAGAAGGGGTAATTTTGAATGTTTCCATTTTTTACCAATCGTTCATCGCGTAAAAGCGTCTAGGTAAATGTATTTTTAATGTTAAAATTATAAAATAATAATCAACTCCTTCCTTTTCCGGGTAAAAAGAAAAAGTTATACTTTATACTTAGTTTGTGAGTTATAGTGGTTATAGTGACAGGGTTTGTTTGATGTTGGAAGAATTATTTAAGAAAATTATTAGTTTTCCTACTTATTTTGATTTCCTAAAAACCACAAAAAGTTTTTTTTTTAAATAGTTTAGCTTAAATATTTGTTTCCTTAAAAAATCGATTTATAAATATGAAGAAAATGGCGACTATCCTCTCGCACTTATATTTTTAATTTTCTTTTTATTTTTGCGAAAGTTTGGTAATAATTAATTAATTTAAAAATATTAATAAACAGGGATAAATAATTAGTTTCAAAAAATTTACGGTTGCTATTAAAAAACAAAATGGTGGCCAACAAGCTTACCCAATTGCATTGTTTTAAACTTTTAAAATGCTCGATTAATTTTACAATAATTTTCACTTACTTTTATTCTTATAAACCTAAGGAGCTTTTCAACTATATGTTTTTGCCGTGAAGTGTAATTTTTTTATTTTTATTAAATTCGTAACCAATACTAGTTACATCCACACATGGGCCAATTTAGAAAAAGGAACAAGTTTTAAATGGATTATAAAAAGCTCTCATGTATGCATGCATACCACCGGGTTCACAAATATAATAGGGAGGTAGTTAACGGGATACGCGAAAAGCTTTGTGTTGTTACCCTCCTGCTTTCCCGTTTTTTACTAACTAAACAGGTATTTGTAGCCCAGCTATAGCCACCTAACAACCATATCGGTGATTGTGTTATTATTGTATTATTGTCACGCCAGTGATGTGTTGAACTTGTCAAAGCTTATAGATGTTAACTATGATTTATTGTTATTTAAACGCTGCATTTTTTAACGCCGTGTTTTGGTTATAACTATAAAATTAACATATTTAATAGCAGTTAGGGTTTTTAATGTATTTGTTAATAAGCATGGGAGCTTCCATTTATTAAGTGGCTTTAAATGAGCTTTTAGGAGGAATAAGTAAAAAATCTTGTACATATTTTAGTATTAATGGGAGCTTTTAAGAGCTCGTATAAAAATTACGTGTATTATGCGAAAATTATTGCTCTACTAAGTAGGTATAACTATTAGCTTTTTTATTTGACCTTTTTTAATAATAAAATTTGTCGAAAGTTGCTACTGCTTGGCTGATTTATAAATGTAATTGGAGATTACAAGATTTAAAAAAAAATTGTTGCTACTTTGGCTAATAAAATGTATTTTGGATTCTTTTCATCTTCTTAGCTTTTAAAATCTATAAGAAAAAGCTTTGAAAATAGTTGTGGATTTGTTCACTTTTTACAGAAAAACGAATAAGCTGCTTTAAGAATGCTATGCAGTTAGCACATTTTTAGTGGGATTATTGATTGTGTAATGTTTCGTTAATTACAAACATTTCAAATAAATTGATTTCAAACTAAATCCTATAATTAAAAATAATAAAGAAGGCTTTGAAGCATTGTTATTTATGTTTCGTGGCTTCCTTTATTATTAACTTGTTTTAAAAAAATTAAGCTATCTATCGATTTTCTTTTTTTGCTTGAAAATGTTCTAAACGCACATTTTTACTTAAAGCTTGATGTTATTCGATTAACAAAAATGTTGTTTCGAACTAAACCATCGGGATTACTGATTAGTAGGGCTGAGAATCATATGCGCTAAAAAGTATGCAATACTTACAATAATGCAAAAAAATTATTTTGAACTAAAACTTGATTACATGATAACATTATGTGGGTAAATTATGTCAATTTCTTCATTACTTGTGTGAAAATCAAGTTTTAGTTCAAAATATTTCTTTTTATATCATTTTATAGCATGTTTTTAGAGCATACCTATACCTATTGTGATACATTGGAAAATACACGGTATATTTCCGCTATATTTAACAGCATAAATGCATATAAATGCATACTTTTAACTCTCAGTCCTACTGATTAGTATACCTACGTAGATGCATGATTTTGAGATCTAAATATTTTAGCTAAATGTGATTCATAAAATATTGATACGTGTGTGTCCAAACAACGTTTTTTAAATAGAAGAGACATACATAGAAGTTTATAATTTTCATTGAATAAATATTTACCTATAGTTCCTAGTTTTATAATTCCTAGCGATATTATCAACAGATGAGCCATGTATCGATTATTCCATTAGTAAAATAACGTAAAGAGTATTTATTTATAAAATTAAAAATTAAAGAATTATTTATTTTTTCATATTTCGTTTTTTTAGTTGATAAAAACACGCTTGAATTATACTTTTTTTTGTAACTTCAAGCAGTTTTGCTGAGATAACTTAATTTCTTTCACTGACACGCACTCACTAATTGCCTAATTCCCTAACTTAGCCCTTAAGAATATTTTTTACGCAAATCTACATGGTCCTGTAATAATGGTTTGAAAAAAACATTATTACAAAAGCCATTATCTGTAATAATTCAAAAGTGAAAAACTGTGTCTAATTTTCAATTTAAACAAAAATAGGTACACTTAAAAACTGACGGGTAAAATTTTAGATCAAAATAATACAAGATTCCTTAACTGGCTTTAAAGTTACGCCACTTTGAAAAAGTGACTACTTCTTTTTTTAGCAGTTTAGTTGCAAATATTGGCATTTTCCTAATTATTTTAAATACCAAGTTTTAGCGTAGCATTTAGTACTGGAACATCAATTTCCATGAAAATTAGAAAAGCTCTTTCGAAGCGTTATAATAGCTATTGCCATAATGATTTTGAGAACTACTATTGGACGGAGTTTACTCCATAGAGAGCTGCATAAGTAGTAACTTATTCTTATAAATGAGAAACAGAAAACAACATTCTGAATTGTACTTTTTTTTTATTCCCGGCGATCTTTAAAACCAGTGGCTCTATTCCCAAAATTAAAAAAATTATGGCAAATGTTGAACTTAGGTACTAATAGTTTTTAATTTAAAATTTTTGGACATTATCCATCGAAAAAAACTTGCAAAATAGGTCTTTGCCTTCAACATATTTTTTTAATTTTGGCAAAAGAGATTTTAAAGATTACAGAGAATAAACGAAGAAAAATTTTAAAGCCCCAAAACTCAAAATTTTTTGTATAAGTGCTATCTTTGTTTGAACTTGAACGTCGACTCCATGGCTATCGCTATAGTATTGTTTCATAAAGTATCTAGGCTTAGGCTTTAGGTAGGTATAGTGCATAAAAGTATATAAGAAAGTAATAAAAGTTTGACTCTTTGCCTTTTACTGTGGGGGCCTATCATAAATCATTCGAAAAAGGTTCAACATTTTTCCCTTAAATTTGTTTACAAAACGATTTTAAAAACGAATAAAAACATGTGTTATTTAACAATCATAGATTACCCACATAGTTTTAGCTTTTAGGATTTTTCAAACCAACAAATTCCTAGAATAGCTCGGGGAAGTTACGTTTTTTATGTGGACAAATAAATCTATCACAGAGGTGCCAAAACCGTACAGATTGTGTAACTTACTTGTGAAAAATACCTTAATGTACAGTCAGCGTCACAATTATTGGCATCCCTGGCTATAAACCAGTGTGGCTATTAGCCAACAACGACAAAAGAACAGAAGGGGAGGTTGTTGATTTACTACTTGTTGGCAAAATAAAGTTACTCCTAAATTTTAGTAGGAGGTGTATCGATGGTTGCAGCCACAATTCGTGCTAGAATTATAGCAGGGTGGCTGTATGTTACATACATGTTTTGTATGTTACAAAAACATAACTAATGGTTATGTTTACGAAGTTTTTGCAAGAGAGGTAATTTATGAAGAATTAAAATACGAGTGGTATGATCTATTTAAATGTTTAAATACAAAAAAAGTGGTGGTAAAGAATCATAATTTTTCGTGATTTTGGCAAGAGTTTGATAACAGCATTTTTTTCCTAATCCGTCGAAAACATCACTGTGCGTTTATGGATGAAATATCCCAACCAGATTTTGACGTTTTTTCGACAGAATTTTGAGTTTTTACTTTTTACCTTTTCGGTTCACTACTTTTTTGAATAACTTCGCTTGTTTTGGTCAGATTAGGAGGGAAAATAATTCATTTTGTTTGTAATGAGTTTCTCTTTAAAAATAGCTGGATTAAAGAAGATATAAACCCAAGGAAATGCATGTAAATGTATGAAAGGTATCTAAGAAAATATTGAAAATAATCAATAATTCGAACCATATTTGGACTCATTTACATAAAGCTGCTATATATAGGTGGAAGTGTGTTCCTTAACCCATATGTGTATGACTTAGGCCCAGTATTATAAACGAAGGTTGAAACTCAACCTAAGGTTAGACTGTCATTTTAGTTTGATATAATTGGACATAATAGTGAAATTGACGTTTACTTTTAATTTTAACCAAGGGTTGAGTCAACCTTCGGTTAAACTAAGCTTTATAATACTGAGCCTTACTGAAAGTTTCCTACCATAGGAGTAGGATGGACAATTTATAGACAAGTAGATAGTTAAGAGGGGGTTATTGAATGGACTTCATGTCTCATACGACTTTATGACGACTTTATGTGGTATGACATAAATCATTTTACTCTCTTTTTGTTGGGATGCTTTTTAATGTGAAGCGATTAAAATTTACCTTAATTCAAAGATTTAAGAATATACTTGACTTATTTTCTGATGAGAAATGCGAGACAGCTTTAACATTTGACTTAGGTACTTACAGCAAATTATTATTTTCTATTTTAAAGATTTTCGAGGAGACTTACATTCATAACTTTCAAATTCAAGTGGATTTTACTCAAAAACTATCACATTAAAAACTACATTTTTCCATTGAAAAGAGGAAAAAAACGCTTATTCCAAACCGGACAGAAAATGGAGGCAATGCCAGTGCGATGCGCTTTATATAATAATTATTACCCCACAGATTCGCCTGTAGCGATAGTCTAGTTTAATAGCCACACAAAGTCTTCAAGAGAGTGTGAATTTATAAAAATTTTATTCGATGTGAACTTTTCACAACGTAAAATTGCCAAGACCAGCTACATAAAATCTTGATTCAACTCGGACACAGGTCATAGATTGAATATTGATTGGGTGGCCAAGTCAAATTATTGGATCTAATAGATCATCAGTTTTTGTTAACTTATAGGTATCTAGGATTTATATCGTTTTTTCACCTTCTTTGAGCGAAAAAAAATTATTTTCCCTTTCTTTGTGAAATTGACTACTTCAAATTTGATAAAAGATATGCTAATTTTAATTCTGCTACTAACTACATCACGTATTAATCATTGCGAGTTATAAAGAATTTCTATTAAGAAATTGAAAGTGAAACCAATCGATCGTTAATTTTGAACTCATTGAGTAAAAGACTTACTAATATGAAAAGAATTGCGGATGATTAATAGATTATTTTTGATGAATAAATGACTAATTCAAATTTATTTATTTGTATTACAGAGCGTTATTCAAATGACCGGATTTCGATCACTAGGTGATGAAGAAGAGGTCGAATTTGAATGTAAAGTATCGGATAAGGGATTGGAAGCTACTCGTGTTACAGGACCAAGTAATAGCGATTGTCAGGGTTCACATAGACGTCCTGTTACCAAAAAACGCTTTAGAAAAATTAGGTTCGTATTTTTTGTTCACATTTTACAATTTTATTTAATTAAACAAACCCATAAAACTTTAATTAAGTACTATATAAAACAATAACATTATAAAAGTATAAATTGAAGTGTACTTATAGTAATTATTCGTTAAGTAAATTATTTTTGTTAATTTTCGTGGGAAAGGGAAACGTCAATTATCAAATAATATTGTTAGCTTTGATTTTTAATAAAAGTAAAAACGATGTGTCATTAGGGTAGGAGTAAAATTCATTTTTATTACTTTATTAGCTTTATAGAAAGCCTCGTGGTTTAAGACTAGGCTTTTAATTCATTTGCACGAACTGCATGAGTAGCAATTTTTTGAATGGATGAAAATTATAACATAGTCATTCACTTGTCTCTCATACATTTTTCACCTTATTTATAACTAATTTGGAGTGAAAATTATTAAGAATGCCCAATGGTATGGTAATTTATTGTCTTATCAGAAGAAGCAGAAAAAGAAAGTTTGATGTGGATTGTAAAAACCGACTTGAATGTAGGGAAAAATTTATACACTGTTTGCTGAATTGGAATTAGAAGAAGAGATGCTTCAATTTTCAATAAAAGTTTGAATGACAGGCATCTTTTCAATATTTGTCGTATTTCCACCCAAATATTATCTTTTCTTTGTTCGCTTGTTGTGCTCTACAACTACACACACGAGTATATGACTTTGAATTTTATAAGGGCTGAAGTGGTTTTTGCAAAGTGGAGTGAGTCCTTTCATAATACAAGCAACTTTATTAAAATAATCAGATAGTACAGGGTCTATCGGTTTGAACCTGGAAAAACGACATATGTGGCTGTAAATTTCCAATTAGCTAGCCTTAAGAGTCTACATAAAGACATAAAAAAGTTTACCACTCCTAGGGGTGTGCAACATGAAGTAAATGTGCCCTCAACATTCAAAGAATACTAGCTCGTAAAGAAATGAGAATTTCGAAATTCTGATAAAGCTATTTAATAGAGCATGGGATTCTGAACAATTTATGAATCTATAAAAATTTTTGTACCAATAGTACTTTTCCAGAAAAACGCGATGAAAGACAAATAGGGATAAACCGTTAGAAATCTGAAAATTGGAAATTTTACAGCGTAGTGACTCACAAAAATGTTCGCCATTTTGTAATTAATTGTCAGATCATTATTTCGAGTAAATTTTTGGAAAGGATATGGTTTTAGCTTTAAATTGATGGGGTTATTTTTTAATTTATTTATTTTCAACATCCCTGAAATTGTACTAGAAATTTTCTTTTTCATTTTTCTGACGACTCTTTACATATTAATGTACCATAAGCTACAGAGATTTCAAATTTAAAAAATATTCTGGATATATGTTCTATAATATATTTGTAATGACATCATGCTACTAATCATGTTAAAACAATTTTCAGTTTTAAAGAAAACACCCCTTAAATATTTCAACTTTTTTGAATTTTATTTTTTTCTTGTAATTAAATTTTTAAGAGGTAAGATGGAAAAATGTAATTTCCAAAAAAATAAATATACGGTTTTGTAGGTAATTCATCGTGCTTTCAAATGATGTATTTAAAATATACTCTACTTCATGTACTTTCTACGAAATTAAGATGAAGTGCCGCGCGTCTTAAAAAGGACACTTTTATCGTAATATTGACGGCATTTTTTACGTAAACGTTATATCTTAAAAACGTTTGCGGATAATGAAAGAGGATATTTCAACGTTTCAGTTCATCATATTAAATATTGATTTCTGACTACCTGTTCCGAAAAAAGAACCGCGAAAAAACTGTTTTTTTCGATGATCCTGAACAAAAGGCAAAAACAAGCTACATTTCGTAAAACACCATATGTGGTTGAAAATTTTAAATAAGCTTGTATTGAAAGCCTAGAAAAAGAGGCAAAAAAGTTTTCCACTCTCAGAGGTGTGCAACATCGAGTGGATGTGTCCTCAACTGTTAAAAGAGTAACTGGAAGCATAATGGAAAAATCGAAATTTTGTTATAGTCAATTTATAGAGAATTAAATTTTAAACAATTTTTATATCTATGAAATTTTCTGTATTTGCGATAGTTTTACCGTAAGCTATAAAAGAGACATTTATATAGCCTTAACATCAATGTAGAGCACAGGCTGGAAAAACAACATATGCGGCTGAAAATTTGAAATAAGCTAGTATTGAAAGCCTAGAAAAAGAGGCAAAAAAGTTTACCACTCTCAGAGGTGTGCAACATCGAATAAATTTGCCCTCAACTGTTAAAAGAGTAACTGGAAGTGAAATGGAAAAATCGAAATTTTGTTATAGTCAATTTATAGAGAATGCAATTCTAAACAACTTATACATCTATGAAATTTTCTGTACTTGCAATAGTTTTTCCATAAACGCGTCGAAAACCATTTATATAGCCTTAACATCACTCTAGAGGGCACAGACTGGAAAAACAACATATGTGGCTGAAAATTTGAAATAAGGTAGTTTTAAAAGCCTAGAAAAAGAGGAAAAAAGTTTACCACTCTCAGGGGTGTGCAACATCGAATAAATGTGTCCTCAACTGTTAAAAGAGTAACTGGAAGTGTAATAGAAAAATCTAAATTTTGTTTGGGCCAATTTATAGAGAGTGCAATTCTAAACAACTTATACATCTATGAAATGTTCTGTACTTGCAATAGTTTTTCCGTAAACGCGTCAAAAGAACCATTTATATAGCCTTAACATCACTCTAGGACACAGACTGGAAAAACAACATATGTGGCTGAAAATTTTAAATAAGGTAGTATTAAAAGCCTAGAAAAAGAGGTAAAAAAGTTTACCACTCTCAGGAGTGTGCAACATCGAATAAATGTGTCCTCAACTGTTAAAAGTGTAACTGGAAGTGTAATAGAAAAATCTAAATTTTGTTTGGGTCAATTTATAGAGAATTAAATTCTAAACAATTTATATATCTATGAAATTTTCGGTACTTGCAATAGTCAGGGCTGGGCAAAATACATCTATTAGTGTATTTCAAATACAAAATACAAAATACTCGAAACACAGTATTTGAAATACAAAATACAAAATACTTTTTCATTTTCAACCAAAATACAAATACAAAATACAGTATTTCAAATACAAAATACATTTTAATTGCGCGCATGCGTATTTACACGATTTTTGAATAAATTTGACAAGTTTTATTCCTCTGGGCATTCGCGCAAAAGAAATGCTTCAATAAGCTATCAAACTTTCGGACTGTAAATTGGCCTCTATTTTATTTTATTATCATCTTTTTCTATTGTTTTTAATTTTATAAAATTTTACGTCTAAAATTGCAAAAAAATGATCTTTTGTGTTACGCGCACATGAATTTAATCATATGTATTTGAAATACAAAATCATCAAATATTTTGTATTTGAAATACAAAATACTAAATACTTTATGAAAAATCTTAAAAACACTAAATACAAAATACAAATGTATTTCAAATACTGTATTTCAAATACATGTATTTTGAGACTGCCCAGCCCTGGCAATAGTTGTACCATAAGCACCACGAAAGGAACATTTAGATAGCCTCTACATCAATTTATATAAAAAAAATTAAATAAATTAGTTTAAAATTTCAATTACATCTCTTTTTTTATCTTTTTTAATCCTCCTCATTTACAGTAACCGCTAAATCGAAAAAAAATGTTAAAAAAGCAGAATGTTATTATTTTGGCAGCTGATTTAACAGTTTGCAGTTGTTAAACTATAATTTTGACATCATATTTGTAATCAGCGACCCCAAAAATATAAAGTACCATGTCCTTATCAAAAAATAATTGGATTTAAAAAAACGCCCCCTAAAAACAATATATGGGTGGGATCTACCCATGTTGCACACCCCTGGCGATGGTAAACTTTTTAGCGTCTTGTAGTACATATCAAATAATGCCCAAATCCAAATTTTCAGCCACATACGTTTTATTTCCAGGTCGATGCCGATATTCGCCTTTGGGATCTGTACTAACTTTGATATCTTTGGAATTCAACTTGTTTGCTCATTTTAATTTAAATCAGAGTGTCTAGATACGTAAGTTCATAAGTAGTTTTGAACAAATTTTCCCACTGGAAAATCTTGAGATGCCTAGGGAACCTTTGAAATATGGAAGTATTTTTGAAGAGTTTACTCCCCAAAAAGAGATTCGAAATCAAATGAAATAACATTAACCGTAATCAGAAAACGAAAACGAAAAATTTGTTTTAGATAAATGGGTATTTACCATTAGAAATTTATTTTCACGAATGTATGTAGTTTATTGTTAGTCTCTGTGTTATATTTGAAGTGTCATTCATGATCTCCTAATAATTATTTAATCGCGCCCTTTGAGTATTTTTTAACATACAAGAAAATTATTTCTGATCGAATCTAATTGAGCGCGACTACCTCAAGTATCCAAAAATAGATAATGATTATTTATTTTCATCGGGATGAGACATATTTATAAAAAATCAAAAGTAAGGTGATCTTAAGCGATTTGAGTTATGTAACAAATTTTTACCTTTTTTGCGACACCTCTTTTTGATTAGAAAACCCATGAAATGAATTAATTGTCCTACCTAAAAGAAAAAGAAAAATGTGTTAGTACACCATACGTATTTTAATAGTTCATAAATATTGTGAACTACCTTTTTAATCCCTTCGATCATCACCCAATTCCATATTTGATCTCCTCCTTAACTTGTACTTGAAACAAAAGTCCACAGTTTTTCACGTAAATTTTAAAATTGTCCACATACGACGAAATGATTTGTACACTTTATCATTACTTTTTCACGTACTTGAATTTAAACAATATTAGGCGATTATTTTATGAAGCTCCAGCAGCTTATTTTAAGTCCCTATAATTTGAAATAAAAAAACCGAACGCGGTAGATCTTCACGCGATGCCCTTTGGTTTAAACTGGTCTTTGGTGTAAGTATTGGAAATGGAAAATACTAAAGCAAGCAATAGGTTCTCCTCCTTCCATTTTCTCAACAATTTTAAGACTTGATCCTTGCGTCTAAGAAGAAAATATTGTGATATGAACAATTTCACTAATTTTTGACTTACATTTAAAGACATCTCCACAAAAATTTTAAAATTTTCTCCATACATCTATAACAATTTAAATTGTAACTAGTTTTTAACAAGTTTTATAAATAGGCATCTCCTTATTATGTTTTGCATACAAAATAAGAAACTGTTGGTGGTGGCACTCCAAATCGATGTCTTCCGTGATGTTCTTTGCTCCTTTGGTCGACCCTGGTCTTTGGTGAAAATACGGAAAGTTAAAAATATATTAGTAATTGCAAAATTATAAATTAAAGAAAAGCATCTTCTTTCAATTCCATTTGTGAACTTTTCCATGACTTAAATTTGAGGTGAAAGTCGACCGCCAAGAAAATTTTAAGATCTCCTCCATACATCGACGAAGAAAATTTGAAAAAATTTAAATTGTGACTAGTTTTTAACTTACATTTAAACCAAATTACGCGATAATTTTATAAATAGGCCCCAGCTGCTTGTTATGTTTTGTTTTGAATACAAAATAAGAAACTGTTGGTGGTGCCACTCCAAAGCGATGTCATCGGTGATGTTCTTTGCTCCTTTGGTCGACCCTGGTCTTTGGTGGAAATATGGAAAGTTAAAAATATATTAGTAATTGCAAAATTATAAATTAAGGAAAAGCATTGTTTTCCAATTCCATATTTTAACTTTTTCAGACTTAAGTCTGAGGTGAAAGTCCACCTCCACGAAAATTTTAAAATTCCCTCCATACATCTAAAACAATTTAAATTGTAACTAGTTTTATAAATAGGCATCTCCTTATTATGTTTTGAATACAAAATAAGAAGCTGTTGGTGGTGGTACTCCAAAGCGATGTCATTTGATCCGTTAGTCCATCCTGGTCTTTGGTATAGATATACTGAAAGTTAAAAATTATTATAAAATAAGAAATGGGATCTTCTTCCAATTTTATTTTTAAACTTTTTTGTGATTTACAACTTTAGAGGAAAGTTAGAAAATTCATACATCTACGAAGAAAATTAAAAAATCGACTCGCTACATCCAGGGTCGTATCAAAGAACGCAAGGGCCTGAGGCGCTAATTATTTTCGGGCCCCTACAAAAATACACTACAGTCTACAGTTCACAATACAACTGTTTATTTATAGCCTAATTTTATTTTATGAATGTGTTTGGATTCGTTAGGAAGTAAAAATAGTAGAAGACCCCGGTTCTAGCTAGCTAAGGTTGGGAGGGGGTGAAAAGGTCCCGGTTTTGGGGTTTTCGCTTGTATCTCGAAAACGGTGTATCCTAGGGAAAAATCGGAAAAATTACTCTTACAAAATGAAAACTTATTAAATTTTCTACAAGATTGCTTAAATTCATCTTTTTTTATTCCTTATAGTTTTTGAGATACCCTCCCACAAAAATCGTTAATGTATAAAAAAACAATTTGCCTTACATTTTGCATCAAACGTTTGCCTCTAGCACGTCAGCCCTTTGTTTTATAGTAAAAGTTTTCAGGAAACAAGTTATAGAGCATAAAATTTCCTTTATTATTTTCTTTTTTTTCCGGACCCTCCACAACACCGGGTCCTGAAGCACGCGCTCTATGCCCTTCATGAATAATCCAGCCATAAACGATAAACTTTGTGTTTTTGGTCCACTCTGGTCTTTGATCAAGGTACCTACTAAGAGTTGAAAAAAATTTTTTTTCTATTTTTTGACTTACATTTAAACCAAGTTAAGCGATTGTATTCTGAACAAGCTCCATCCGCTTCTTAATATCACGAATTTGAAATTGAAAGCTGTTGGTGGTAGAGCTTCAGGCTCCTTTGGCCTAAACTGGTGTAGATACTGAAATTAAAAAATACATTTAATATAATTTTCGTGGAAAAGTGAAAAACAACGATCCACGCCTAGTAGCAATAGCAAAACAACCTACAAAATTAATTGGTATAAAACCTGTCTATGGGGGACTGAAATTAACACGTTTTTCCTGACTTATTAATTTATTGTTACTGCAGTAGTGCAGTTACTGATTTCACACTATAAAAGTTCAAGTACTCAAGATTTTCAAAATCAAATAATTTTCTTCACTATTGAAATTATCTTATGGTTCTCAAAGGATAATTTCAAAACTTTGTCATCAATAAATGTTTAATGCATTCAATTTTCATATGAATAATTAAATCTATAAAATGATTCAACATTTTCAGTTTCCACAAAGGCAGAGCTAATTTTATTTTCGTGTCAGCGGAGAAAATTAACAATAAAACTGAGATTAGTGTAAATGAATACGAGAGAAGAGAGTTAAATATAGAAACAAAACAAATAATAAAAATATTCCTTAATTACGTTCGTTATGTGGGCGGAAGATGCTTTAGTACGTGTGACGATTGTCATGTTTTTTTAATTGTGTTCGAAATCAAGTAAACCTTGCAAGAATAAAAAGAAATTTGCACCCCTTGTCGTTTTCTAAAAAATTTAAGTGTAATTTTTCTTGTTTTAGGTGTTATAATTGTGGAGAATTTGCAAACCACATTGCAGCGAAATGTACAATGGGACCTCAACCAAAAAGATGTCACAATTGTAAAAGTGAAGATCATTTAATAGCTGATTGTCCTACGCGAACGGAAAGACAACGAACTCCACCAAGCGGTGGAAATAGCGAATCTCAACAAGATCGAAACGGTACAGGCGCAACATCGGCAGCATCATCTGGCGCCCCTGCTGAATAAATAGCAAAACTTACACAACTACAAACACACGACTGAGGGCCAATAATTCAGGCTATAATCACCAATTTGTGTTCATTACTTTGTAGGTGGCAGTATGTGTCGTTAGTTTTGTTTCAAATTTAACTTAATATCCAAAATTGTTTTTTCATAATTATTATTTAGGCGTTAAGATTTTGTTTTATAATTTTTGGGCGTAGAAGCTAATTACAATTACCTTGTTTTTGTAGTATTTTCATTAGCAAAAAAATATTTGCTTTTATCGAAAATTTAACATCCGGAACTAATTGTTCAAATTTTGCTGTCATGTGTACTTACAGTTACCAAAATGTTCCTCGAGAAGTAACATTTAATTCAACTAAAGACTAATTTTTTTTATTGCATGAACTTATACAGTGTGTTCCAAACATAGTGATATTGTATGACTAAGGTGTGACTTTCTTGCTGCAAGACAGATTTAAGTTGGTGGGAATGCGCAGATCAGTAAATTGGTATTTATCCCCACAAACGCAGTAGTCGACGTATTTAAATTATTAAAGGGGCGTGGTCAAATCTGCGCGAACTTATCCCTACCGCTCGCCATCAGGGGTCAAACATCAAACAACACTACTCAGTTTGGGACACACTGTATTAATTTACGTTTGCTTATGAGTTAATTAATTAACAAATTACTCAAATTATTAGCAAAAATAGTGCAATGCAATAATAACGGATGACAACTGACGGTCAATATAAAAATAAATCTATCGAATTTACATATCGTGCTGTGAAAAGGATTTTTAATTCCGTTAAAAAGTTTCTTTTAAAACTTTTTAATGCAATTAATCTCCACTATCCTTTAACATGGGGCAACAATTATATTCCAGTGGATTATTTATAAAATCAAAAAAAAATTTAAAAAAAACATTCAAACTCGAAAAATATTTTACTAAAATTTTGTCAAATGAAATTATTTTTTGTAAGTATGTGTTTGTTCGTTTATTATTAGACATTAATCAAAAAAAAAGCGTGTGACAATTGACAAAAATTTGTAATTTTTAGTAATTAATTATTTAGTTGTCAAAAAAAATTTACTTAAGTTCTTGCCGTTTAAAAGGGGGAAAAATAGGCACTTTGTAATTCAAATACAAAACGATCGAAATAATATTGTTTGGATCGTATGGTATCTTTAATACCTATAATACAGTTAAGATTATTATTTTTTAATTGTGAAAAATTTAAAGAAAGATGTAGTACGACACCATTATTCTTAGGAGACGCAAATTCTAAATTTGTATTTATTTATATATTTATTTTTGATCTAAATTATTTATAGATTGTTTAAATTTTTTTTTCAAATTATGACAACATTAATCATTTTTGGGTGTGTTTTATTAGTAGTTTTGTTTATAAAAAATTCTAATTTGTTTACTTTATGCTTACTTTTCTTCACATAATACAAAACGATCAAAATGAAAATTGGTTTAGAGAAAACCAACACTAAATATTGACAATCACGTAAATAAAGAAATTAAAAAAATAACATCTTGGAGCTTCTTCGAACTCATTTTTATTGTGATCGCACTAGTACAAGTAAATTTAACTGGTGAATATTATTTAATTATTAATCAACGATGCTGTTTTCTAATAAATTAAAAAAAAAATAAGGCGTCGAACTACAACAACAAAGTACTTAAAAAATGGCATCTACTTAAACTATATGCACGTTATATAAATTTTTTTTTTAAATTGTAACTGGTGTTCAAAAATTTTTATATCATTTTAGTATTAAGTTAATAATTAGTTCTAATTGACTCTTACGTCTCTTTTTAATTATTATTAAAAAGAACGTTTAAGATGATACTTGTACGACATTCTACCTCTTTGTAAAGATATTATTTTATTTATTTTTCCTATCTTGAAAGGGTTCCTAAATGAATGTGCCACTTACACTAAGAATATAGAATAGATTATTATCTGTACCTGATGTTTTATGGAACAGGTAAATTAGTTGTACTTTATTAAAAAATACTAGTTCCAAAAAGAAATGGTACTCCATTTTACAAAAACAAACCAAAAAAATAATTTTACACTTTTTAAACTATTTTTTTTAAACGTTTTTACATTTTAATTGCAACTCTTTGTACCTACAATTATTCTTTTATTACAACCGAATTGTAATCACAATATTATGTATCGGATGACCACAGTATTTTCTGATTTGAACTGATTTTATTTACAACTCAGGGATCGCAGTTCAAAACAGTTTCTTTTTAAATAAATATTGTACATTTACACCAAAAAAAGATAGATGTAATTTTTTCAATAATTCTTAAATAAAATATATAAGGTAGTTTGTATTAATTATTGTATTTTTTCATTATAGCGGTCCTTCGGCAGAGATAAAAAATGACGATACGAAATAAAGATACCGAGGTATTTGGAGGAAAAATAAATAAAATGTAAAATCGGTAAATAAATGTAGAAAGAACTGCATTTAAACATTTTAGAAGAAAAAATAATTGTTACTTACTTGATAGGAACACTTTTTAAAAGAATGTGAAAGAATAATGAGAAAGTGTTTATAAGATAAGTATTTTGAACACAGAAAAACTAGTAGGTACCTACTTGAAACACCTCCAGTTTGAGAATAAGCGCTATAACAGTAAATAGATGCAAAAAGAACTGCATTTAAACATTTTTTAGAAGAAAAAATAATAGTTACTTACTCGAGAGGAACATTTTTCAAAGAATATTGAAAAATGTGTTTAATTAGTATTTTGAACACAGAAAAACTAGTAGGTACTTGAAACACCTCCAGTTTGAGAATAAACGCTGTCATTGCTGTTGTCATGGAAAACAAAAAACAATTTAAAATTTAAAACGTCAAAATTAGTCTGGTTGCCAATCTTTTAAAATCAGCATGACCTGGAAATGTCCGCGGAGTTAGATTTTTTGAGTGATTCTAACTCAGTTTTTTCCGCTGATCATGAATCCGCCGGGTGCCACTTTGGCACCCTTGGGCAAACGCCGCCATCGAGGAAGAATGGTGACAAAGAAAGGTTTTTCGGTAATATTTCATTAACCCTTACTTCTACATAAATATCATTCTGAGATAAAATAAAGATCATAAAATTCTACAGAAAAAAGGTATCTTTCATATGTTTTGTTAGTTTAATGGTTTTATCATAATGTGAGAAATTATAATCTGCATTAAATTTCTATTTTGCTAAGTCGTCTTAAATTGCAAGCTGCGTACAAATTATACATTATTTTTCTTGTGTTCTGTGTAAGCCAACCACCTGAGTGTTCTTTAACTAAACATGAGGTGCCAAACCATCAAAATCCACAAATAGTGTAGCAAAAAGTAATTAACTTCTTATAGAAAAGAACTTGGTAACCAGCGATCGTGGTGCACTGAAATATTCAAGATGCGCGAGTCAAGAAGTCTACACAGTTAGCTTGAGACGTCATGTCATCACTTATCACTCTTAAGCGCTTGAAAAACATTGTAGAAAATATATAGTCCCATTTAATTTAATGAAAGATTTTATAAATCCCCTATAAACTAGCGGGCGCTCTTTTTTGGAAACATCATGGTATATAGGTGGAATGCACATGTTAATGTCGTTTATTGGATGTGTGGATAAATTGATGGCAGAAAGTGGTTTGGCAGAAGTTTTGCAGTCAGCGTTTGGAGGTGTTAACCAGATGTTATTAGGAAAGAAATTTCCCCAAAATGTGACAGCCCTCAGACTTTTAACAGAAGAAATATTGCACTGTACCTTAGAATCAAGTACCGTAGAAACATACGAAGACTTTACTAAAATATTAGAGAAAAGGGCCGAACAAAGTCGAACTACACGGTTATGGTTTGACTGTCTACTCAAGCCAGTCTTCATTATGATGCTTTTCATACGAGCTGAAAGGGAAGCAGACTGGCCTTTACATCTTTGGGCAGCCGAATCAATGTTGCAGTATTTTTTTAGCGCCGGTCACTGGAATTATTTGCGTTGCGCCCTAGTCTATATTACTCACATGTTGTATAACTTACCCAGTGATATTTTAAACAAGATGATGGAAAACGGTAATTTTGTTATGCGACATCAAAAAGGACTCTGGAACGATTAGTATTAGCCCCAACAACAAAAAAATTAGTACGTTCACGAAGTTTGAGATTCCGAAGTGTTTTTAATAAATGGGAGGTGGGGAAACTGGTTTGTTTGTTTCGGAAAATGGTTGGTTTTATCACTCGGCATGCAAGAAAGATATAAATTAACACCTCACACTTCGACTTTCAAGAAACTAAATTTTTGCTACCCCCCCCCCATTTATTAGGGACTCTTCGGATTCCCTAATCGGAAGATTTGGGAATCTTCGGACTATATAATATGTCTTACAGTTCTTATAAGACTTGAAATTGTTCAACTTTTCTCTTATTTAACCGATCTCCTAACTCTTACCGATTAGAAGATGCCCATAGTGAGCAAGATGAAAGTGACCCTGTATGTGTGCTCGTTTACGCAACTAACTCTTTTGGAGACATTATACATTCCTAAAAGGCATAATAAACCAATTTTGAGAACAGTTTTATGATGCTGTTTAAATATCTCCACAGCTTTGGCAAATATAGAATTTTTTAACAGAATTCAACAGCTGCTCCTTTAATCCCGGTACACCAAAATAAGTTCTAATTTTCATAGATTAAACGTATAAGTTATAAGGTTTTATATTCATACACAATTGTTGAAAAATGTACAGTACTTTAAACTTACGAAGGCATTTGAAGAAAAATCAGTGATTTTGGTACTTCCCAACAGTATGCAATAGAAAAAGAAAACGTGAGATGATGAGGAAACTCCAATTACTTCATCAAAAAATAGACATACTTTCCTTCAAAATGAGTGCCTATTTTCTTAAATCCGATCATTAATAACGGCTTGACAGCATTTTGAGGCGAATTATTTGTTAAAAATAAAATTTACCAAAAATTAAGAAATATTAACTCGTAGTGCTTGTAATAATATAATATTTAAAGAATTTCTATCGATGTAACTTTAAAAAAGAACTCATAAGAAATAATATTGTATGACAAAATTTTTTTTAAATAGTTCTTAAGACCAAGTATCTTGAAGTGTTTAAAAAATGGTACAAAAAGTGTTTTATTTGTTCTTCAATACTATTAGAAGTAACAAAATTAATTAAAAATACATGGAAGTTAAAGCTGAAGTCTTCAGCTTTAAATTAATATATAATTTGTTAACATTACCAATTTTCATTTTGGAGTAAAACAGTTTTTTATTCATCGGCGCGCATATATTTTGCATTATATTAACTCGCCTGCTTAATAATATTTTTGAAAACATGGCTCTTTTAAAAAGCTTTTTTCAAGAAAACCGTTGCTCTAATGGAAAAATTTTATATGACTTTCTTGTGTAGAAATGCGTCATCTATAAAATGACGGTCTAGTAATTCTTCTCTAGATTCCTTAATTTTGGATAAATCTGTCAAAAACTAGAATTAGTCATACGTTTGCCTCCTCCCTGAGGTTTGCCCAAGGGTGCCAAAGTGGCACCCGGCAGATTTGAAATCAGCGGAAAAAACTGAATCAGAATCAGTCAAAAAATTTGACTCCGCGGACATTTCCAGGTCCCCTGGGCTGGCAACCAGACTAAATGTAGGTTTTGAAAGTAAGGAAATTTTTGACATTTCAGTGTTAATTTTAGTTTATTTTTCGTTTGCAAATAAAATTTCAAATCGTCGAGGCTTTGAGACCAAGTATTCGATGTAAAATCTATGCTTACCATAAGACGTAAAGAAACGAAAACGAATTATTTTGTTCAAAAAATCAAGCTGCTGGATATAAAAAAAAAATTATCGACTGTAATATCACAAGACCTCATTTTTCAATCGATAAAAAATTGACATTTGCATGAAAGTGTCAAAATGCATGTACATTTATTGAGACCTTTTTGAGCATTATTAATCTGAAAAAAGCTCGAGCGCGCAGCGCGAGGGCTTTTTTCTTGCATTAATAATGCTCAAAAAGGTCGAAATAAATTACCTTAGGCATTTTGGCACTTGAGTGCAAATGTCAATTTTTTGTAGATTGAAAAATGAAGTCGAATTATATTCGATAAGACAATTTTTTTTTAAAAAGGTAACGTGATTATGTACAAAAAAAAAATTGTCAATAGAAAAGATGTATTTAAATTTATTGCAGTCCCTAATGATTAAATGAGTATTTGTTCAAGAAGGTAAACTTTGTTTCGACTTGTTCGTAATTTTCTCTCAAATATCACGTTTCATTTAAGGTTGCTTTATGGCAATTTGTGGAACTTGTAGGTGTGAGAAATTAGCTAACTTACTTATCACAATTAACAATTAATTAAATAACAACTAACGATTCGTAAGCACTTTTTTTAAATTACACAAGTAGCCCAGTTTCCACCCAGGAAAATTAGCAAACGCCATAAAAATTACGTATTCAGATAGATTAAGGTTTAAGTTCAGACTGCGTTTTTTGAACCATAAGTTTAAAAAAACTTTGAAAAAAATATATGTTATGTAATAGTTAAACAACAAATGTAATTTTTATCAATATCCTAGCCGTGGTTTTAGGATAACATCAAGAAAACGGTAAAAAGGAGTTTTTTTGCAATTTATTCCAAAAGTAAAGTACAGAATTTTCTCAATTTGTTTCTACAAAATGTAATCGAGTTTCTATCAAAGCTGTAATAATTTGAAAATTTTGGAACGTGTGAAAGGATGTGGTTACATAGATTTATAGTAGGGTATTACACATAAAAACTACACAAATATTTTAAATTTTCGAAAAAAAATTAAATTAACCAATGCGAAATGTTTAAATTTATAGTATATTAAGTATGAAGAACGGTAAGATTGGTTTACCGGTCAAAGACAATTGTTTGGAGGCTGAGAGAATCGAAGCCTCCAATTATTGTCTGAGACCGGTAATCCTTAACGTTCGACATGCTTATAACGTTTTTTGTACGTTCAGAGACAAAGAAATAATAGATCTATTTTATTTTAAATAAATTTTTTACTAAAAAAAATCAAATGTCAAAAATGACATTAGTATTTTTTTATGAAATTAAGTAGCTTTGCTATATGAAAAGTCGACAACAAAACGTTTTACCGTTCTATAGTTCATTCACTCAAAAGAAATAGTGAAGCCACTCCCACAAAAAGCGCGCGATATTCGAATAGAATTTTTCTATTGGAGGAATTTTGAAAATCCGATTTACAATAGTCACCTAAGAAATTGCTTTTGTCAACCTTATTTGACAGATCTTATCAATTTCGTTCCCGTGTTTTGTGTATTTAATATTGATAAGTTATTTGTATTTCCTGTTATTGTTATTCCTGTTATTCCTGTTGTTCGTATTCCTGTGATTTGTATTCCTGTTATTATAATCCATTTATCAAAGAATCAGTCTTTCTAAAGACTTATTGTTCGTTTGTGTATCTTAAGGTACGTATGCAAAAAAGATTTGATAAAATCTTAACAAAAATATTTTAAGTAAAACCTGCTTGATTATGAATGACACTGCTCTTTCACCTCCGAAGAAACGCGTAGCCAGGCATTTTTCGGTTG
The DNA here is from genome assembly GCA_963924605.1 of Malthinus seriepunctatus. Lineage (NCBI taxonomy): Eukaryota > Metazoa > Arthropoda > Insecta > Coleoptera > Cantharidae > Malthinus > Malthinus seriepunctatus. The sequence goes on along the minus strand of OZ004600.1, from coordinate 22,360,692 downwards.
AAGAAAAAGAACGTGTGGTTAATATTTTTAAGGCTTACTCTGAAGAAAACCCAGATAACGCCAAAACAACAAATGTTGAGTTTACTGCCTTAGCAGCAGGTACGTCTCTATTTTTATATAATGATAGGATATTAATGAAATATATTTAGGTGTCCACGTCAGCAGTGTTTTCAAGATTCTTAGCGAATACAAGAAAACGCACGTCCTTAATCCACCGAAAGCGTACGAACGACCAAAATTAGTTTTAGATAACATTGATGATGGAACTAAAACTGCTCTTAGGCGTTTAGTTCATTCCTTTTTTTTTCAAAATGAACCACCAACGTTAAATAAAATTTTAGCAGCTGTTCACAATGACGAAGATTTACCTGTATTGAAACGAACTACATTATGGAAATTGTTAAAAGAAATTGGCTTTCGGTAATTAAAGAAGCTTTTTATTTCTACCATCTTGTAATATAATTCTTGTATATGTCTACACAGGTTCTCAAAAAGGTCTCGTAATAGTGCCCTTAGGGAAAAGGAAGAGATCATTTCCTGGAGACGAAGTTTTTTAAGACAGATCAAAAAGTACCGAGAAGAAGGCAAGAAAGTGTACTTCTTAGATGAGACTTGGGTGAACGCTGGTCACACGGTAAATAAAGTGTGGAAGGATTTCACCATCTTGGATTCGAGGCAAGCTTTCTTACAAGGACTAACAACTGGCTTAAAAGATCCTTCTGGAAAGGGAAGTCGCCTTATAATTGTTCATATAGGCTCCGAGGACGGTTTTGTTGAAGATGGTTTGCTATGCTTCGAATCCAAGAAAACAGGAGATTATCACGAAGAAATGACTGGTGTTGTTTTCGAAAACTGGTTTGCGAAAATTCTGAGATGCTTACAGAAAGATTCGGTGGTTGTTATGGATAATGCTTCCTATTACAGCCGAAAAACAGAAAAAGTACCTAATACTGGCACAAAGAAAGCAGATATACAAGCCTGGTTGACAAGCAAGTCAATTACATATGAACCTGACGTGGTGAGAGCTGAGCTCCTGCATCTTGTGCGACAAGCTGCCGTTACACCAAATTATGTTGTTGATGAGATGGCAAAGCAACATAATGTTACTGTTTTGCGATTACCCCCATATCATTGTGAATTCAATCCTATTGAATTGATATGGAGGCAAATAAAGGAAGAAGTTGCTAGAAACAATAAAACTTTCAAAATGAAAGATCTTCGTCCACTATTTGAACAGGCAGTCAGTAATGTTTCGGTAGAAAACTGGAAGAATGCTATTCGTCATGCTCAAGGCGAAGAAGAAAAGCTGTGGCAGCTTGACATTATAATGGACGTAATGGTGGAGCCACTAATTATTCGTCTTGGGAATGACTCTTTTTCTTCCGAAGTAGAGTCAGATTAACAGAGCGTGTTCCAAAAACCCACCCACAAAGTTATGCAAGTACTCACCGATCATGCAAAACAGATAAGCAATCCTCAACTCCTTGCTGATGAACTCCCGCCGACCTTAAAGCAAATGCATATCATTGCTGATTCCGCAAACCTCGCATTAGACAATTTTAGATTTTTATGTATTAAGCTGCAAGAATTCAATGCAGAACTGTTAGTGGAATAACTTAGGGTTTTACTGAGAGAAGCCCACGCTTTGAATGAATTTTGATGATTTTTTTTATTGAGTTCATATGCCTTAAAGTTTATACCGTAAAAAAGTGTGCATTTGCTTCATTATCTTTTTAAATCAGTTCTTGTGAATTCAATTTTAAATATCCTAATTAGAATCTGAAATAAAATTTTTCTTTCATAATTTTGGGTGCAAATGCTTACAGTTTTGATAATTAGAAACTAAGAATTAAGTTCATTGAAGAAAAAATTCAAAAAGGCGTTATGAAATTCTTATTTGACTTGTATTGTATTGTATCAATAATTAATTAAGCACTTCTAGGTATCCCACGAACTCCGAATTTGGTTAACTGATTATTATGTCCTAAAGATTTATAGAAAAGTCTTCAAGTCCTGAAAAGCCTCCGGAGGCCAATTGAAGGGGAATCGTAGGAATTAGCTGAAAAATAATAATACTGAGAATCCTTGCATGAATTTTAAGGAAACCTTTTTTATTGAGTTCTAGATACCCTAAAGATCAAAGTTTGTACTGTAAAAATTGTGCATTTGCCTCATCATTTTTTTAAACTAATTCTTGTGATTTTGTTACTTTGAGGCTTTGAGTCACAAGCACTTTTAAGAATCCTATAAGAACTTGAAATTTGGTGTCATTGTACATCATACTCTGGATCCCTAGAAAGGTCTGAATTCGTAGTTAATATAAAAACGTAGTTTGAACTTAAACCTTAATTAATAACACTTATTGCCCTGTAATAACAATTTTAGAAAATACAATTTTTACCAACAATTTCTAGATTCCTTATAATTTTTGTTGTTATAAATAAAGATTATTTAAGTATGATTATGGTTCTGTTAATTATACAATTTTACCATTTTTTTATATTTATTGTTTCGGCGAGGCATGTAAACCTTTGAAACAAATAAATTATATTTAGTTATTTAAATATTGATTTTCAATCTTCTACAATTATTTGAACTTGGCGCGCTTTTATGAATAGTGTGAAACTGGTTGTTGCGCTCATCGTTCTGCGCAATCGTAAATTTTTTGGGCGTGGCTTCACTATTTCTTTTGAGTGAATGAACTATAGAACAGTAAAAACACACCATCGCGCATTATATCCTAGCAACTGGTAAATTCAACTTACCTACGTGAAAACATATGCAGTAAATAGCTTCAAATGACTAATCGTACAAATAGTATATTAAGTACGTAGAACGGTAAGGATGACTTACCGGTCAAAGACAATTGTTTGGAGGCTGAGAGAATCGAAGCCTCCAATTATTGTCTGAGACCGGTAATCCTTAACGTTCGACGTGCTTATAACCTTTTTTGTACGATCAGGAACAAAGAAATAATTGATTTATTTTATGTAATATTGTACTCCTTTATATGTATTATTATAATTTTGTAGTCACCTAATATACGCGTTGCTAGGCGAGAGAAAAACAAAATCATTCTGTTTCTGAAATTTTTTAAATGACTTGTCATTGTGCTAATAAATAAGTAAAGTAAGTATTAAAAGTTGTTTTTGGTTTTATTTTAGGATATTTTTTGATATAAGTAGCATTGTACACATTGATGGATATACCAATTGTTGTTTACAAACGAATTTTACAAATTAATTTAATTTATAGAAATATGAGCGAATCTGCTAGTGAAATTGACGAAATTGAGCAAGCATGGGATATTGGACGTTCGGCAATAATACCACTAAAATCAAAAAACCGTTATGAACGAACTTATCAAGATTTTAAGAAATGGTGCATCAAAAAAACTGTAAATATTACTGAAAAAGTTTTGGTAGCGTATTTCGTTGAAAGAAGTAGCAAGCTGAAGGCTCCAGGAAGTTTATGGGCCGAATATTCCATGTTGAAAAGCACAATTTTCCTTTATGATTCTATCAATATTTCAACTTTTTCCACACTAATTGCCTACTTAAAAAGAAAAAACGTGGGATACAGGCCAAAAAAATCCAATATATTCACGAGAGATAACATGATTAAATTTTTTAATAAAGCACCAGATGAAATGTATCTCATTCATAAGGTAATACATTATTGAGAAGTATTTAGTACAAGACGTTAATACTTATTTGGTATTTTCAGGTGGCAATGTTACTCGGTATAGCAGGGGCTTGCAGACGAGAAGAACTGTAGGTACAACATGAAAATTGAGGATATCGAAGATCGTGGAGAACTGCTTGTAGTAAACATTCCCAATTCGAAGACCAATATACAGCGGACATTTGTTGTTAAAAATGATGATGAGAACATTTTATATTTAAACATTTATCGTAAATACGTAGGACTTGGACCAACCATCGCATGTCCTTCTCATTTGTTCTTGAATTACCGTAATGGCAAGTGTACCAAACAAGTAGTCGGAAAGGGTACAATTGGCTTTTGGCTAACAAAGGAGTAGATGTTCTCGGTTTAAAAAGACACGGTGGTTGGAAGAGTTCGACAGTCGCAGAAGGATACGTCGAAGATTCCTTGGAAAACAAATTAGAGTTTGCTGGAAAAATTTTACAAAAAACGAAAAAAACGAAAATTCTCATCAAAACAGTTCTTTACCAAATATGTCTTCCAATTCAACTTTTTCTATAGCTTCTTCAAATAATGATGGAAAACTTCTTTCTTTTGGAAATAACAGTACAAATTGTACATTTAATGTTTATTTAAATAAATAATTACGTACCGAAAGTTACAGCAAATTAATTTTTCGGTCTTTAATTATTATAATTTTTAAAATTGTTTTTTTGACTTTAGTTTTAATTCTTTATTCTTGAAGTATTAATAGTCAATATTTATTTAAGTATTAATTAAAAAAGACCCAACGACATCAATTCAAAACCAAAATAATAAATTAATAAAAGACTTATTAAAAAATGACTTAATTACTAAAAACGAACATAAACATTTAACTATTTATAACAGTTCTATCCCTAAAATTTATGGTTTACCAAAATTACACAAAATTGATAAACCACTACGACCTATTGTTGCTTCTTATACTAGCCCCACATACAATTTATCAAAATTTATTTCAAAAATTTTATCTAAAGTTACACAAATTAATAAATTTAACGTAAAAGATTCTTGGACTTTTAAAAATTATATAGATAACATCAAAATTCCAGTTAATCATATAATTGTTTCTTTTGATATAGTTTCTTTATATACAAACATACCTATTAATTTAGCTATTGAATCAATAGAAAAAAATTGGTCTAAAATAGAAAAACATACAAAAATTCCAAAAAATGATTTTTTAAAATTAACAAATTTCGTTCTAAATTCTACGTATTTTATTTTTGATAATACAATATATACTCAATTATTTGGAGTTCCTATGGGTTCTCCAATATCATCTACAATTGCCGAACTAGTATTAAATGACCTCGAAGAAAATTTAGTTAATAATAATACAAACATTTCTTTTTACAAACGATACGTAGACGACATATTACTAGCAACAAATGAATCTGACATTGACATACTACTTAATACTTTCAACAATTATCATCCCCGACTAAAATTTACAATAGAACGTGAAATTAACAATACTATAAATTTTCTTGACTTAACTTTAATACGATATAATGACAAAATAAAAACAAACTGGTACCGTAAAGACATTAAAACTGACAGATACCTTAATTTCGACTCACAAACAACGACTAAATACAAACGCAGTGTAATCAATAGCCTTATTGACAGAGCTATTTTACTTTCAAATGAAGAATTTCATAATAATAATCTAAATTACATTCGTAAAATACTTTTAAAAAATAATTATCCTAAATCATATATAAACAAACAAATCAAAAAAAGAATAAAAATTTTAGAAAACAGAAACAAAAACCAAACAATAGATTTACAACCAAACTGTTTAGGAAAAGAATTTAACTTTTCACAAACAAAACAAAAAATTATTACATTACCTTACATCCCATATATATCCAACAAAATTGAAAAAGAATTATCACATTTTGACATATTAGTAGCATACAAAAATTTTAACACTTTAAGTAAAAATTTTTTTAATAATTTAAAAGATAAAAATCCTATTTTGAATGATTCAGAACTAATATACGAAATTCCTTGTCTAAATTGCAGTGCTTCTTATATTGGACAAACAAAACAAACCTTAAAAAATCGCATTTATCAACATAAATTTTCAATAAAAACAAAAATTCAAAATCCAAATAAACCTAATACTGCTTTAAGCGACCATGCTGTAAATTTTATGCATTCTTTTAACTTTTCGAATCCAAAAATTTTAAAAAAAGAAACAGATTTAAAAAAAAGACTTTATTTAGAAATGATAGAAATTAAAAAAAATAATAATGCAATAAATTACAGATCCGACATTGAAAATTTGAATTCTATTTATTTTAATTTAATACATTGATTGAGGTTCTTTATTTGAAAGTAAGATGGCTCTGTTACAAAAACATTTTGATATATTAGATTTGAAGTGTTAGGGATTGGGAAAAAAAAAAGAAAATTTTGATGTTTTAAATTTTGTTTAAATTTCATTTTGACAAATAAATTTTTTTTAAATCAAAATAAATTGACGTTTATAAGATTTTAAATAAAAATTTTAATTTGTAATTTTAATTACAAATTTTATAATAAAAGCATTTAAATTTAATAATTATAAGTTAATAATTACGTTCATTTTTCCTATTTTAAATTAAAACTATTTTATTTCAGAATTTTTTACTAAAATAATTTTATAATTTTAAATACTTATTTTAATTTCTGATGAAGCTTTTAATGAAAGTGAAACGTTAAAAATATATACTTAAATAAATATTGACTATTAATACTTCAAGAATAAAGAATTTAATTATTATAGTCGATCTCTAAGCTTTAATGTTTGACAAGTTTTGAATAAGCTTTGATTAAGCGGTGCAAAACTAGAATGTAAATAAAACCAATAAAACTCCAACTAAAAAAATCAAATGTCAAAAGTGACGGATGTATTTTTTTATGAAATTAGGAAGCTTTGCTAAATGAAAAGTCGACAGCAAAACGTTTTACCGTTCTAGAACGGTAAAAACACTTACCGTCGCGCTTTATATCCTAGCAACTAGTAAATTCAACTTACCCATGTAAAAACATATGCAGTAAATAGCTTCAAATGACTGATCGTACAAAAAAACAATTAAGGCTGATTTTCATATAATATAGTGCCGTGCTCATGCCGTGCTCGTGCCATGTTCGTGCCGTGCTCGTGTCGTGCTACGGCCGTGCGTTTAGAGCATTTTCACAAATAGGGCTGTGTTGTGTTCATGCCGTGGTCATGTTGTTGTCGCTAATAATCTTGCACTAATATAATTAACCAATCCTTCGTTCATAATATAGATAGATTTATATCTAAATATGCACATTTGACACTTACCTTGTGCAGAGTTGTCACATGGAACTTTAAATTTCAAACTATAAGAAGCGACCAACGGGTTGTAGCAAGGTTGTGGTCGTGTTGTTACCATCGAAACGGCTCAGTCTCATAATAATATGGCACGAACGCAACCCAGCCCCTCATGTGAAAATCGAAAACTGCACTTCAATGTATTTTTTATGGAAATGTCAATTTTTTGATTGACATGGAAACGACACGGCATGAGCACGACACGAACACGGCATGAGCACGGCACTATATGTGAAAATCAGCCTTTAAACAGTTAATTTGCCGATAGATAGAACTATTAAGGTTTAAATTCAAGAGTGCTTGCTACTGCATAGTGTGCATGTCATCCGTAAAATTTATATTGTGGTGGCGCTTCTGACAGCACTGGCAAATACACTAGAATTTTTAAAGGACTACCGACACGTGACTTTTAAAATATTCAATAAATAATTAATTTAATTATAAATTTTCTAAATAAATATTTAATAATAATTAGCAATAAATGTATTAACTAAATTAACTAATTAAACTCACGAAATAAGTCGTTTTCATCTTTATTTATACATATAAAGGTGGTCACGTGTCGGTAGTCTTTAAAAAATTTGACTATACGTATAAATTTGAACATTTCGCATCCGTAAATTTGATTTTTTTTTCGAAAGTTTAAAATATTGGTTGACTTTTTGTGTATAAGTATAAGTATAATGCTCTACTATAAACCCGTGCCCATCGTTTTCTACGTTGATCTGATTAAACTCTAAAGAATAATCAGGTTCTGTGCACTTTTCTAACTTATTCGCCTTATTCGGCCGTCATCGGCCGTATAAAGAAAACCACAAGTTCAAAAATTTTGATAGCAACCAGTCAAAACTCAGTAATGCTAATTTTCCTGGGTTAAATCTTTTGGAAACTGGGCTAAAGCTACTCGAGAAAACTGGTTGATAAAAAATTTATAATTTTCTGAGAAGCTACAACCATTTAAAAAACGTACATCTTATGAAGGAGATAAATCTTTTTTTTTCAAATTTAATTATTTTCAGATGACATGGCTGATTTGCATTAATAATTGTGTAAACAAGGAAGGGAAGTTGCTAGCGCTCTGTGAGTAAAATTGAAGAAGAAAGGACGAAACCTTACGAGATTTCTACATTTATTTAACATCACGATGATAAAGATCACGTTGTCAATAATTTGAAAATTTTTACTATGTACAAATTAAATAGTATTGTGATTTTGTATTCATAAAATAGCCTATAAAAGAAGAGTTTTCCCCTAATTGAAAAATTGATAAAACTAGATGGAAGGAGATACTATACAATATTTAGAATAAAATTAGGGAAAAGATTGTCAAAGTTTCAGTTTCTTAACCGCCTAAGGTTCATGCCTGAATAAATTGAGGCACGGCTTACCTGCCCAAAAGCCCAGACCTGAATATATTCCGGCAAAGAATTACCTGTAAAAATGTGTACTCTTGAGGAGTACTCTTGAGGAGTACACATTTTTGGAAAAATTAAAAACGGTAGTATTTTGACAAAATATGGGGTACTCTTACCCACGGTAATAAATATGACAAGTGTGCCGACGGGCTAACTGACCACTGCACTCGTAGCAAACTTATGCTTGTAAACTACTTTGTAAGACAGAGAAAGCACATTAAGGGTAATTTCGCGCCAATATAAGACAGGGAAAGCATATAAAGGGATAATAATTGCACCAAATGCCCAATATTCGCGTTTAATCAGTCATCAAAAGGTTCTAGTTAAACTTAAAACGTCCGTCGGCATACCTTGTATATTTATTACCGTTGTTTTATCCATTAACGCCCAAGCACAAAATTTCAAATTTTTGGATTCCAAAACAATTAAAAAAGTCAAAAGCCAAAATGGCATAAAAAGTAAAGTGTGTCTGCCGTCATATGATGCAAGTGCGCGTTAATGGGTTTTAAACGGCCAGTATTATAAACCCTAGTTAACCGAACCAATAATTTTGTCCAATTATGTCCAACTAAAATGACAGCTAACCTTAGGGCTAGTGTTGTAAACAAAGGTTGAAACTCAACCTAAGGTTAGCTGTCATTTTAGTTTGACATAATGACATAAGTTGACTAGGCTTTATAATACTAGCCCTTAATCGAACGACACTTATTTTATTTTATAGTGTTTTCCAGGACCGAACTTAAGAATTTTTTTAAGTTAAAATTTCGAATATCTACAGTTCTTTTGTAATTAAAATGAAAATTTGAAAGTTGGAAAACATGGCTTTCTGTCAAAAATCATTGTTACGATATTCAATAAGTAATTTTAATTCATACAATAAAATGTGTTTTTTTCCTGTATTTTTGTAAAAAATAATATGACTTAGCGGTTAAAACCAGATCAACTTTCGATCAATTTTCACCGATGGCCTAATTATGTTGATATCGTGAATTAAAAATTATTTTTCCTGTAGCGCGATTCACTAACTATTTTCGGTAGCGAGAGACGTCGGTCACCATAAAATTCGTTACGTACCGATAGTTGCTATTCACTAACTCAAACTTTGCGATTTTTGTCGATAAATCTGTCGGTACCCCCACCGAATATTCGTTAAGTCCAAGGAGAGTTATTGCAAATAGCGCCATTTACTAATTATTTTCGATAGCGAGCGACGTCGGAACCATAAAATTCGTTAGGTATCGATAGTTGCTATTCACTAACTCAAACTTTGCGATTTTTGTCGATAAATCTGTCGTTACGTACCGACAATTCGTTAAGTTCTTAGCGAGAGTTAGAATTCGTGTGTTAAAGACTTATCTATAATTTTTGACAAATTGAAACATTATTTTTAAGGCCTTTATTGTTCAAATCAAGAAAATAGTAAAAATTAGTTGGTTTTAATGATAATAATAAAAATTATTAAAAGATCTATTGAATTTCAGAAACTTGAAAACATTTAAAAATTAAGATTTTTTTAGGTTATGTTAAGTTTGAATTAATTCTTGTATTTTTATATTCTATAATTAATCTAATTACTCTTCTTAATAAATATTGCTTACTGCTATGTAGGTACTTTATTTTTTAATTATTGCTTTGAACCCAAAAATTTTAAAATAGCGGAAAGTGAGGTGAATTTTAAAATTCTATTGAATAGAAACTTTTAAAAACATTTTTAAATTTCAAGGAAGGGGAATTGTTCAAACACTGTGTGTTTGACTATTTCTCTTCGCCTTTTCTTTTATTATTGATATCCTTATTAGAAATTGGGAAGTTAAAAATTGTAGGAACGGACTTTTTGAGTAGAAATTCTATCTATTTTTGCACTTCAAGAAATTAATAAACGAATACAGAAGTTTTATGTCCCATAAAAGCGTACCTTAAACGTGCCTTAAACTGTCCTAGCTTAAAGTCCTTTCACAGTCCTTTGTTCCTTGGTTTTTTTTAAATAAACCAACTATTAAAATTTTTAATTAGTTTCCGGTAAAATTTTTGAATTTTGCTGTATTAAACAAAAAATATACTAAGGATTAATTTGTTTATGTGACTTTACAATACAAAATTGTATTTTTATAAATAAAATAACATAGGAGAAGTGACATAACACAAACAATAAAATTTAAAATAGCAGAAGTACCATCCCATCATTTATGGTGATAAATCATAAAATTACTAGATTTCATTTGTAAATTACCAACATTTCGTGGTGTGTTTCTTGGGTGAGCGATATTTTTCGTTCCGAGTTTTGCATCGATACTTATCGTTAAGCTCAAGATAGTGAATAGCACAAATCGTTAAGCAAGCGACAAAAATCGAAGGCGTGTGTTGAGTGTGGTATGCAACGATCTATACGTAGAGTTTACATTTACGAAAAATGTTGACTTGGAACGTTTTATAGTTTATAGATAAGTAGTATTATTCCACAACATTTTAAAATTTTCGTAGAATATTTTGAAAGTTTAAAATTACAAACACGGACTTTTTGAGTAAAATTTTTTTCCGTTCTTGCATTTAAAAAACTTATAAAAGGAAGCAGAACTTTGTTAAGTTATCTAAAGTGTCCAATTGCTAAAATATTATATAGTTTCTTAGATATTTTTTAATAAAAACCAAATTACAAAATTCTTTAAATCGATTTTGGACAAATTATGGGATTTGCTAAATTAAGTAAAAATTAACTTTTTTTATATTTATTTATGTGGATTTACAATTTAAATTCATAATATTAAATATTGCATTTTATATTTATAAATAAAATAATATAACCAATAAATGTGTCAATAAAATTCAAATATTTAAAATAGCATAAGTACCATCCCATCATTTATGGTGATAAATCATAAAATTACTAGATTTCATTGGTAAATTACCAACATTTCGCGGTGTGTTTCTTGGGTGAGCGATATTTTTCGTTCCGAAAAGCATCGGTGAGACAAGCGAAAAAAATCGCTCGTTAACGATTTCGGTCGCTATCGAAAATAGTTAGTGAATCGCACTACTGATGTCCTATTTGTATTTTTACTAAAAGGCGTTATTTAGAATGACTACCTTTATAAATATTGTAAAAGAAAATAAATGTAAAATTATCTAACAAAAATATTAGTTGCTCTTGTTATCACGTATAATTTTAAGCACACAATTTAGTCATACAATGTGAAATTCAATTATGCATATTAGGTATTTGAAAACCCTACACTTTGTAAGTTAGTGTCAACAATTTTGTAAGATTTAACATTTACAATAGTTAACTTGTAAAATACATATTATCGTCTTATTACGTTTAGTGTACTACGTTTAATTCGCTTATTGTAGATACAAGGGAATGATACATTATCTCTGTTATGCAAATGTACGTTATGTGCCGATTTTACGCTACAGAAACCCTTTATAATAATAAAATGGAGTTTACTCACCGTTTCGAAAGATTTCTGAAGTTGTCGAGGGTACTCCATGTCGTCCTCTTTCCATTGAAGTTGAAGCTGTGAAAAATAACCCTATAAAAATTTTCAGAAATACAAGAACCATTTAACAGTTTATTATTACATAATTTTTTTATGTATCATATGATGACAAAATTACATGAAAAGGTGATTATCTACCAAAGGCAGTACAATAATTATTGCACCACCCAATATTTTAAATTAATATTACGCACCTTGTAAAATTAGTAAATTACTTAACACAACACCCTGAGCCACATGCCACACTTATGAATTACACAATTTTTACTTCAATTTTAAAATTTTTCTCTAATTATTGCGATAATTATTTTTACTTTAAGCAGGGACTTGTTCTAACAATTATTCTTAAAATATCTAATTTTAAAAATTATCGTACGCAAACTCGTTCAGTTTGATAATTTTTATACGAATTTAATTTTGCGATACTAATAGATAAAATAAAAATAAAGCCCGTGAAGGTAGGCGATATCGTCTTATCGCTTATCAGCATAAATGTGCATTTTATGTGAAATTAAATTTAAGTTTTAAAATTAGTTAAGTAATTCTGTTTTCTAAACATTTTTGGCATTGGTCAAACTATTCCACTGTCAATGTCAAATGTTCAAGTCGAAGTTTCGAAAATACATCCTCTTCGATTTTCGCAATTTTTATGGAAACTAATTTTTTGAGAAAAGATTGGGGATAGCAGTTTTTTTTCAGGAATCGCTTTTTTTGGACCCGTTATTATGGGAGAAATTTTTCAAGATCAGGGGCGTGCGGGAACAGGGTCAAAATTACATTTGTTCTAAGCAAAACTGTTATTTTTGAAAATATGTTCAATCACATTGAAGATAGCAAAAAAATATATCTTAAATAATTTGTAATGTGTAAAATTACCAATGAGACCAATCCGAGCCCAAACGGATTATATGTATATGCAGAAAAAAATAAAAACTGCGGAAAGTTGAGTAATGTTTAATCCCAAGTATTAAAGTAATTTTCAAATCGAAGTTTCCAAAATACGCTCTCTTCGATTATCGAAATTTTTTTATATGTTGAGCCCTTATGACTTAGGTTTCAGCAAAAAAATTCAAAACCGTGGGCACTTGTCAACTCTTGATGCTACACGGCCTCAACCCTCACACCTCAATCTAAAACCCTCACTGAGGCTTGAGGCCGTGTACCATCAAGAGTTGACGAGTGTCCACGGTTTTGAATTTATTTACTTAAACCTAAGTCATAAGGGCTCAACATATAAACAAATTTCGAAAATCGAAGAGGGTGTATTTTGTAAACTTCGACTATTAATACAGTTAATATTATTGACTCCCCTAGTCAATAGAGGCATAAAAATTGCATTGTTTCGAAATTCGTGCCCGAAGCATCGATTTTTCTGAAATTTTCACATTACCTTCTATATGGTGCTTAGTTCAAAGTTTACCTTTTTTATTTTGCCGCGATCTATTTTCCTCCGCGGAAAACGGGAAAAATTTTTTCCAGACAAGGTGTTCCTGAAAAACACCGACCAATTACTAAAATGAGTCTATGGGTTCAAAATAGGACATTTGTTTCTCTTGAAATTATATCTAAAAATGCACCCCTAAAAAGTTATTGGCTCTCAAAGTTAGGGTTAAAGTATTAACAAATCGCTTTATCTTCAAAACGACTGTAAATATTTTAATAATTTTTATAAAGCTAACATATCTTATAAAAGTCACTCTGTGGTAAAAATTTCATGATAATCGCAATACTGGAACTATCCCTTAGAGGGGTGGTGCTAACTTGAAAACTCTAAAAGAGTACTTTGGCACCAAAAAAAGTAAAAGCGTTAACTAAATTTTGTAGGTAATATTAAAACAAGCGATTTTGCTCCCTTAATTTTTTTTTCTAAAACCAACGGCTTTTGAAAAAAATGGAAAATAACAATATTAAGGGTTGAATTCGGTAAAAAATGTGACCAATAAATCATCGCAAATCACCGGAAAACTTCTACAGGGCATTCTTGGTATTAAAATAAGACATTTGTCCCTCTTAAAATTATATCAAAAAATGCACACCTAAAAAACTGCGGGCTCTTAAAGTTGGGATTAAAATTTCTTTAAGTCCGTTTAGCTCCGCAAGTACTAAAAATATTTTAATGATTTTTATTCTGCCAACATATCTTATAAATGTCATCTTGTGGTAGAAATTTCAAAAATATCGTATCACTAGAACAACCCCTGGCTCTAATTTTTAACCCTTAAAAAATCGAATTAAATTAAATAATTTTATAGGAAATTTTAAAATAAGCATTTTTTGTCTCTTATATTTTTCTAGAACTAGTGACCATATAGAAGATAATGCAAAAGGTTTCAGAAAAATCGACTCTTCGGGGGCTTACTTAGGAATAATTGTCTTCATTGACTGAACAATTCATGCGCATTTAAGACAAGTATGTCGAAATTAATCCCCGAAGCGTCGATTTTTCTGAAACCTTTTGCATTATCTTCTATATGGTCACTAGTTCAAAGTCTACCAGTTTTTTTTTTGACGCGCGATATTTTCCTCGGCAGAAAAAGGTTCAATATATAACGAATCTTTGAATTTCAGAATTCAACTTACAAGTCTTTTTCTGTCGTGGAAAATATCGCGCGTCAAAAAAAAACTGGTAGACTTTGAACTAGTGACCATATAGAAGATAATGCAAAAGGTTTCAGAAAAATCGACGCTTCGGGGATTAATTTCGACATACTTGTCTTAAATGCGCATGAATTGTTCAGTCAATGAAGACAATTATTCCTAAGTAAGCCCCCGAAGAGTCGATTTTTCTGAAACCTTTTGCATTATCTTCTATATGGTCACTAGTTCAAAGTCTACCAGTCTTTTCTTGACGCGCGATATTTTCCTCGGCAGAAAGAGACTCACAAGCTGGCGATAAAAATGGAAAAAATCTCATTATTCTCTAAACATATAACTTTTTCATTTTTTTCACGAACCGTTGGTTTTAGAAGAAAAATATAAGAGACAAAAAATGCTTATTTTAAAATTTTTTATAAAATTATCTAATTTAATTCGATTTTTTAAGGGTTAAAAATTAGGGCCACACCCCTAAGGGGTAGTTCTAGGGATGCGATATTTTTGAAATTTCTACCACAAGATGACATTTATAAGATATGTTGGCAGAATAAAAATCATTAAAATATTTTTAGTACTTGCGGAGATAAACGGACTTAAAGAAATTTTAATCCCAACTTTAAGAGCCCGCAGTTTTTTAGGGGTGCATTTTTTGATATAATTTTAAGAGGGGCTAATGTCTTATTTTAATACCAAGAATGCGCTGTAGAAGTTTTCCGGTGATTTGCGATGGTTTATTGGTCACATTTCTTACCGAATTCAACCCTTAATATTGTTATTTTTCATTTTTTTCAAAAGCCGTTGATTTTAGAAAAAAAAATTGAGAGAACAAAATCGCTTGTTTTAAAATTACCTACAAAATTTAGTCAACCCTTTTACTTTTTTGGTGCCAAAGTACTCTTTTAGAGTTTTCAAGTTAGCCCCACCCCCCTAAGGGATAGTTCCAGTATTGCGATAATCATGAAATTTTTACCACAGAGTGACTTTTATAAGATATGTCAGCTTTATAAAAATTATTAACATATTTACAGTAGTTTTAAAGATAAAGCGATTTGTTAATACTTTAACCCTAACTTTGAGAGCCAATAACTTTTTAGGAGTGCATTTTTAGATATAATTTTAAGAGAAACAAATGTCCTATTTTGGACCCATAAACTCATTTTAGTAGTTGCTCGGTGTTTTTCAGGAACACCTTGTCTGGAAAAAGTTTTTCCCGTTTTCCGCGGAGGAAAATATGGGATTTTTTTTTATTATGCGTGTTTTTCGAAAATAGTTTTCGGCATCTATCTCTGCATAAAATAAAACCAAAAATGCGTAAAAAAAATTAGTTATGTCATTTACGCAACACCGCCAAAACGTCTTTTGAAAGTTTCGATTGCCTAAAAATGCCTTTATTTTTCATAACAGACAAAATCGTCATAAGGGAAAATTGTTTCTATTTACCTCAAAATTCTAGATACGAAGTTTAAGAAAAAAATATTAACATTTTCATTTTTTTGTTTTTTTGAAAATTCTCACTTGTTTATAATTCTTCGGAGTTCTTTTGTTTACATTTCAATTCTAGAGATCCACTTTGATCCAGCGAGATCAAAATATTACGTTTTGTTCTTAATTTAGTCTAATTTTGGAATATAAAAATATTTTCATTGAAAATGATAGGACCATCTTGGACTATTTTCCCATCTCTGAATTCCCCTTGGGAAATATTTTAACCGCAGTGGTTAAAACTATTAGCTGTATCCCTGTTTGTTCTGTTCTCGCCATGAATTAGATCAATTTCAATTTTGTCTGTCTTAGTAAGCATTGTTGATAGGAAAATTAAATAAATTTCATATTAGTTTAGTGTCAGGATATTTCGGGTAAATTTGGGACCTCTATCTGTCAGTTTTTATTTTAATTAAAATTCGCCGATATTTTTCTAAAATAAGTGACCACTGCGGTTAAAATATTTCCCAAGATAAATTCAGAGATGGGAAAATAGTCCAAGATGGTCCTATCATTTTCAATGAAAATATTTTTATGTTCCAAAATTAGACTAAATTAAGAACAAAACGTAATATTTTGATCTTGTTGGATCAAAGTGAATCTCTAGAATTTAAATGTAAAGAAAAGAACTCCGAAGAATTAAAATAAAGGCATTTTTAGGCAATCGAAACTTTCAAAAGACGTTTTGGCGGTGTTGCGTAAATGACATAACTAATTTTTTTTACGCATTTTTGGTTTTATTTTATGCAGAGATAGATGCCGAAAACTATTTTCGAAAAACACGCATAAATATTAAATATTGTCGAAAGTAGTTGCCCAAAATTTAAAAAAATGTATTTGGAACCAATTTTTGAAGTTTTGCGCCGCTAGGAACTATGTAGTGGACGGACCCGCATCTATCGAAATATTATCAACAATTTTAACAGATTGGGCGTATAATATGCGCAAAGAAGATGGGTCCAACAACAAGGAAACTGTAGCAAAATTATTTTGGAATTCTGTGGCAAAAAGTCTGCAAGAAATGTATTATAATAAGTACAATTTAAAATTTGATCCATTCGCGGACATAGCATTTAAATCTGCGAGAGATGCCTGCAATGGAAAGCGAAGGGAAGTGCAACAAGACCCTAAAATAGCGGAAAATCAGTGCTACAGCAATGACGCCCAGCGAATGTTTAAAAATCAAAAATTTGTGACACGTAGATACCCCTACAGGTCTACAACGAAAATTTTATTTTGCAGCTGGTCTGGAATTAGCATGGAGAGGAGGAGAAGCTGCTAGATGTCTGCTCCAATATTTTAATGAGGAAGTTGATAATATGGGAGTTCAAACAGAAAGAATAGCTTATAATCCCATATTTGAAAAGACGACACAAGGCGGTTCAAACGTTTGGCTGAAACTAAGTGGCTCGTTTCAAATAAAGAAAATCCGTCATTATATCCAGTCAGGTAAATATAGAAATGCAAGTTTTATTCATTCTTGTCTAATAAAATTGTTTTAGACTGTTTAGAAATTTAGTGAGTAAACGCTCGCTCACGTCAAAACCGAGAGATTGTTTTTAACACCGAATACACACTGCGAAAAAAATAATATTTGGTACAAAAATACTCTCCAGTAAGGAGAAATGAGCTGTCGAAGTAGACTAAGGAAGCCTCAACAAATATTGGTATAGATACCGATAAGGCTAAAATTTCCAACCATTCTTTAAACTCTTCGGCAGTTTCTCATCTTACAAAAGCAGGGTTACAAGAACAGGAAGTTATAAGAATGACCGGTCACGCGAGTGCTAGTTCGATCAAGCCTTATTTACAATTAGATGCAGAACATCATAAAAGCCTTGTGGAAAAGATTAGAAACCAGCGTCAAAATTGCAACAGCTTGATCCAGTCCTCCACATCAACATGCGAAAGTTAAACCACTTCAGTTATAAATAGTTATAATAACTGTATATTTAATTTTAATAATTAATTTAATTAATTAATTAATTAATTTTTTTAAATAAAACTCAATTCTTCAATTTCAATTCTCTTTGTCGACGTTTCCCTTATGTTTCTGAGTTTTGTCGAGACTAATGCGGCGATTCTAAGCAAATTGTAAGTAAAACCGTAAAATCGTAACGTAGTTGCTTAGGATACGGCCATTAACAAGTCTACTGGAGAGTTGTTACAGTTGCTACGAGAACACATTACGAGCCTTACGATAGTGCTCAGAATCGCCGCATAAACTGGTTTATTGTTACTGTTACAAATTAGGTACTCTACAAATAAAATATTTTTTGTTGTAGTTACCTGCACTGAATTTGAAGTTGGCAACACTACAAGTAAGGCGCTGCCATTGAATAAATAGCCGTTTCTCTACCAGGAAAGAGCATGCCAGGTAATCGTATGAGAATGCAAAGGTTGTTTAAATATAGCGATTTCTGGACAATTTCTCCAATAGAAATGGTTGCTTATACTCCCACTTATAAGGAAAGACCATGACAACCAATGATAATGTAAAGTCAACGGAATAAATGAGTCATCCGATGCTTTTCAAAATGTTATTTCCGTCGCATTTTCTCTTATAGGTTGTCAAGGCTCTTTCCTGTCCCTCTATATTCTAAGGGCGCTGCATTATCGGTAATGAGTTACATAGGTAACATGACATACAGTAAAACAATTCTAACTTGAGGTAAGTTCGCGCAGGTTTGGCCACGCCCCTTTAATAATTTAAATACGTTGACTACTGCGTTGGTGGGGATAAATACCAATTTAGGTATCTACGCATTGTCACCGCTCGTCTACTTAAAATATTTTTAATGTGCTTACCGATAAGTAGAGAGCGGATTCTAGGGCAATTGCCTTTTCGGTATTAATGTAGATAAATAAAATTAAACAATAGATAAGTACGATTCGCAAAATAATGAATCATTTGCACCTTTGTTTTTGCCTAAAATGCCTAAAATTGAGAAATTTCGAAATAAGCGCCTAAAACTCAAATATAGTTGCCTAAAAAGTAAATAAATCTGGCCTTAAATAAACTGGCTGTTTTGAGGAATTTTAAATCTATCTGCTTAAAATTATTTTTATTTTATTATTAAAAAATTTACTAAATTGATTCTTTATATTTATATTTAGCTGCATCCTGTGATAGCAAGTTTGTTAGATAGTGGGTAGTAATTCACAGATTTGCGTTAATTTTTAACGCAGTATTATTTTAAAATAATACATTTTAAAAATGTTTTACTTTAGTGTAGTTTTGTTCTTTGCAACAAGTTGTATCAAATTATAGTAGTGTGTTCATCTGTTATCAACATCGGCGAAATGCCAAAACAAAAATCTTCAACAAAATTAAAAATCAAACAGTGGCTGTTAACCAAGGAAAAAGAAAATTTTGAACTACATAATTTAGACGAAGTATTTTGCAAAGCAAGTGTTAAAGTAGGTAATTACTTTTCTTAATATATTTTCTATTATTTATAATGCTTTTTTTTAAATAATTAACTTAATTTGAATAAAAATAAACATAACATGAGATGTCTGCATGTAAAGTGAAACAGGCTGTAGCAATCTTAAAAATTGTTTCAATTTCTTAATAAAAGGAGTTTGTTTTATTAGGAGTAAAAGAAAGTACTTTTTTTAAAAAAGTACTTTTACTCCGTATGAAACATTTAATTTTTTCTTCAAAAGTAAAACTTATAAAAACCAATAATAAAGATTTTTGAAAAAGCGCAATCTCTTGTTAATTACTTGATGTTCAGTTGCCAAATATTTTTTTAAAATTAACGTTACTTTGTAAAAAGACGCTAATTATTAAACGCAACGAACAAATTATAAAAGAAAATTTAAAAAACATTATTTACATTACAAATGCTTAGTAATATCACTTTAGGTTACAATTTGTTGTAAATATTTAAGGTTAGAATTTACTTTGACCTCCGAGGAGGTCCTCCAAGGATTTAAAAGTAGACTTTAACCTTACTTGTTCAGTAATAAAATGTCAACTTTTTTTGACGTTTGAAGAAAAAAATATTTAATTAACTCAATTTTTCAAAAATTATTAAAAACGTAACTGCCTATTTTGAAATGGTTAATGCCTATTTTGAAAAGGTTAATGCCTAATTCGAGTTTTTTGTGGCTTATTTATGAGGCTTTTTTTTCAATTTTTAAGAGCCTAAAATCCGCTCTGTACCGATAAGTTGTCGGATTGCTTGAAAGTTCTCAAACCGAGCTATAATAATTGGTGAAATTACGATGTATGCAATAGTCAGTTATAATATAACAAGACCTAATTTTTCAATCGATAAAAATTGACATTTGCACAAAAGTGCAAAAATGCATGTAGGTACATTTATTGATACCTTTTTGAGCATTATTAATCTGAAAAAAGCTCGAGCGCGCAAATGCCTAAATTACCTTAGGCATTTTGGCACTTGAGTGCAAATGTCAATTTTTTGTAGATTGAAAAATGAGATCGAATTATATTCGATAAGTCCATTTTTTAAAAATAATTAATTCCGATGCAGTAACAAGCTAGTGTGCATTTGTCGCTAGAAAAATGAGGTCTTGTGCTTTTATCAGGCATTGGTAACGTGATTACGTACAAAAAAAATTGTCACTTAAACATAAGTCATAAGGAATCAACATATCAAAAAATTGCAAAAATCGAAGAGGGTTGTATTGTGGAAACTTCGACTTGAACATTTGACACTGGAACAGTTTGACCAAAAAGGCATTAAATCAAAGAAGCGATGCATAAAATATAATAGTACGTTCCTTTAGCTTTAAATAGTCGTATTTATCAGAAATATATCTCTTTTAGATCGTTGAGTTATAAATTATTGAAATATTCATGTTTTCAAAATAGTTAAAAAATTAACTTGACCGTACATAGATAGGTCAAAAATAATTTTTTCGCACAACCAATTTGTACACTTAAGTTTGAACATATTTCAAAAAATATATTTATATTAAAAATTTAAAAGAAAATACTAATACAACGATTAATGATTTTTAAGCGTCTCTAAAAACCTACAGTTTCACAATAAAAATATTTAAAAAGTAAGACCAGCTTCAGCGTATCTGGTAAATATTTTTTCAATCGAGTTAACATAAGCTGCAGTTCGCAAATCTAGTCCCAAATTGAACATTTCAGCAGTCTTTACTATGGCTTTAGCAGAGCGTTCCATGGTAAAATCCAGACCAGAGTGTACAATATCCTTTTCGGAAGCTCCAGCAATTCTTTTTGCGAAATCTTCCGATGGTCTGATAGGAATATCTCCTAGCTCACAACCGAAATGACGTTCCAAGGACTCTTGTACAGATGCTAAAAGATGACGATTTGATTCTCTTTCATACTTAAATGTTAATCTTCCGAAAGAGACGTGATTTAAATTTTTTAACCATTCGAAAAACGATACAGTCACACCACCGGCATTACAAAATAAATCGGGAATAACTAAAATGTTATTTTTTAGTAAAACTTCATCGGCAGCTGGAGTTATAGGTCCGTTTGCCCCTTCAGCAATAATCTTAGACTTAATTTTGTCTGCATTACCTTTAGTGATGACTTGTTCTATTGCTGCCGGTACAAGTATGTCGCAAGGTTCATATAATAAATTTTCTCCCTTATAGTCTTGTGCCTTCGGAAAGCCTTTTATAGTCCCATTAGTAAGTTTATAGTCTTCTAATTCTTTTGGGTCTATACCATCCTTGTTCATTATACTGCTATCAAATTCTTGAACCCCTATACATTTCCCACCAGCTCTCTGCAAATATCTCATGCTGTGTAA
This sequence comes from Malthinus seriepunctatus, assembly GCA_963924605.1. Classification (NCBI taxonomy): domain Eukaryota; kingdom Metazoa; phylum Arthropoda; class Insecta; order Coleoptera; family Cantharidae; genus Malthinus; species Malthinus seriepunctatus. The sequence continues at coordinate 22,338,872 of OZ004600.1, read as the reverse complement.
ACCTACATTACCTAATCCTTGTATAATAAAAGTTTTATTAGCCCACCCAACGGGAACGTTAATCATCTTCATAAGATTTACGTCGTTTATAAAGTTATCCACAGCGTGGTAAACGCCACGACCGGTAGCAGACGTACGACCATGAATACCTCCTTGATTTATAGGTTTACCAGTAACACAAGCGTGTGCATTAATATCTCCATAACCGAGAGTTTTCGAATATGTATCGGCGACCCACGACATTTCTCTTGCACTAGTTCCATAATCAGGTGCCGGAACGTCAATACCAGGTCCGATGAATCCTTTTTTAGCAAGCTCTAGGGTAAAACGACGTGTAATTTTTTCTAATTCATTAACGCTATAAACTTTTGGGTTTATTTTAAGTCCTGCTTTACCACCACCAAAAGGCACGTCCACACAAGCACACTTAAATGTCATAAGAGCAGCTAAAGCTTTAACTTCATCTGCGCATACGTCCATCGAATAGCGAATACCTCCTTTACAAGGCACTCTATGGGTACTGTGGTGAGATCTAAACCCCTGAATTATTTCATAAGAACCATTATCCTTTCTAATCGGAAACCAAACTTCAAGAACAGCACTGCAATTTTGCATAATAGTTAAAATTCCTGTAACTAGCGCTTTGTTTGTCTCTAAATTGGCCTTAGATCCTTTCGTTTTTCCTATATCTTCTATTAATTTGTCTTCAACAATTATACACGCTCGATGAAAATAATATTCTACCATATCAAAAAATTTTGGATTCAATTCACTATTCATATTTTTTAAGTGGTCTGGTATTTTATGGTCCCCATACGTGCGAGTGTGAGGAGCATCGGTCAATAAAAAGTTAAAAAAGGTGCTTCGATTATTTGTGGCTCTTCGAAGAATAGTCTTCAGCTGAAACATTTTTTATCTTTTTATTAATTTATTTTGACACAAATTTGACAATTTTCATAGATAAGAGGTATCTTAGATGAAAGATAACTTATAGTACGCAGCCTACGAAACATAAAACTATGGAATGCTGCACTTTTGTTTAATGGCATGAAACTCGGTACATAGTTTACTGAAACCATATCAAGTAATTTTGTCCGATGGGACCAAAAAAAATTAGATGGGGGCCGCTGGACACTCCCTTTAATGCGGATTGTACACGGCGAATACCTCAGGTACTTTGAACTTACAGTTAATGAAATGAAACTCGAAACATAGTTTACTGGAACTATTTTGGCAAATTTTGTCCGATGAGACCAGAGTTATCTTCGGGGGGGGGGGGAAACTATCTGCCGAGTTTCATTTCAGTAACCAAAAATGCAACGTACCTGAGGTATTCGCCTAGCATCGCCCGCATTAAAGGGGGTGTGCAGCGACCCCCTAGTATTTTTTTCGGTCTCATCGGACAAAATTACTTTATTATAGTTCCAATAAAGTATACAACCAGTTTTATTCCGTTAACGAAAAGTCAAATATAATTTAACTCGACCTCTTTTAAAATTTTTGAAAGAGCGCTCTTAAAGACCCAGAGGAAAAAATGGCGGTTATGTACCTATGGGGATGTTCAGATGGATTCGTTATTGGGACAGATTGATTCCGTACTCTCAAAATATACGGCAACGATACTTTTCGCGAAAAAGTACGTCGAGTATCACATTTTGAGAAAAAGGGGGTGTGTAGCGCCCCTCCTCGAACATATCTCTGGTCTCATCGGACAAAATTTGCCAATATAGTTCCAGTAAACTATGTTTCGAGTTTCATTGCATTAACTATAAGTTCAAAGTATCTGAGATATTCGCCGTGTACAATTCGCATTAAGTGCGTCAACCTTATTGGACAGACATTTTGTAGGGAGTTTCTTAGCTGCATCTTGTCGGTGAACCGAACAACGGTCCATACAATTGAAAAATTTTATTAATTGAAGTTATAGATACTGTAGTAATAAATAAATTACCCTTATAAATATATTTTATAACATCAACTCTAAACTAGTTATAAAGCTGTTCTCCACCGACGCGACGTTTACTTAAAAACGTGCACAGTTTGAGTCAAAATTATGTGACAACTAGAGATGTGCCGGGTATCCGGCCGGATATTTCAGTTATCTGTGATACCGGATATCAGGCTATGCCGGATAAAGCTTAATTCTCAGCTATCCGAAACCGTCGTATACGACGATACGAAAGTTTTCCTATTGGTGGAATTTCGAAAAATTTTGAAATTCCACCAATAGGAAAACTTTCGTATCGTCGTATACGACGGTTTCGGATAGCTGAGAATTAAGCTTAAAGCTTAATGAAGTAACCGATATTTGTTCGGATACCGGTTACTGAAAGTACGTATCTCTAGTTATCACATAATTAGTGATATAAATGGTGAATAGTGTATAAACTAAAATCGCTTAAGTTATCTTTCATCTAAGATACCTCCTATCTATCAAAATTGTCAAACTTGTGTCAAAATAAATTAATAAAAACTCAGAAGAACTTATTAAAATCATCCAGAATTGATTACGAATAAGAAATTAAGCAGCTGTAATTGTATAAAAATCGTGATTAATGGAACGAAGATAACAAAATGTTTCAGCTGAAGACTCTTTTTCGAAGAGCCACCAGTAATCGAAGCACCTTTTTTAACATTTTACAGACTGAAGCACCACTGACTCGCACGTATGGGGACCATAAAATACCAGACCACTTAAAAAATATGAATAGTGAATTAAATCCAAAATTTTTTGATATGGTAGAATATTATTTTCATCGAGCATGTATAATCGTTGAAGACAAATTAATAGAAGATATAGGAAAAACGAAAGGATCTAAGGCCAATTTAGAGGCAAACAAAGCGCTAGTTACAGGAATTTTAACTATTATGCAAAATTGCAGTGCTGTTCTTGAAGTTTGGTTTCCGATTAGAAAACACAATGGTGCTTATGAAATAATTCAGGGGTTTAGATCTCACCACAGTACCCATAGAGTGCCTTGTAAAGGAGGTATTCGCTATTCGATGGACGTATGCGCAGATGAAGTTAAAGCTTTAGCTGCTCTTATGACATTTAAGTGTGCTTGTGTGGACGTGCCTTTTGGTGGTGGTAAAGCAGGACTTAAAATAAACCCAAAAGCTTATAGCGTTCATGAATTAGAAAAAATTACACGTCGTTTTACCCTAGAGCTTGCTAAAAAAGGATTCATCGGACCTGGTATTGACGTTCCGGCACCTGATTATGGAACTAGTGCAAGAGAAATGTCGTGGGTCGCCGATACATATTCGAAAACTCTCGGTTATGGAGATATTAATGCACACGCTTGTGTTACTGGTAAACCTATAAATCAAGGAGGTATTCATGGTCGTACGTCTGCTACCGGTCGTGGCGTTTACCACGCTGTGGATAACTTTATAAACGACGTAAATCTTATGAAGATGATTAACGTTCCCGTTGGGTGGGCTAATAAAACTTTTATTATACAAGGATTAGGTAATGTAGGTTTACACAGCATGAGATATTTGCATAGAGCTGGTGGGAAATGTATAGGTGTTCAAGAATTTGATAGCAGTATAATGAACAAGGATGGTATAGACCCAAAAGAATTAGAAGACTATAAACTTACTAATGGGACTATAAAAGGCTTTCCGAAAGCAGAAGACTATAAGGGAGAAAATTTATTATATGAACCTTGCGACATACTTGTACCGGCAGCAATAGAACAAGTCATCACTAAAGGTAATGCAGACAAAATTAAGTCTAAGATTATTGCTGAAGGGGCAAACGGACCTATAACTCCAGCTGCCGATGAAGTTTTACTTAAAAAGAACATTTTAGTTATTCCCGATTTATTTTGTAATGCCGGTGGTGTGACTGTATCGTTTTTCGAATGGTTAAAAAATTTAAATCACGTCTCTTTCGGAAGATTAACATTTAAGTATGAAAGAGAATCAAATCGTCATCTTTTAGCATCTGTACAAGAGTCCTTGGAACGTCATTTCGGTTGTGAGCTAGGAGATATTCCTATCAGACCATCAGAAGATTTCGCAAAAAGAATTGCTGGAGCTTCCGAAAAGGATATTGTACACTCTGGTCTGGATTTTACCATGGAGCGCTCTGCTAAAGCCATAATAAAGACTGCTGAAATGTTCAATTTGGGACTAGATTTGCGAACTGCAGCTTATGTTAACTCGATTGAAAAAATATTTACCAGATACGCTGAAGCTGGTCTTACTTTTTAAATATTTTTATTGTGAAACTGTAGGTTTTTAGAGAAGCTTAAAAATCATTAATCGTTGTATTAGTATTTTCTTTTAAATTTTTAAAATAAATATATGTTTTTGACATTATTCCACGTCGGATCGGCCACGTTTGACCCTTAGGTCTTCGGATTTTGACGAAATTTGGTATGTCGATGTCGGTTGGAAATATGTTCAAACTGAAGTATAGAAATTGGTTTGGCTAAAAAATTATTTTTGACCTATCTACGGTCAAGTTAATTTTTGAACTATTTTGAAAACATGAATACTGAATACATGAATACATTGATGAGTGATGACTACTAAGAAGGTAAAATTTTATTAAGCTTAATTCTCAGCTATCCGAAACCGTCGTGTACGACGATACGAAAGTTTTCCTATTGGTGGAATTTCGAAATTTTTCGAATATCTACCAATAGGAAAACTTTCGTATCGTCGCGTCGTATACGACGGTTTCGGATAGCTGAGAATTAAGCTTTTTAATCTTATAAAATAAGTTTATTAAGGTTTAAGTTCACACTGCGTTTTTTGAACCACAAGTTCAAAAATTTAGAAAAAAATATATGTTATGTAATACCTACTGTTAAACAACATTATATGTAATTTTCATCAAACTCTAACCCGTAATTTTTGGATAACATCAAGAAAACGGTAAAAAAAGAGTTTTTTTGCAATTTATTTCCAAAGTAAAGGACAGAATTTCCTCAATTTATTTCTACAAAATGTAACCGAGTTTCTAGCAATACTGTAATTTTTTGAAAATTTTTGAACTTGTGGTTTTCTTAATACGGCCGAAGAAGTTATAAAAATGCACACAATTTGATTATTCTTTAGAGTTTAATACAGATCAATGTAGAAAATGATGGACATTGGTCTATAGTAGCGCATTATGCACAAAAACTGAACCAATTATTTGAATTTTCGAAATTAAATTAAATTTACGAAAGAGAAATATTCAAATTTATAAGTATTTGACAGAGCTGTCATCAGCGCCACCACATTAAAATACATATAAATTTTGCGGATGAAATGCACACCATGCATTATTATGTATTACTATTACTATGCAAGCTTGAATTTAAACCTTAACTATAATGCTTCCAATACAATAACTTTTTTTCGTTATCTCAACAGAGGTTTTTTTAAATATATGATCATTCATCAATTTTTGTTCGTTGTAATAATTATTAATTACTTAGCTTAACCACTGGCTCCAAACTGTTTATTAGAGCCAATTTTGAGAAAGTCTACATTTTTTGTTTTGAAGCTGATGTGTCTAATCCTTAATTTTAGAAATCACACAGAAATTCCAATGTTTCGGCCACAATTTCAATTATTGACGTAATTGAAGTCTTTTTCAATTTACTAATAAATATTGTGAATACCTACTTTAAATTATTAGAATTTTTTTATTCCAATTAACAAAAATAACATTTAGTACAAAATATAAATTATTTAAATTCCATATTGAAATTTATCGCATGTTAATGTCATATCTTTGAACAATTAATAGTTTAGGTACTCTATTCACAACTTATTTAATTTCTTTCTATAAAAGAAATTTTAATTTAAATCTATAAAAGTTCACACAGTCCAGTTTTTGGTCCTATCATCATCAGCTGATTATGATTACCAATAATGGTCTACCTGTTATGTTGAACGTTGACTATTAATAAGACAGTTCCAACTCAAAATTACTGGACATCCGTATAGAGGTCAGCGGTTCAATCCCCGAGGAAGTAAAAAAAAATATATAGTACAAACTTCAAAAAAATAAGTTTGACTACACTTTTTAGACACGCCTTCAGATATTATGAAATTCTTTTCGGTATCGTAATTAAGCTCCATTACCGAACCGAAATATAAAAACAAAATATCAGACTTTGTAATTGAAGGGCACAAAATTAAAGATAAATTGGCCAAAAAACTAGTGAAATAAGAAATAATAAAGAGTAGTAGTAGACTTTTGGGATTACCTAACTGAATTAAACGACGAGCTTCTACTAAAAAGCCACGCACTAGTTAGTCCATGCTAAAGCTTTCTTTTGATAAGATATATTCCAATATTGAATGTATTGCTAATAATGTTGATATTTGACAGTATTAAATATATTAAATAAACTTCGATCTAACATTATGGCCTTTAAGCTCGAATTAGCTCTGTTCTTGTAATGGGAAGAATTTTTATGCAAATGTTTATGCCTCAACAGGCCATTATACGAAATTAATGCGATCCTCTTTACCCATGAATTGTTTAACGTTACGCTTATGTTTACTCCTATAAATTATTGTTGTTTTTATTCCATGTTATTACAAAATTAGCATTTGGTATAATTTCTGAAATTAAACTAAAAATTGAAGTAAAGTCGAAACAATCAAATGATTTACTGAAATATTGCAAGAACTTATTTAAAGACTTTTCTTTTTTTTGTGTAAGTATTTTTAATCCATTCTTAGTGAAGGAAACAATAAAAATAACTTTTTATTTACTTAATTAGCCTAACTACTAACACATTGATGTGATGTAAACAAAAGCTTCTTAATCCGACTTAAAAAAATAAAAATCTTCAAAAAAAACTGAAGAAAACTAAATATAGCGAGTATAACAGATATCACGTGCGACAGTAATAAACATGTAGAAAATTCATCACACGAATTTAACTTGGAAACTCATATTTCAAAGTGATATTGGTGGCAGAAGAGGCAAACATGATATTAAAGTGTTTGGCACACAGGGTGCCGTAATCCGGCAGCACATGAGACGGGCGTAGCTGATGCTCACCGTTGCGATATTTACACGCCTGGAATCAATATTTTAGTAAGGTGCGGTCATTACACCGGCTTCCGAAACATTTTATAAAATATTTTTAACACGAAATTCCAATGTTAATTAACCGACGACACTTATGCACTTCATATTTGCTTCATTTTTCACCATAAGTGTCAATCTAGAAGGCTTTTTATTTCGAAACAAGAATTATGATAGTACAGGTTTTTGATTATAATATCATTCACCCTTTTAATAAAGAACGAAAATGCGATTTTAAAGAAGACTTTAGAATTATATTACTTCTCTTTGTTTTAAGTCTTGAATTTTACAATTTAAATTAATTTTAGTAGATAGAATATTAAATTAAATGATAACAGTGTTTTAAGTAAATAATTAATTTTAAAACCTGAAAATAATACAAGATAATTTTAAAATTAACACTCTTCTTTTTTGTGTACGACACAAAAACTTTTTAATTAAACGCTAATTGTTATTTTTTAATTTGGGATGAGCCTAAAGGTAAATTTGCCAACATATTAGAAGAGTAATGGGCAATTCCTATCACTTGAACTGTGATTGTCCAATAATTTTTCGTACTTTGTATAATTATTATTATTATAAATCAAGTTCAAATAAATATAAAAAGAGAAAATTTATAATTGATTACGTCGCACTTTACATATTCGTCGTTTTAGTTTGTTTATCTGCCACTGAAACAAAATATATTAAAAATAACTATAAATTATAATTCTAAAAGTACTTACTAGCCCGTTTTGGATCCACCACCATACGACGAACTAGAACTTGTTTTAATTCCATAACCACCTTGTACACTGCTACTGGATCCACCTCCAAATCCAAATCCTCCACCGCTTCCACCTCCATATCCACCTCCTCCACCCCCTCCGCCTCCACCGCCGCCTCCTCCACCGTAACCACCTCCTGAACCAAATCCAGCTCCTGTTCCATGTCCCCCACCACTTGTTGCGTGACTACCAGCACTAACATGTCCTCCCCATACCGGTTTACCGTCAATACTTAATCCTAACGCAGAGCCACCACCATGTCCTCCTCCAGAACCACCCCCGTGTCCACCACCAATTCCTATGCCACTTTCGCTACCATGACCTCCTCCAATTCCAATAATTCCAGTTCCATGTCCACCGCCATGAGCTCCGCCTGCACCACCTCCGTGCCCACCGCCTATTCCTATACCACCGCCAGCACCATGACCACTTCCAGTTCCAGTAATTCCAGTTCCATGCCCACTACCAGTTCCGTGTCCTCCAGATCCACTACCGTATCCACTGCCACTTCCATGACCTAATCCAATGCCAATAATTATCCCAGTTCCATGGCCACCACCACTCCCATGACCACCTCCGTGTCCACTGCCAATTCCACTTTCACTACCATGACCGCCGCCGATACCAATAGTGCCTCCACTACCATGACCTCCCCCTGCACCACTACCTTGTCCTCCGCCAATTCCTATGCCTCCCCCATTTCCAGATCCACTACCATAACCACCTCCAATACTACTGCTTCCATGTCCTCCACTAGTATGGCTTTCACTTCCAATTTCAAAGCCTCCAATTCCAAGTCCACCACCAGGACCACTGCCGTGACCTCCGCCTGCACCACCACTGTGGCCACCGCCAATTATGAATCCACCTTCACTACCATGACCGCCGCCAATTCCAATAGTACCCCCACTACCACTACCATGACTTCCGCCTGCACCACCACCGTGGCCACCGCCAATTATGAATCCACCTTCACTACCATGACCGCCGCCAATTCCAATAGTACCCCCACTACCACTACCATGACCTCCGCCTGCACCACCTCCATGACCTCCGCCAATTCCAAGACCTCCTCCATTTCCAGATCCACTACCATGACCTCCTCCAATACTACTGCTTCCATGTCCTCCACTAATGTGAGTTTCACTACCAATCTCAAATCCGCCAAGTCCACTGCCACTACCGTGTCCTCCGCCTGAACCACCTCCGTGTCCACCGCCTGAACCACCGCCATGTCCACCGCTAATTCCTATTCCACTTTCACTACCATGACCTCCGCCAATTTCAATACTGCCCCCACTTCCATACCCACCTCCACCGCCGTGTCCTAAACCACTACCATGTCCTCCTCCAATTCCTGTGCTTCCTCCACTACCACTACCATGACCTCCTCCAATACTACTGCTTCCATGTCCTCCACTAATGTGAGTTTCACTACCAATCTCAAATCCGCCAAGTCCACTGCCACTACCGTGTCCTCCGCCTGAACCACCTCCGTGTCCACCGCCTGCACCACCGCCATGTCCACCGCCAATTCCTATTCCACTTTCACTACCATGACCTCCTCCAATTTCAATACTGCCCCCACTTCCATACCCACCTCCAACACCGTGTCCTAAACCACCACCATGTCCTCCTCCAATTCCTATGCTTCCTCCACTACCATGTCCGCCAATACCGCCTATTTCTATTTCTAATACACCATTTCCATGTCCACCGCCACCTCCAGTTCCAACACCATTTCCATGCCCTCCTCCAAGTCCTGCTCCACCTCCATAACCTCCACTTGAATGGTGTCCTCCTCCGTAACCTCCACCAGCTCCGTTACCAGAGCCTCCTCCATGTCCACTTCCTAATCCATGATTTGCTAATATTTCCAAAAAATCTCCGGATCCTAAACCTCCTCCACCACCGCCGCTGCTTCCTTTTCCACCACCGGATCCTCCTCCTTTTCCTCCACCTCCTCCACTTCCGCCGCCATATCCACCTCCACTTCCGCCGCCATATCCACCTCCTCCTCCACCGCCACCTCCTCCTCCTCCGCCGCTTCCTCCTCCGTAGCCTGCACCAAATCCAAAGCCACCTCCTCCTCCTCCACCCCCAGAACCGCCTATATAACTTGTGGCAAATCTCTTATAACGAAGTGGAGTATCGTCAGTTGTCCTAAGCTGCTTCTACAATCAAAAGAGTTATCGTTAAAACTTTAAAAACTTATACTGTACTAAAATTATTTAAAATTATAAATGCTATTTCGTATCTCATGTCAAAGGTCAATTATTTTCAATTTATAAAAAATGCTAACTTCGAAATCTTTCACAACTTCTTTATTCTTTGGTCGAAAATAAATTCCATCGGGAAGATCTTCATCATCAGGTAGTCCCTTTACATCTTTCTTCGTATAGAAGCCATCGCTAACTGATCCAACTAAATAAACAGCACTACCACCAGTTGTCACACTTTTATCCTCATCTAATGCAAATCCACAAAATGCCGAAAACAGTAAACTCAAAACACATATTGACCACTTCATCGTTAAATTACAAATAAATTCCATTCAACTAACAAAACGCTTTTATAACATTAGCGATCAGTTTTTTTTAATAATTCTTTCAAAATCGGCCAATCATTTGAGAGTCACGCTTTGTTACATAACTTGATTTGTTTATTTGTAATAGACGAAAGATCCGTTTATAGTGATTGAATTTTAAAATTTTCTTAACATCTGCGTCGTGTCGGTCGACACTTCGATAGGGTTGATGTAATTACTAAATTATGAAGAGGAATATTTTTTATTTAAATTAATACCGAGTAATACACCAAGTAAATTGGAAAAACCGTGTTAAGTAATTAGTAATTAATGAAGTGCAAAACGGCTTGTTAGGGAGGAGGATGTGAAGTAATTATCAAGGATACAATATTTCTAATTAAATTTAAATTTCTTGGATTGTTAATTTTATTTACCGTGACTTCGTTAAATCTTTTGTATGCGTTGTTTTAATATTTTAAAGTAATACGTCAATCTAATTAGTGATGTTAATATATAAATAATTAGTTTTTAATAATAAATAAAATTGACCTTCATTAGTGCGTTGTTACATGGTCCGTTTTTGCGGGTCCCTCAATGCGGGTCCCGCTTTGCAGGATGGCAACAACGCAAGAGCTTAAATGGTAGGTGTTACACGTGTCCGTTTTGACGGGATGTGCGGCAGCATGCTGCCGCAGTGCAGGACTGAAGGATGCGGGAAGCAAGCGGGAAGCAAGCGGCGACACATTTAGTTGAATGCAGACTGCTACACGGCACGGTTGTGCGGCACCGTTTAAATTATTATTTTGTTTGATACGGATAAATTTATTGAAAGTGTCCATGGGGAGCCAGCCCTGTGGGACAAAGCAGCGCCCGAATACTCCAATAAAGATAGCCGGCAAAGAGCATGGGTAAATGTGGGGGAGTGTATGTATCCAGAGTGGGCAAGATTCACATGCAAAGAGAGAAATTGAAATTGCCAGCTTCAAGTGCACAAACAATTTTTAACTTTAAACGGGACATACTTACGATATGCCTTGCAGTCACAACATCCAAAATTCAAATGTCTGTACATGCTGCGCGAGTTTCCCGCAGTCCGTTTATGCAGGAACGTGCAAAATCGTGACGCCATCCGTTTTTGCGGCATCCCGTTTTGCAGGATGCTGCAGAAACGGACCGTGTAACAACGCACTTAGATGCATTTTAATATTCTTCGTTTAATGTCATTTCAGACATTATAAAATTTGATAAAAATTTAAAGACATAAAATTCAAAGTAAACTTTTGTAAATTAGTTTCTTTCTTTAAGACCTTTTTTTAAGAAGAAATTTTTGTCTGGCTGTAATCTAGAATAACTCACAAGCTTGCTGGTCAAGACGCAATATGGGCTTCGTTAGGCTACAATAGAGTGCACTAAGTATGGCAAACATCTGCCAGAACTTCCTTTTCATAGAGTCAAAAATTAAATTTTACCCACTAAGATAGACTACCACTAAGTGATAAAAAGGAACCGGCAATGCTCTATTAATTCTACGTAGCTTCAAGCGATCAATATTTCTTGGAGGTGCTTTTCTATAAGGGGCAGCTCCAAGATTTGAGTGGTAAGATTTATTAAGTTTGACGCCTTTTTAAGACATCTTTTAAAAACCGTCGCCTTTTTACAGATCGTTTAAAGTTTTCATATTTGGGCCGACGTGGACTATATGGGGTGTAGCGGCCACGCCGCCGGTGTGGCTTGAGGGCCACCGCCATAGACGCAAAAGACAGAGAACTCTCTAAAAAATTCCCTAGAAATCGCCTCGAGTGCCAGTTAGAAGGGCACCGTGTTGCAGGTCCGTCATACGTGGATTCTCTGGCACTGATCAGATCACTTTTAACAAGTAGAAGAACGAGATCAACTTTTATACAAAAAAAGATGGTCATCACTAGATAGCCATGAATTTTTTAACAATATTGGTCAACACTATGACTCATAATTAAATCATGATTAGCATACCGCCACAATAGATAAGATCATTAATATTATTATTGGTTTAGGACGTTTTCCAAAAACAATTTGATGTTTTTATAGACAATCTTAAAGTGTGAAGTATAACTCCATTTCTTCTTTTTTTTTCTTCTGGACAAAGCCGCTTGTGTTTTATGTTGATTGCACTTGTACAATGTACAGGGTGTTTTAAAACGAACTCTATTACGTAATACGCAATATCGCTTAAACCACCGCCTCTGGCATCGACGCAAATACGGGCTCTTTTAATGAGATTTTCCATCACATTTTCACACATTGCCGGTGTAATTTCGCTAATTTGATTACGAATGTTGTCTTTAAGCTGTTCAATAGTGCCAGGCGTGTTGGCGTAAACTTTTCCCTTCAAGTACCCCCACAAGAAGAAATCGGGTGTGGTCCATTCAGGGGAGTGAAGGGGCCAATCAACATCAACCACCTTTTGACATTATTTGGTCAGGAATCATTTGCTGCAAGATCTTCATTCTCATTTCACTAGTTTTAACCATAAAGAATTTCTGCAGCATCACTTAAATTGCGCATCAAACAGTTACTCTACGATGGTGTAGAGGTCGTTCCTGAATTGCCTGAGGATATTCGTGTCCTTAAATACGGCTATTTTGTTTATGCACAAAATCGCTTAAGTCAAAATATGTGCTTCATTCAGGGTCGTAGCCAGACTGTGTTACCAGGGCAGACTCAAAAAATTTCAAGAGAGGATGAAAAGTTGAAATCGGGGTTTTCTCTTTTCTGGGTTTGTATAAATCCGTTGACTACTGTAATCTCTTCTGAGGATGGAAGTTTTTACGTCAAAAGTTTGCAAAACTTTGACTTTTTCTAAATCAATGTTTTCTTCTTCGGCACCAATTAGGATCTTATCGTTTTATTATTATTGCAAAATTCTTAGCTAGCTCTGACTAGAACAGGCTTAAAATTTTCCAGGGCAGGCGTACTCTTGGCTACGGCCCTGGCTTCATGAATCATTACTCATTATCAATATTTGACAAAAATTGGGGTCGTGATTATGTCGGTTTAAAACATTTCCACTACGTTTTCGTCGGCGTAAATGATCTCTAAATGATAACTAAAATGATAACTGTAAATGATAACTACTGTAGAGTGGATAACCCTTCGGGTTAAAATTATGGAGAAATCTACCAACAAAATGAAGCATTATGAAGAGTGGACAAGTCGGACGTTGCCTTGTTTTTATTTACCTTCATTCTTACCGTCTCGCGCCGCTCAGCGATTAGAGAAAATTTTTCTATGTAGTAAAAAAGTTCAACACGGAACACCCTGTATACTTTATAGGAGTATCAACTATGAAGGAGACTAGTTAACATCGGCAAAACATAATTATATGTCACAGAATAAAAATGTTCTTAAGTCCTCTTGATATGGAATGTTTAAAACGTTTGCTTAAAAGCGACTTTAGTCTTCTTTTTAGTCTTTAGACTTTAGAAAAAAAGATTGTATTGTCTGGAATTAATTAAACGAATAAAACCTTTTTTTTTATTTAAATATTTATTATTAATTAAAATGAAATAAAATTTGTTTATAATAAATCAGGAAATTTTTATGACATCAGCAGCATCTTAATATTATTATTGACCTTCAATAATTATTGAATACGTAATTGTTTCATTTAAAAATAAGTAAACCCCCTTTTTTGAAAATTTTGCTCACTTTTCTTTAAGTTACAGAGAGAAAAGCATCACTATCTATTACAGAAATAGGAAGTTTCTGAAAGGCACATTTAACTATGAAATAAAATTGCCATACCTACTACCATCCTATTACCTATAATAAGTACGTTTAAGTTTTTGAAAAATTGATAATTTAATGTTACCTACGTCAAAGAATTATTTTATCGATTTCCATCGTTTCTAAATGCAAAAAGCAACTCTTCAGTTTATACGTGTCTTTAAATTATGAGTGTCTGATTTTGAGATGATGGGTTAATTGAACATAAATCGTCAGTCAACATAAAGAATATTTGCATACAATTGTAATAGTTTCCGACAAGAATAAAAGTGAAGGTTAACAGTTTATCAATTTTTTTGCTCTGACAAGTTTATCATCTTGTGCTATTATTTTTCAAACACAAAGTAAATACATAAAGGTCAAATTAATATCTCCAATAATAAATTCTACTGCAGTAATGCAGTTCATCAAAGTTACATAATGCTACAGATCTGATTTCTTTCTGCAAAGCCGTTACCCCAGCTTTATGCACAAAATGCACGATGTTGCCTACGATGTACCACATGTAGTGCAGTACACATCTAACATAGCATGTGTCAAAATGTTCAATATGGGTCCTTATACTTATTAAAGATAAAGACGAATCTTTATCCAAAATAATGGTATAAGTGATGCTTTTTTTAAAAATAAAACTTAGTTCTTGACATTTTTAAAATCAGATAAATCGAAAGGTATGTACGAGGGGAGATTTTTAAGTTCGCGGAATGGGGTAGAAAGAAACGCAAATATTTTTTTTTATAATTTTATTGTACAATAAAATCTTCTCGAATATGAATGCATTTATTACTTTTGTGAATTAATTTTTTTAAACCTTAAAAAAAATATTTTATTTTTGCTTGTAAAATGCTTGTAAAATACGATTCATCGATGTCGAAATGCCTTCTATGAAGTTTTTATTTCAAATTTGGAAATGGGTAATAATAATATAGTACCAAATCTGTACTTTAGGGTGGATGAATAATTTCTTCGAAACTGCATGACGTCACGGCACTCATCGCAATTGTTTATCTTGTGAACAGGTGCATTGTTTTTCAGTAAGTTTCAATTTGGCAAATTTTCCTCCCCTTTTTGATTTAATTTTTTCTATTAATCGATGTAAACTATCAGCGTAGTATGCGCCTGTTATGGTGCTACCTTTATTTTTGCAATCAATTAAAAGAATTCCCTCAGAATCCCAAAAGATTGTTGTCATCGCTTTTCCAGCAGAAGACGAAACTTCCTTCAAATTCAATTTTTTTTAGGATGGACCACCCTTTAAATGTTACTCCATAGACCCCTGCTTCGATTAAAATCATAAAAGTGAACCCAAGATTCATCTCCTGTGCCTATTTGGTTGATAATAGGTCGAATTAACAAAAAAAATTCGACAAAATTCAAAAATCCAAAAATCAAAATTATCAGTTTGTTAATTGCGACTAAAGTACTTGATATAATTGCATACAATTTTTAGTGGATGCTTGTAAATAAAAAAGGGCATTAATTACAAAAAAGAAATAAAAATGGCCGTCTCCTTCTGTCTCATTCCGCGAACTTAAAAATCTCCCCTCGTAAGTGTGCCATTTTAAAAATTAGTTTCTTGGAAAGCCCGTATAAAAAATAAATCGTAATACTTCGTAGTGAGTAGTGACCATTTCCTTCTCTTTACAATCTTATATAAATTAAGAATGATTTTTAAAAAAGGAGAAACACTTACATTTTACATAAATCAGTTAAACGTATAGATTTGTTGACATGTAAGCATTGTAAAAGTAGAACTGAAACTCGAAAAGTTCTCAAGTCCTTGTTGAAATAAAGTTTGTAAAACCATCTATGTAGGTATAATATGGACTCAACATAAAGAAAAGTTGCTTGACATTTTACAATTTATAAAGAAATTAAATATTTTAAATTTACATCAACGTAAAATTTAAATCCCACGTTCCTTTTTTAATTAAGAAATTTGCTTCTTCTTGGTATATTTAGTAGATATTAAAAAAATTAAAAATTAACGTTAAGAGAAAATTAACTATCATGATTTTAGGAATCAATTCTTAAGTCATATAGACTTAGAAACTGCCGAGTCCCCCCGGCTCCACCGCTTGCGTTGTCTACAATTTAGAATTAAATAGGGCCAGGGGCGTAACTACGGGGGTGCGGTGGGTGCAAGGCACACGGGCCTCCGTGCAAAAGGGGCCCCCGACAGTCACCTTGTCACCTTTAGTTTTTTTTTTAATTAATTTTGGCTGCTGTTTTACCCTACGAGCTAAACTGACTAAAGCTCAAGGTTCCAAAATCTAAGGGGCTCCAGAAATTTACAACGTTAAAACGCGTTGACCTTCAGATGACAAAAATTTTCGCCTGAGGCGCTTTGGAAGTAAACTCCTGAAACTTCTCCCAGACGCGTACTTTCAGAAGAACCGATTAAGCCAAGGCACTATGAAGCCTAAAAACATCTCTAGAGCCACAGTTTTTAAAGATCGCAGAGAATCAAAATCTCCATTAGAACTCATTTGAGTTTTGTAAAATTTTTAACTCTCAAAGTTACCAAAAATTTGGACCTGTAATTAATTTTTATTTATTAAGATGTCGCTACTTTCGTCGTTACTTTAAATGAAATTATTTATCAGAAAACAAAACAATATGGTCGCGACAAGTTCAATGTTGTAACCACTATCTTGATTTCGAATAATGGTTTTAAAAATATTTGCAAGTTTTAAAATCAACTAAAAATCATAAATTGTGCCTTTTAACAGTGCTGTGTATTTTTGACTTTCATTTGGTGAAAATTGCGAGAATCTTAGCGATAGGTATTTTCAACACCTGGTGAGCTTCTTAACCTAATTTTTAAAATTTTAATTTGCATAAAATTATTTAGGTAAAATTATACCAATGTACTTTATTTAGTTTATTATGAGTTAGACGTGAAATCATTATAACAAGATCGCTTGGTTCGTTAGCCAAAAGTTACACAACGTGAAATTTTCATGAATCACAATTTTCTTATCATTACGTCACAATTTGCAAGGTGTATGCAATTTTACAATATTTTTTATATCAAATTTTAGTTTGTACTACTTAACATTGCTGAATTACATGTTTAGCTAAATTTAAAAATGTCCAAATGCCTTTTTTGAAATCTTCTAGTCAACTAAGTTTGGTGGCAACTTCAAAATCTTGCAATTGGAATTTGTCATTATTTCCAGTCTAAGATTAGATTTTTAAATTTTTTTATTTAATTTGAGGTTTATAAAATAATTAGTCGAAAGAAAGTAACTCAGCAGCGTCTCTAGAAATTATTCGAAAAAGAGGGCTGTTGGAAAATAATTGATTTTATCAATGGTTCAAATACAAATTCTTACGAAAGTGAGGCGTGGGGGCACTGACAAAGCAAAATTCATATTATTGTGAGTGCAACCCCTCCCCCGATCCTAGTCACTTACGTTAAACTTTCGATTAGTTACTCAAAAATTAATTTTTTTTCTGGACATTAAGATTAAATATTCGTTAGCTCAAAAATAAACCCTTTCCGCCTGTGGCTTGTAGTGCTGTAGCTTTTGACCTCTATAGCTTTTATTTTTTTAGGGTAACTAATATTGGGATCTCGGAAACGGTAAGGGTTACAAAATTACTTATTTAACACTTTCTGATTTTCATGTACCCTTGGTGAAGGGGTTTGGGGAGATTAAATTATTTTGATAGCAGCTGTAGATAAACCATGCCTTTTGCTACACTTTGCTTTTGTTTCCTTCATCACAAGAGTCCTTATTCCATTTTAAAGATGAATTTTGACTTGTAACAAATTTAAATTATTTAACACTTTCTGATTTTCATGTACCCTTGGTGTAGGGGTTTGGGGATATTGAATTATTTTGATAGCAGCTGTAGAGAAATCATGCCTTGTGCTACACTTTACTTTTGTTTCTTTCATCACAAGGGCCCTTGTGATGATGAAATTTAAAAATTTTTATTCTGCCGGATTAGATACCTCTTCGACAATGACGAATCAAGCTGGTTCACGAATTGGTCATCGATACTGACATAAAAGAAAGATTACGCGAAGAAGTCGTTGAAACTTTAGCTAAATATAATGGAAAGGACCCCGCACAATTCTTATGGGAAATGGCCCTCGGTGAATTTTCATAAAAATTTAGTATGTTGTGGTGTTTGACCTACTGAACAAAAGTCTCCATGGCCACAAAACCCTAAACCTAATATTTTTCGTGTTGCGGAGGCTTCAAGTGCTTAATAATGTTGTCACACACAACTGTAATTTTTTTAATTTTATTTTAAAAATGCAAGTTCGGTTGCCTCGCTGCTTTACAATATTTAATCGGAGACACATGGAATTTTCTTCAATATTCGTTAATTCTCTTTCAATACCCTGATTGCGATTCAAACATACTCTTGTGTCATTTCCTAAATATAGGTTTGGAAGATCATTATCTTCACGCCTTTTTATTGCAATATCCAGCCTATTATCAATGTCGCCTATTCCAGGCATTCTTATTAAAACCTCCAACATTACAAAGATAACAATTGTATCAAACTTTTCCAGCCATAATTAAATCCAACCACAGTTGTGTGTGACAACATTATTCAGCACTTGAAGCCTCCCCAACACGAAAAATATTGGGTTTAGGGCTTTGTGGCCATGGAGACTTTTGTTCAGTAGGTCAAACACCATAACGTACTAAATTTTTAGGAAAATTCACCGAGGGCCATTTCCCATAAGAATTATGCGGGGTCCTTTGTCCTATGTGAAAAAGTTTTGGAAACGAAGTATTTAGATAATGATCGTTTCAGGTTAGTGTGTTGAATTTCACAATTTTGTGTTTAAAAATTTTATATTTTACAGAAAATTTAAGAAAATGGTGTGACTATGGTTGTCAAAAGATTTGGATTAACTGTCAAACCTTGCAGTGGTAGTTGTTCTACTTAGGAATGTACGAAATTCTTGAGAAAATTCTGAAATAGATCTACTAATTCCTACAACATTTACGAGCAGGGAAACGGATTGAGATTAAAAATAAAATCAAGTAAGTGGCATGAGAACGTACATTTGGACTTGTAATTCTAATTGGTTATTCTTTTACCAGTGTCATACTATATTCCTCGATTTGTTCAAGAAGAGCTGGTGATGTTTTAGTAATCAATACAAGTTTTTCTACAAGCATCGTGTATTATTGTATTAATGTGATGCTAATTGGAAGAAATACTGAATAAAGCAAATTATAATGTATCAAATTCCAACATATTTCGTAGCCAATGGGACCAACCACTAGCCAATCAGATTCTGATGGTGAATGGTCTGGAAGGCATCAAGAAGTTTCCAACCTAATATTTTTACTACAAGGTAATTTATCAACATTTAACGTTTTTACAGCCATTATTAAATCTTCCGTATCACTATTTCTTATACAAACATCTTGCAAATGGCACTTTATTCAATTATTTTTGTGTGTTGTGATCTCACGACTAATTGATTTTCAACTTTTAGATACACATGGTGAGTCTCCTGCTCAACTAGTAAATAACGTGATGGACTCTTAGTTTCTGATCACAGGAAAAAGTAGACTCTGGATCTTGAAGAAAAAGAAGAAATATGAGAGGAGAGAGTTACACACAGTAAAAGAGATAAAAAGAAGTTGGTTGGTTGGTTCTGTATTCAAACTGTTTGCAATCACAGTTGACAATTTTCTAGTTTTCTGGAATGGTTATTGTTATTACTTGTTTAGGTCAAAATTTACCACTAAGATATCTTAAAATTTTTTAATATTTATTATTTTTTAGATAGTCCAACCAAACTGGACAAACAAATTGAGAAAACTAGGTTTTCTAATTCACCCTTGTAGATTTGTATCTCGTGATGAGCAGTTATGGTGTTATTTACTTTCATGGAAGGCAGCCTTGCCTAAAGTATTAAAAATAAAAAGCTTTGCTGCATTGAAGTAATTAAAAATAAGGGGATTATGTTCCTTAAATATTAATTATTTTATTCTTGCCAGTCATTGCATCAATTTCTTCAGCAGGTAGAAATCATCGTATGTGATTACAAAATTTTTTTATTAATTTACTATTATTCTTTTAAAACTTTTACCGAGTACCAAAAAACATATTTTTTAGGTTAATTTCTCTATATTTTGCTTTATTTTTAAAGGTCCTTTATTTCCAATTTTTGTCTGCATTTTTTTTTGCTGTATTAGTAAAGTTCACGAAATGTATAAAAAAAATTAATAATTGCATTATCGATTATATTGGCCTAAAAATCATTATTTAAACTTGGGTCGCCGGCGACCCCACGGAGTGATATACGCACAATTTTTTCACGGTGTGGTTGTAGGGTTAATATTAAGTATTATAATAAAAAATAATTCGTTAATTAGTAAGTCTTCATTCATAGTTGTCTTCATGTATGTAGTCTTCAAGATGCACATGCACAACTAGGCTCAAAATTTGGGAAATTTATTTACTGTTGGAAAACGAACTTATTAAACAACTTACTGATCTTGTACTTTACTCAGGACTACAATTGGGATGCAAGATGCAGGGGAGCCCTTTATAAAAAATGATCCAACATGGAAGATTTAAAATCAGAGGTAGGTATATAATTTGTTTTTGCTTATTTGCACATTTTCCATATTTTTTATTGTGATGACAAACGTTTAAGAACACTAATTATTGAACTATAGTTATCTTATAAGTTTGTTATTAAAGTTGTATTATGACTTAGAGAGCGGATTCTAAGGCAATTGCCTATTCGGTATTTATTGAGATAAATAAAATTAAACAATAGATAAATACGATTCGTAAAAAAATTAATCATTTGACGTGCCTTTGTTTTTGACCTAAATGCCTAAAATTGATAAAAATTTAAAAAAGCGTCTAAAATTCAAAAATAGTTGCCTAAAAACCTAAAAAGTAAATAAACTTTTTTTTTGAGTCACTATGTATCTACTTCAAATTATTTTTATTTTATTATTATTAAAAATGTTACAATTAATTCGAGTATTAATTAAATTGTATTTGCTTATTGCCTCCTCCTAGCTGCATCTTGGTGACAAGTTAGGAGGTATACGAGGCAGGGGCGTAACTACCGGGGTGAGGTGGGTGCAAGGCACACGGGCCCCCGTCCAAGAGGGGCCCCCGACCGTTGTCACCTTCTTCCAAATTTTTTTTTTATTAATTTTGGCTGTCGCATTACCCTATGGGCTAAACTGACTAAAGCTCAAGAAGCCAAAATCTAAGAGGCGCCAGAAATTTACAATACTAAAACGTGTTAATCTTCAGATGACAAAAATTTTCGAGATCCTGAGACTTCCTACACACACGTACTTTGAAAGGCACCATGGAGCCTAAAAACATCCATAGAGCCACTGTTTTAAAAAAGATGGCAGAAAATCAAAACCTTTGGGCAGCTTCCTGACTTTTTGAATTTACTGCTTTCAAAAAAATACGATTAAAAAAACTATGTATAAATAAATACAGGCCGCCACCATTAACTTTGCACACGGGCTCCTAGAGCGCTTGTTACGTGACACCCTGTATACAGGGTGACCATAATCTACCCACGTTACATGGGTAACTTAACAAATTAAAAATTTTGAAAAATTAACCCTACCAACCGTTATATTTTTGAAAAGAGAAAAAAATTAGCTTTTCAATGACATAAAATTGAGGTTAGGTTTGTATTTAAAAAAACATAAGTTTGCATCATATCTCCAAAAGGGCGTTATAAAAAAATATTTTTGTTATTAATTTATTTGACTTTTAGTAGTGCCTTTTACATATTTTTTGAAAATTGTAATTATCTCCATTAATAAAAAAGTTATAAGCATTTAAAAAAAATTCTATTTTTTAGTTTTTGTCAAGTAACTAAGAAACTTAGCAACAATGTTAATTTTTCTGAACGGAATTTGAATGGCCGTATAATTCTGCCCAACTTTGCTAATTTAACCGACTCTGTATCTCTTCTAATCACAAATTTACCCATGTAACGTGGGTAGATTATGGTCACCCTGTATATTTCTTATTAAAGCTATTTTTGCCGATAAAATAATATTAAAGTGGTTAAAATCAAATTTCATCAAAATCGGTTCAGAAGTTTTTGCTCAAGGGGGGGCACCCATACAGACATTTTAGTTGAAAAAAATCGAAAATTTGTTTTTGCATTTTTGGAATCAGTGGGACTCAAAACGTCGAGAAATGCTAATTTTTCTGTTTCTGGTCCAAAGTCTATTACTATCGCCACATATTTAAATCAAAAAGTTTTTAGTTTGATAACCTGTCGAACAAGAACAATATACTCATAGTACTTTAAATCAAATCATGCGCATGTGGATTTTATGAACGTAAATAAACAAAAGTATTGCTTATACGTTTTTAGTTTATTAGGAATGTGATTACCTAGTGATCTAGGGAAGATTATTTCGATTGGAAGGAGTGCAAGTAGTTGCCAAAGTTTATTTATAACTAGTTTTAGGTAAAACTGTTAAAACAATGCAAAATAGTTTAATAGTTACAATTATGTAGGTTGTAAAAAGTTTTATCTTCATAATGCAGATATAATTAATAATTTGAATATAAATTACTTACAAAATTAGTAATTTAATAGTTACTAAATTTTTATATAAACAATACAATGACCATTAATAATACTAATTTTTACTTCCGTTAGGTGAAATGATAAATCAATGATGGATACTCAATATTCAAGTCGAAACACGGAATGTTCAAATTACATCGATTATAGTTGAAGATCCTATACATCAAGAAATTAGCGGCAATATTAAAATGTACATAGGAATTTAACATTACTTCCGAGTCCTAATCAGTTCTAATCACATCAAAAGATAGACACCAATTTTTATAACACATTTCATTTTAGTGTATGACTTCATTTGCGATGCTGTTACTTGTTAGCAATATTTTCGAACTTAAACCAATGGTGAGCTCATAGCTCATGTTGGAATGTACAGCTAGCGATTTTAGTTCAACAAAATTCATTTAGTAGAGTATGGTATTTAATTTACGTCAGCAACATTATTTCTTACTGGATCTCAATTTCTTTTCAATGATATGAAAATGATGACTGTCACCTGTATGTATCATAAATATTTTTTACTCCGAGTAAAGAACTTATTACACCCCACAATTCTCTTAGAACTATTCATTTTAGTGTAATAATACGCTCGTATGTTAAAGGAGCAATAATTTTTGTTGAACAAAAAACATTTAGTGCAGCCAATGGTATTGTATTGATACTCACAAGATCTGTATTCGTATGCAACAAGTGATTTACAACCTTGACTAGTTAATTAATGTAAGGCAAAAAGTTATGTTTCTGTACAATTCATGTAAAATATTAAATTTTAGATTTTGGCTTGGATTGTAATGCAGAAAATAAAATATTTTGGAACTAAAGCCATTGGGATATATTCTTAAACACAGCAACGATTTATCTTGAATTATCTACTTTTGGTGGTATTTGATTGACACCCACTATTTCCTACTGGATCTCAAGAAGGACATTCTTACCAATTCAACAAGTGATTTACAACCTCGATTAATACTTAATTACTGTAAGGGAAAAAGTTATGTTTCTTTACAGTTTTCTAAAATATTTAATTTTAGAGTTTGACTTGGATAGTAATGCAGGAAATGAAATATTTTGGAACTGAAGTCATTGGGAAATATTTTTAAACACAACAAGGATTTATCTTCAATTATCAGCTTTGGTGGTATTTTGGACATCCACAAAACTATTTCCTACTGGATCTCAAGAAGGATAATCTTATTAATTTACTTTTCTTTTATTCGTATGCAACAAGTGATTTACAACCTTGATTAATACTTAATTACTGTAAGGGAAAAAGTTATGTTTCTGTACATTTTTCTAAAATATTTAATGTTAGAGTTTGGCTTGGATTGTAATGCAGGAAATTAAATATTTTGGAACTTAAGTCATTGGGAAATATTTTTAAACACAACAAGGATTTATCTTGAATTATCAACTTTGGTGGTATTTTAGACACCCACAAGACTATTTCCTACTGGATCTCAAGAAGGACATTCTTACTAATTTACTTTTCTTTTATTCGTATGCAACAAGTGATTTACAACCTTGATTAATACTTAATTACTGTAAGGGAAAAAGTTATGTTTCTGTACATTTTTCTAAAATATTTAATTTTAGAGTTTGGCTTGGATTGTAATGCAGGAAATTAAATATTTTGGAACTGAAGTCATTGGGAAATATTTTTAACCACAACAAGGATTTATTTTGAATAATCATTTTTGGTGGTATTTTAGACATCTACAAGACTATTTCCTACTGGATCTCAAGAAGGACATTCTTACTAATTTACTTTTCTTTTATTCGTATGCAACAAGTGATTTACAACCTTGATTAATACTTAATTACTGTAAGGGAAAAAGTTATGTTTCTGTACATTTTTCTAAAATATTTAATTTTAGAGTTTGGCTTGGATTGTAATGCAGGAAATTAAATATTTTGGAACTGAAGTCATTGGGAAATATTTTTAACCACAACAAGGATTTATTTTGAATAATCATTTTTGGTGGTATTTTAGACATCTACAAGACTATTTCCTACTGGATCTCAAGAAGGACATTCTTACTAATTTACTTTTCTTATATTCCTATGCAACAAGTGATTTACAACCTTGATTAATACTTAATTACTGTAAGGGAAAAAGTTATGTTTCTGTACATTTTTCTAAAATATTTAATTTTAGAGTTTGGCTTGGATTGTAATGCAGGAAATTAAATATTTTGGAACTGAAGTCATTGGGAAATATTTTTAACCACAACAAGGATTTATTTTGAATAATCATTTTTGGTGGTATTTTAGACATCTACAAGACTATTTCCTACTGGATCTCAAGAAGGACATTCTTACTAATTTACTTTTCTTATATTCCTATGCAACAAGTGATTTACAACCTTGATTAATACTTAATTACTGTAAGGGAAAAAGTTATGTTTCTGTACATTTTTCTAAAATATTTAATTTTAGAGTTTGGCTTGGATTGTAATGCAGGAAATTAAATATTTTGGAACTGAAGTCATTGGGAAATATTTTTAACCACAACAAGGATTTATTTTGAATAATCATTTTTGGTGGTATTTTAGACATCTACAAGACTATTTCCTACTGGATCTCAAGAAGGACATTCTTACTAATTTACTTTTCTTATATTCCTATGCAACAAGTGATTTACAACCTTGATTAATACTTAATTACTGTAAGGGAAAAAGTTATGTTTCTGTACATTTTTCTAAAATATTTAATTTTAGAGTTTGGCTTGGATTGTAATGCAGGAAATTAAATATTTTGGAACTGAAGTCATTGGGAAATATTTTTAACCACAACAAGGATTTATTTTGAATAATCATTTTTGGTGGTATTTTAGACATCTACAAGACTATTTCCTACTGGATCTCAAGAAGGACATTCTTACTAATTTACTTTTCTTTTATTCGTATGCAACAAGTGATTTACAACCTTGATTAATACTTAATTACTGTAAGGGAAAAAGTTATGTTTCTGTACATTTTTCTAAAATATTTAATTTTAGAGTTTGGCTTGGATTGTAATGCAGGAAATTAAATATTTTGGAACTGAAGTCATTGGGAAATATTTTTAACCACAACAAGGATTTATTTTGAATAATCATTTTTGGTGGTATTTTAGACATCTACAAGACTATTTCCTACTGGATCTCAAGAAGGACATTCTTACTAATTTACTTTTCTTATATTCCTATGCAACAAGTGATTTACAACCTTGATTAATACTTAATTACTGTAAGGGAAAAAGTTATGTTTCTGTACATTTTTCTAAAATATTTAATTTTAGAGTTTGGCTTGGATTGTAATGCAGGAAATTAAATATTTTGGAACTGAAGTCATTGGGAAATATTTTTAACCACAACAAGGATTTATTTTGAATAATCATTTTTGGTGGTATTTTAGACATCTACAAGACTATTTCCTACTGGATCTCAAGAAGGACATTCTTACTAATTTACTTTTCTTATATTCCTATGCAACAAGTGATTTACAACCTTGATTAATACTTAATTACTGTAAGGGAAAAAGTTATGTTTCTGTACATTTTTCTAAAATATTTAATTTTAGAGTTTGGCTTGGATTGTAATGCAGGAAATTAAATATTTTGGAACTGAAGTCATTGGGAAATATTTTTAACCACAACAAGGATTTATTTTGAATAATCATTTTTGGTGGTATTTTAGACATCTACAAGACTATTTCCTACTGGATCTCAAGAAGGACATTCTTACTAATTTACTTTTCTTATATTCCTATGCAACAAGTGATTTACAACCTTGATTAATACTTAATTACTGTAAGGGAAAAAGTTATGTTTCTGTACATTTTTCTAAAATATTTAATTTTAGAGTTTGGCTTGGATTGTAATGCAGGAAATTAAATATTTTGGAACTGAAGTCATTGGGAAATATTTTTAACCACAACAAGGATTTATTTTGAATAATCATTTTTGGTGGTATTTTAGACATCTACAAGACTATTTCCTACTGGATCTCAAGAAGGACATTCTTACTAATTTACTTTTCTTATATTCCTATGCAACAAGTGATTTACAACCTTGATTAATACTTAATTACTGTAAGCGAAAAAGTTATGTTTCTGTACATTTTTCTAAAATATTTAATTTTAGAGTTTGGCTTGGATTGTAATGCAGGAAATTAAATATTTTGGAACTTAAGTCATTTGGAAATATTTTTAAACACAACAAGGATTTATCTTGAATTATCAACTTTGGTGGTATTTTAGACATCTACAAGACTATTTCCTACTGGATCTCAAGAAGGACATTCTTACTAATTTACTTTTCTTATATTCCTATGCAACAAGTGATTTACAACCTTGATTAATACTTAATTACTGTAAGCGAAAAAGTTATGTTTCTGTACATTTTTCTAAAATATTTAATTTTAGAGTTTGGCTTGGATTGTAATGCAGGAAATTAAATATTTTGGAACTTAAGTCATTTGGAAATATTTTTAAACACAACAAGGATTTATCTTGAATTATCAACTTTGGTGGTATTTTAGACATCTTCAAGACTATTTCCTACTGGATCTCAAGAAGGACATTCTTACTAATTTACTTTTCTTATATTCCTATGCAACAAGTGATTTACAACCTTGATTAATACTTAATTACTGTAAGGGAAAAAGTTATATTTCTGTACATTTTTGTAAAAGATTTAATTTTAGAGTTTGGTTAGGAGTGTAATGCAGGAAATAAAATATTTTGGAACTGAAGTCATTGGGAAATATTTTTAAACACAACAAGGATTTATCTTCAATTATCAGCTTTGGTGGTATTTTGGACATCCACAAAACTATTTCCTACTGGATCTCAAGAAGGATAATCTTATTAATTTACTTTTCTTTTATTCGTATGCAACAAGTGATTTACAACCTTGATTAATACCTAAATATTACTGTAAGGGAAAAAGTTATGTTTCTGTACATTTTTCTAAAATAGGTATTTAATTTTAGAGTTTGGCTTGGATTGTAATGCAGGAAATTAAATGTTTTGGAACTGAAGTCATTGGGAAATATTTTTAAACACAACAAGGATTTATCTTGAATTATCAATTTTGGTGGTATTTTGGACATCTACAAGACTATTTCCTACTGGATCTCAAGAAGGATATTCTTATTAATTTACTTTTCTTTTATTCGTATGCAACAAGTGATTTACAACCTTGATTAATACTTAATTACTGTAAGGGAAAAAGTTATGTTTCTGTTTTTTTTTCTAAAATATTTAATTTTAGAGTTTGGCTTGGATTGTAATGCAGGAAATTAAATATTTTGGGACTTAAGTCATTGGGAAACTTTTTTAAACACAACAAGGATTTATCTTGAATTATCAATTTTAGTATTTTAGACATCCACAAGACTATTTGCTACTGGATCTCAAGATGGACATTCTTACTAATTTACTTTTCTCTTATTCGTATGCAACAAGGGATTTACTACCTTGATTAATACTTAATTACTGTAAGGGAAAAAGTTATGTTTCTGTACATTTTTCTAAAATATTTAATTTTAGAGTTTGGCTTGGATTGTAATGCAGGAAATTAAATGTTTTGGAACTGAAGTCATTGGGAAATATTTTTAAACACAACAAGGATTTATCTTGAATTATCAATTTTGGTGGTATTTTAGACATCTTCAAGACTATTTCCTACTGGATCTCAAGAAGGATATTCTTATTAATTTACTTTTCTTTTATTCGTATGCAACAAGTGATTTACTACCTTGATTAATACTTAATTACTGTAAGGGAAAAAGTTATGTTTCTGTACATTTTTCTAAAATATTTAATTTTAGAGTTTGGCTTGGATTGTAATGCAGGAAATTAAATATTTTGGAACTGAAGTCAATGGGAAATATTTTTAACCACAACAAGGATTTATTTTGAATTATCATTTTTGGTGGTATTTTAGACATCTACAAGACTATTTCCTACTGGATCTCAAGAAGGACATTCTTACCAATTTTCTTTTATTCGTATGCAACAAGTGATTTACAACCTCGATTAATACTTAAACTACTGTAAGGGAAAAAGCTATATTTCTGTACATTTTTGTAAAAGATTTAATTTTAGAGTTTGGTTAGGAGTGTAATGCAGGAAATAAAATA
The DNA here is from genome assembly GCA_963924605.1 of Malthinus seriepunctatus. Lineage (NCBI taxonomy): Eukaryota > Metazoa > Arthropoda > Insecta > Coleoptera > Cantharidae > Malthinus > Malthinus seriepunctatus. The sequence continues at coordinate 22,310,063 of OZ004600.1, read as the reverse complement.
TTTTGGAACTGAAGTCATTGGGAAATATTTTTAAACACAACAAGGATTTATCTTCAATTATCAATTTTGGTGGTATTTTAGACATCTTCAAGACTATTTCCTACTGGATCTCAAGAAGGACATTCTTACCAATTTTCTTTTATTCGTATGCTACAAGTAATTTACAACCTTGATTAATACCTAAATATTACTGTAAGGGAAAAAGTTATGTTTCTGTACATTTTTCTAAAATATTTAATTTTAGAGTTTGGCTTGGATTGTAATGCAGGAAATTAAATATTTTGGAACTGAAGTCATTGGGAAATATTTTTAAACACAACAAGGATTTATCTTGAATTATCAATTTTGGTGGTATTTTAGACATCTTCAAGACTATTTCCTACTGGATCTCAAGAAGGATATTCTTATTAATTTACTTTTCTTTTATTCGTATGCAACAAGTGATTTACTACCTTGATTAATACTTAATTACTGTAAGGGAAAAAGTTATGTTTCTGTACTTTTTTCTAAAATATTCAATTTTGGAGTTTGGCTTGGATTGTAATGCAGGAAATTAAATGTTTTGGAACTGAAGTCATTGGGAAATATTTTTAAACACAACAAGGATTTATCTTCAATTATCAATTTTGGTGGTATTTTAGACATCTTCAAGACTATTTCCTACTGGATCTCAAGAAGGACATTCTTACCAATTTTCTTTTATTCGTATGCTACAAGTAATTTACAACCTTGATTAATACCTAAATATTACTGTAAGGGAAAAAGTTATGTTTCTGTACATTTTTCTAAAATATTTAATTTTAGAGTTTGGCTTGGATTGTAATGCAGGAAATTAAATATTTTGGAACTGAAGTCATTGGGAAATATTTTTAAACACAACAAGGATTTATCTTGAATTATCAATTTTGGTGGTATTTTGGACATCTACAAGACTATTTCCTACTGGATCTCAAGAAGGATATTCTTATTAATTTGCTTTTCTTTTATTCGTATGCAACAAGTGATTTACTACCTTGATTAATACTTAATTACTGTAAGGGAAAAAGTTATGTTTCTGTACATTTTTCTAAAATATTTAATTTTAGAGTTGGGCTTGGATTGTAATGCAGGAAATTAAATATTTTGGGACTTAAGTCATTGGGAAACTTTTTTAAACACAACAAGGATTTATCTTGAATTATCAATTTTGGTATTTTAGACATCTACAAGACTATTTCCTACTGGATCTCAAGAAGGACATTCTTACTAATTTACTTTTCTCTTATTCGTATGCAACAAGGGATTTACATACCTTGATTAATACTTAATTACTGTAAGGGAAAAAGTTATGTTTCTGTTTAGTTTTCTAAAATATTTAATTTTAGAGTTTGGCTTGCATTGTAATGCAGGAAATTAAATATTTTGGAACTGAAGTCATTGGGAAATATTTTTAAACACAACAAGGATTTAGTATCAACTTTGGTGGTATTTTAGACATCCGCAAGACTATTTCCTGGATATCGAGAAGGATATTCTTATTAATTTACTTTTCTTTTATTCACATGCACCGAGTGATTCACAACCGTGATTAATCGTTAATTATTGTAAGGAAAAAAGTTATTGCGAGACTAAGTTAGTAAAAGATTTTATTTTAGATTTTGACTTGCATTGTAATGCATGAAATGAAATATTGTGGAACTAAAGCCATTGGGAAATATTCTTAAACAGCAAGCATTTATATTTGAATATCAACATTTGGGAGAAACGATGGTATTTTTATTTTCATCTACAAGGACATTTTTACTAATTTTATTTTCTTTTATTCTAAAGTCACATTTACAAGTTAATTAGGTACACCTACAATATAGGTAATTAATTAAATACATTCATTGTACATATTTTAGTAATTTTTAACTTAAAGTGATTACTAGGTATACTACTATTAAAATCGAATTGGTGAAAATAAACAATTAATTATCATTAATAAATTGAACTTTGTATGCTTAGTTTTTGAGTTTTTGATTTAAAAGTTCGTTGTAATACTCCAAGCTGGTTTTCGACAAAAGTAGACGTTTTTCTAAAAATTGAAGATCTTTGGTGATGATATCTTTTAATTTTCTACACCTTTCGGACATTAAATGTTGTCTTTGTCGATTTGATTCGACAAAGCATACGATACATATGTTTGAATTTATACAGCTGATCTTTGCACTTTACTGTCATGGTCTTCCATCAATAAATTGCTTAGATAGATGATAAAATATCGATAAACACATTATAGATTTTCAGTTGTAGATATCACTGCAATTTAAACGTATTTTTACCTGAGCTTCGGAGAGCAGTCTTTATGTATCTAAGTTTGAATTATATTTTTACTCAATAACCTTACCCTGTTTAAATTTAAATTACATTTCATATAATTGCAGGTAAGCTGTAACATCCCTTAAAAGCTTCTCAAAACTTTATTAAAGAAAAGTCAATTTGAGGTTATGTTAATTATCTTTATATTTTTGTTGACAAGGCTAATTTACTTTTAACAAACTCCTGCTACTCTTCTGTGCTCCTGTCACTTCATTTTGTTCGTCGACTGCGTCTTATCAATTTTTAGCCCATTTTTATCAAAATTATCTGATTTGGACTTTCAACTTTTGAACCACAAGAGCTACAGCGTTCAAAATTGATACAGGGCTTGCCGAAGGGTCGTATATACTCACCGTTCTTTCAAAATTGAAATACCTACCCTTAAACCAGAGCTACAGCCGTTCAAAATTTCAAAGGGTAAACCACTTAATTCTTTAAAATAGGCTATAAAAACTAATAAAATTTTGTACGAAGATAGAAGAATAACAGCCCAAATATCCCCCTTTATTAAAAATGAAATATAAAAAGCACACCCTTATTTAAAGTGGAGTTAAAAAATTCATGAGAATGAAACAGCTTACAAGATGTTATATACATATATCTTGTGTAAATTGTTTGAATAAATCTCTTGCAGCTTGGTACATCATGTACAAAAATTTGGGGAAGGGTAAACTACCCCACTGAACAAAAGTTTTTCTCAAAATTATGTTGTTTGGAATTTTATTTGACCTGAAAGAGAAATATTTTGAAATTCGGTTTGGACATAGTCGAGAAAAGACCTCATACAATTTGTCAAAAAATTAATAAAAACCTGATAATAAGTTTAAGGTTTTGTTAATATTATTACTAGAAGAAACTCTTTAATTATTATTTTTAAGTTTGTAGTCTTCATATACTGTAATTATAAATTAAATAAGGTCGTATATATGTATGTACCTTAAGTTTAAGAAATTGTAACTGTCAAGTGTATTTTATTATTTAAATAATGACTTTATTTTTTTTAAATAAAAAATATAGGTAAGTGAAATGTAAATACTGAAAACTAGTAAAATAAAAGTTAAAAAAGTTTTAATTACTTATGGTTATTTTCATCTCATATATTACTTTAAATTACCCCTAATGTAAGAACCCGATGAAGACATTCAACTTATATAATTCGCAGGCTTATGATAAATTATTTAAAAAATTTACATCCCTCAACTTTCATTATTTTATTTTAATAATTATTTAGCATCCCTTTAATGTTGTTCAATACTCTCTACAGTCCGAAATAGGAGTTGCAGGATTCGATAATTTGTGTTTAGATATAATTGGGTATAATTTTGATTAAGAGGATGATAATAGAATTTTGATCGATAGGCGTCTTTTCATAACGTCTATACTATCCCTATAATTTATTTCACCCCTCTATCTTTTCTAAATCAAAAGTTAATGTAAAAATCATCTTATTTTGCCATAAAAAATGTGTTAAAATTTGACAAGAACCAGTATATAAACCAGTTCATGTATTAGGATAGCAGAAGTAATATAGGATATCTCTAAAAATATTAAATTAAATGAAATAAAATTTGCAGAGAGCTTTATGTAAAAGCTTTTATTGAAAGCTTATCTATTGCGTAAAGATAAGGCCGTAGATTAAAATTCTTTTAAATAAATTCAATCTTTTATATTTATTTTATTTTAACATCTTATTTAACTCCTGTGATCCTGTCACGAAGGCGTAAAAATTGAAATTTTCGGACATTTTCTTGTCCCTTTTAAAATCTCATAAGACATATTTTGCCATTTTTACCTTTATTAGAGCCCTTTTGACAAATTTAATTATCGTAGACGATAGAGAGTCATTAATTAATTCTAATAATTAATTAACATCCCTTAAAAATTGATAAATAAACCCTGTACAGCCCTAAATAGAATTTGCAGATTTGGTAATTTGTGTTTATTTAGTTATAATTTTGTTTAGGGGGATGATAATACAATTTTTATTGGTTGGTATCTTTCCATAACGCTTCTACAACCCCTATAGTTTATTTCACCCCTCTATCTCTTCTAAATCAAAAGTTTAGTGTAAAAATAGGCTAATTTTGCCATAATAAATGTCCAAATTTGTTAAAATTGGCTAAGAATCGGTGTATAAACCAGTTGATGTATTAGGAGAGCAGAAGTATTATAGGATATCACTAAAAATAAAAATTAAATTCGCAAAGAGCGTTACATAAAAGCTTTTATGGAAAGCTTATCTTGTTATGTGAAGATAAGGCCTTGCATTTAATGCTCTTTTAATTTAATATTTTTATTTTTAGTAATATCTTATAACACTTCTGCTCTCCTAATACATCAATTGGTTTATAGACAAATTCTTAGCAAATTTTAACAAACTTGGACACATTTGGACATTTTTTATGTCAAAATAAGTTGATTTTTACACTAAACTTTTAATATAGAAGATATAGAAGGACAAAATAAAATATTTGTGTAAAAATCGCCTTATTTTGACATAAAATATGTCCAAATGTGTCCAAATTTGTTAAAATTGGCTAAGAATCGGTGTATAAACCAGTTGATGTATTAGGAGAGCAGAAGTGTTATAGGATATCAGTAAAAATGAAAATATTAAATTAAATTCGCAAAGAGCGTTACATAAAAGCTTTTATGGATAGCTTATCTTGTTATGTGAAGATAAGGCCTTGCATTTAATGCTCTTTAAATTTAATATTTTTATTTTTAGTAATATCTTATAATACTTCTGCTCTCCTAATACATCAATTGGTTTATAGACAAATTCTTAGCAAATTTTAACAAATTTGGACACATTTGGACATTTTTTATGTCAAAATAAGTTGATTTTTACACAAAACTTTTAATATAGAAGAGATAGAAGGACAAAAAAAAATTTGTGTAAAAATCGCCTTATTTTGACATAAAATATGTCCAAATGTGTCCAAATTTGTTAAAATTGGCTAAGAATCGGTGTATAAACCAGTTAATGTATTAGGATAGCAGAAGTATTATAGGATATCTCTAAAAATATTAAATTAAATTTGCAGTGAGCTTTATGTAAAAGCTTTTATCGGAAACTTAACAAAAGCTTATCTGTTGCGTAAACATAAGGCCGTACATTTAAATTCTTTTAAATAAATTTAATATTTAATTTGAATTTTATTTTAACATCTTCTTTAACTCCTGTGATCCTGTCACCAAGTCGCCAAAGTCGAAATTTTTGAGGATTTTCTTGTCCAAGCTAAAGTCCCATAAAATTTATTTTTTCATTTTTTAGCGTTATTAGAGCATTTTTGCCTAATTTAAGTAGAATAATTGATAGAGAAACTTTAATTAATTCTAATAATTAATTAATATCCCTTAAATATTCATAAAGAAACCCTCTAGAGCTTGGAATATAATTTGCAGATTTGATTGATGTGAGGTCTTTCTATTCTTTCTCGGCAAGCCCCTATGTTATTTCAGCCTTGCATATTTTCTAGTTCAAAAGTTGAATGCGAAAAACACCATCTCACAAATAAATTCTTTTTTTCCCTTTTTGGTTTAGGGTTTAGGTAGGTAGGTGATTTGCAGTTTAAGGAAAAAAATTAACTTAATTTCATTACATTTATTTTTTGACATAAATTAATTATTACAATTCATTATAATCAATTTATAATTATAAACTTTACAAATAATTATTAATTAGTAAATTGAGTATTTTACCCTTAATTATACAGTTTTCGATTTAAAATTGCGCAGGAATACTTAAAATAATATTAGGAACAAATTCCAATCAAAATAAATTCAAAAAATCCAAGTTGATTTTCAACAAGAGTAACCCTTAAATTTTCTCTCGAGCTCCGATTGAAAGTGATGATAAGCTTTTAAACTTATGGCGCAACTCGGCCTTATATTAACTTTTAATGGTCATGTGACTATCCCACTCTACAAATTTGTTCTATTAAAATCGAATTTCGCTAAGTAGTGGGGTGTGCTAAAAGAGTTGCCTATTTATTAGGCGTATATTTTACTATAAGAGCATCCTAATTCTTATAAAAAGTCAATTTTAATAAACTTAATTCTTGAATTGGATTTACAGAAGCCAATAATTCAGTTGATTATTAATTATTAATTTTGATGTATGTGAACATTTGAAGCTCAAACTTTAGGTTTCTTAAAATAATTCAACATACAGTGAAAGTCGCGAATAACGACGTCGCTTATAACGAAAAGTCGCATATTGCGACGGGAATTTGAATGTTTGGTTGGATTTGTATTCAACTGAATGTAAAATAATCTGGTTATAGCGACGCCGGATATAGCGACGAAGTCGTTTTTAACGTCCGAAAAAAAAGCAAATTTTTGGTTTGGCAGACCGGATATAACGACGCGACGTGATAAATGGTAAAGACTAACGCGTGGTCGTGGTTCTTGGTCCCACCTGGGTATGTTTTCAACCTATGGCTGCAAGCAATTCTCGGGAAATTACCCGGGCGCGGACTGGAAAAAACCGTAACGCATTTTGTTCGCATTTATTTTGTCCTTTGACTGTGTGTTTCATAATTTCGTTACGTATAATACAAGTGTTAACTTATCGTGTAAGAAATGGCTTCTACATCGAAAAAAAGAAACGTTTTGTCCATTGAGGAGAAAGGCCTAATAATTTGCAGACTTGAAGCAGGTGAATCCAACAATAACATTGCAAATGAGTTCAGATTATCGCATTCAAGTGTATCTACGATATGGAAGAACCGAGTTATAATCAAAGATGCGTTTAATGAAAATTTGTTGCCAAAAAAAAAACTTCGGCTATCCAGGCATACAGATATTGATCAAGCATTAGTTCTTAGTTTATTTTTAATAATTATTGTTTTTTTAATATTTCTTTATTTATTCCCTTTCTTAATAAAAATTTTTTTTAATAATAAAAATGGGTGTCTTGATATAACGACGACCGGGTATAACGACCCGGTTTAGTCGGTTCCTTCGCCGTCGTTATATCCGACTTTCACTGTACTACACGAAAAGAATATTAATTAAGAATATTACCATAATTCTAAAACTGTAAGTTATAATCTTATAATATTCATAAAACAGATACAATAAAAAACAGTTTATAATCTTTTACCATCATAAAATTGCGTACTAGGCGCAAAGGGTGAGATTGGCGACAAGTAGCCAAATATCTTAATACTAATATAAGTAATATACAATAAAACAGTAGTTATGGTTGAAATCAAACTAGCTTTTAGTTGGAGCTCCGCTAAAAGACGTCTGGTATACGTCGTTGACAATTATATTTGAATTTTATTACAGACGTTTGTTAGAGCTTAATATCTTCTATCATATGCCACTAGTAAATTAAATATATCCGAGCACTTCAATTTTCCATTTATAACACATTCCTCCACCCAAAAGCTATTATGATTAGAACACTACACATAATTTATAAGCGAATTAGATTTTATATTATTTCAAGCAGAATATTCACAATATTCATAAAATACTAATCAAACTAGAAAGTACTAATGCATACAATCGATATACAAAGCCATAGTTTATTACTATCAACATCTTTCAAAATTTTTTGTCTATAGACACATAGCAAGTAAAAACGTATTGTCATGAATATTGGCTCGCCTAATCTTCGCTAAAGCCATATTCCGTAAATATTTACTTCCGTGAAATTATAAATAAGCAACTTCATACAACGTTTTGCTTAAAAATTGTCCAATTTCCTAAAAACACAATTATCAATATTATTAATATGCATGACAATTGAGTAATCAAAGTCTTACCAACAATTCTTATAGACGAAATGAAATTTAAGAAATCTTCTTAAATGCTCTTTGAACACCCCACAAATATTTAACCCAGTAAAACATAGGGCAAATATATTTAGCGATATCCTTAAGAATTTTTCAATTTTCTAAAAAACAAATATCATTCATTAAAATATGAAAATTGAGTAATCAACATCTTACCGCCAGTTTCTATAAGTGCAGAAATGAATTTATTGACAGTTAGATGAGCCAGGATTTTTTCAAGACATCCTTTTAGATGTTCTGGTGAAGATTCTATTTTATTCTAACTGGTCCTTTTTAGTCGACTTTCCAAACATATATTCTCAAATTTTCTTTGAACATTACACAAATGTTTAACTCAGTAAAACAAGAAGAGGGCAAATAAATTTAGCGTTATCCTTAAGAATTTTCCAATTTTCTAAAAACACAAATATCATTCATTAAAATATGAAAAGTGAGTAATCAACATCTTACAACCAGTTTCCATAAGTGCAGAAGTGAATTTATTGACAGTTAGATGAGCCAGGATTTTTTCAAGACATGCTTTTAGATATTCTGGTGAAGATTCTATTTTATTCTAACTGGTCTTTTTAGTCGACTTTCCAAACATATGCTCTCAAATTTTCTTTGAACATTCCACAAATGTTTAACTCAGTAAAACAAGAAGAGGGCAAATAAATTTAGGGTTATCCTTAAGAATTTTTCAATTTTCTAAAAAACAAATATAATTCATTAAAATATGAAAATTGAGTAATCAACATCTTACCACCAGTTTCCATAAGTGCAGAAGTGAATTTATTGACAGTTAGATGAGCCAGGATTTTTTCAAGACATCCTTTTAGATGTTCTGGTGAAGATTCTATTTTATTCTAACTGGTCCTTTTTAGTCGACTTTCCAAACATATGCTCTCAAATTTTCTTTGAACATTCCACAAATGTTTAACTCAGTAAAACAAGAAGAGGGCAAATAAATTTAGCGTTATCCTTAAGAATTTTTCAATTTTCTAAAAACACAAATATCATTCATTAAAATATGAAAAGTGAGTAATCAACATCTTACCACCAGTTTCCATAAGTGCAGAAGTGAATTTATTGACAGTTAGATGAGCCAGGATTTTTTCAAGACATCCTTTTAGATGTTCTGGTGAAGATTCTATTTTATTCTAACTGGTCCTTTTTAGTCGACTTTCCAAACATATGCTCTCAAATTTTCTTTGAACATTCCACAAATGTTTAACTCAGTAAAACAAGAAGAGGGCAAATAAATTTAGGGTTATCCTTAAGAATTTTTCAATTTTCTAAAAAACAAATATAATTCATTAAAATATGAAAATTGAGTAATCAACATCTTACCACCAGTTTCCATAAGTGCAGAAGTGAATTTATTGACAGTTAGATGAGCCAGGATTTTTTCAAGACATCCTTTTAGATGTTCTGGTGAAGATTCTATTTTATTCTAACTGGTCCTTTTTAGTCGACTTTCCAAACATATGCTCTCAAATTTTCTTTGAACATTCCACAAATGTTTAACTCAGTAAAACAAGAAGAGGGCAAATAAATTTAGCGTTATCCTTAAGAATTTTTCAATTTTCTAAAAACACAAATATCATTCATTAAAATATGAAAAGTGAGTAATCAACATCTTACCACCAGTTTCCATAAGTGCAGAAGTGAATTTATTGACAGTTAGATGAGCCAGGATTTTTTCAAGACATCCTTTTAGATGTTCTGGTGAAGATTCTATTTTATTCTAACTGGTCCTTTTTAGTCGACTTTCCAAACATATGCTCTCAAATTTTCTTTGAACATTCCACAAATGTTTAACTCAGTAAAACAAGAAGAGGGCAAATAAATTTAGGGTTATCCTTAAGAATTTTTCAATTTTCTAAAAAACAAATATAATTCATTAAAATATGAAAATTGAGTAATCAACATCTTACCACCAGTTTCCATAAGTGCAGAAGTGAATTTATTGACAGTTAGATGAGCCAGGATTTTTTCAAGACATCCTTTTAGATGTTCTGGTGAAGATTCTATTTTATTCTAACTGGTCCTTTTTAGTCGACTTTCCAAACATATGCTCTCAAATTTTCTTTGAACATTCCACAAATGTTTAACTCAGTAAAACAAGAAGAGGGCAAATAAATTTAGGGTTATCCTTAAGAATTTTTCAATTTTCTAAAAAACAAATATAATTCATTAAAATATGAAAATTGAGTAATCAACATCTTACCACCAGTTTCCATAAGTGCAGAAGTGAATTTATTGACAGTTAGATGAGCCAGGATTTTTTCAAGACATCCTTTTAGATGTTCTGGTGAAGATTCTATTTTATTCTAACTGGTCCTTTTTAGTCGACTTTCCAAACATATATTCTCAAATTTTCTTTGAACATTACACAAATGTTTAACTCAGTAAAACAAGAAGAGGGCAAATAAATTTAGCGTTATCCTTAAGAATTTTTCAATTTTCTAAAAACACAAATATCATTCATTAAAATATGAAAAGTGAGTAATCAACATCTTACCACCAGTTTCCATAAGTGCAGAAGTGAATTTATTGACAGTTAGATGAGCCAGGATTTTTTCAAGACATCCTTTTAGATGTTCTGGTGAAGATTCTATTTTATTCTAACTGGTCCTTTTTAGTCGACTTTCCAAACATATGCTCTCAAATTTTCTTTGAACATTCCACAAATGTTTAACTCAGTAAAACAAGAAGAGGGCAAATAAATTTAGGGTTATCCTTAAGAATTTTTCAATTTTCTAAAAAACAAATATAATTCATTAAAATATGAAAATTGAGTAATCAACATCTTACCACCAGTTTCCATAAGTGCAGAAGTGAATTTATTGACAGTTAGATGAGCCAGGATTTTTTCAAGACATCCTTTTAGATGTTCTGGTGAAGATTCTATTTTATTCTAACTGGTCCTTTTTAGTCGACTTTCCAAACATATGCTCTCAAATTTTCTTTGAACATTCCACAAATGTTTAACTCAGTAAAACAAGAAGAGGGCAAATAAATTTAGCGTTATCCTTAAGAATTTTTCAATTTTCTAAAAACACAAATATCATTCATTAAAATATGAAAAGTGAGTAATCAACATCTTACCACCAGTTTCCATAAGTGCAGAAGTGAATTTATTGACAGTTAGATGAGCCAGGATTTTTTCAAGACATCCTTTTAGATGTTCTGGTGAAGATTCTATTTTATTCTAACTGGTCCTTTTTAGTCGACTTTCCAAACATATATTCTCAAATTTTCTTTGAACATTACACAAATGTTTAACTCAGTAAAACAAGAAGAGGGCAAATAAATTTAGCGTTATCCTTAAGAATTTTCCAATTTTCTAAAAACACAAATATCATTCATTAAAATATGAAAAGTGAGTAATCAACATCTTACAACCAGTTTCCATAAGTGCAGAAGTGAATTTATTGACAGTTAGATGAGCCAGGATTTTTTCAAGACATGCTTTTAGATATTCTGGTGAAGATTCTATTTTATTCTAACTGGTCCTTTTTAGTCGACTTTCCAAACATATGCTCTCAAATTTTCTTTGAACATTCCACAAATGTTTAACTCAGTAAAACAAGAAGAGGGCAAATAAATTTAGGGTTATCCTTAAGAATTTTTCAATTTTCTAAAAAACAAATATAATTCATTAAAATATGAAAATTGAGTAATCAACATCTTACCACCAGTTTCCATAAGTGCAGAAGTGAATTTATTGACAGTTAGATGAGCCAGGATTTTTTCAAGACATCCTTTTAGATGTTCTGGTGAAGATTCTATTTTATTCTAACTGGTCCTTTTTAGTCGACTTTCCAAACATATGCTCTCAAATTTTCTTTGAACATTCCACAAATGTTTAACTCAGTAAAACAAGAAGAGGGCAAATAAATTTAGCGTTATCCTTAAGAATTTTTCAATTTTCTAAAAACACAAATATCATTCATTAAAATATGAAAAGTGAGTAATCAACATCTTACCACCAGTTTCCATAAGTGCAGAAGTGAATTTATAGACAGTTAGATGAGCCAGGATTTTTTCAAGACATCCTTTTAGATGTTCTGGTGAAGATTCTATTTTATTCTAACTGGGCCTTTTTAGTCGACTTTCCAAACATATGCTCTAAAATTTTCTTTGAACAATGCACTAATGTTTAACTCAGTAAAACAAGAAGAGGGCAAATAAATTTAGCGATATCCTTAAGAATTTTCCAATTTTCTAAAAACACAAATATCATTCATTAAAATATGAAAATTGAGTAATCAACATCTTACCACCAGTTTCCATAAGTGCAGAAGTGAAATTTAATGACAGTTAGATGAGCCACAATTTTTTCAAGACATCCTTTTAGATGTTCTGGTGAAGATTCTATTTTATTCTAACTGGTCCTTTTTAGTCGACTTTCCAAACATATGCTCTCAAATTTTCTTTGAACATTCCACAAATGTTTAACTCAGTAAAACAAGAAGAGGGCAAATAAATTTAGCGTTATCCTTAAGAATTTTTCAATTTTCTAAAAAGCAAATATCATTCATTAAAATATGAAAATTGAGTAATCAACATCTTACCACCAGTTTCCATAAGTGCAGAAGTGAATTTATTGACAGTTAGATGAGCCAGGATTTTTTCAAGACATCCTTTCACATATTCTCCTGAAGATTGTAATTTATTCATACTGTCATGTTTTGGCTGGTTTTCAAAATGCTCTCAAATTTTCTTTGAACAATGCACTAATGTTTAACTCAGTAAAACAAGAAGAGGGCAAATAAATTTAGCGTTATCCTTAAGAATTTTCCAATTTTCTGAAAACACAAATATCATTCATTAAAATATGAAAATTGAGTAATCAACTTCTTACCACCAGTTTCCATAAGTGCAGAAGTGAAATTTAATGACAGTTAGATGAGCCACGATTTTTTCAAGACATCCTTTTAGATGTTCTGGTGAAGATTCTATTTTATTCTAACTGGCCCTTTTTATTCTACTTTCCAAACAAATGCTCTTAAATTTTCTTTGAACATTCCACAAATGTTTAACTCAGTAAAACAAGAATAGGGTAAATAAGTTTAGTGTTATACTTAAGAATTTTCCAATTTTGTAAAAACACAAATATAATTCATTAAAATATGAAAATTGAGTAATCAACATCTTACCACCAGTTTCCATAAGTGCAGAAGTGAAATTTATTGACAGCCAGTTGAGCCAGGATTTTTTAAAGACATCTTTTCACATATTCTCCTGAAGATTCTAATTTATTCTTACTGTCATTTTTTGGCCGGTTTTCAAAAAGCTCTCAAATTTTCTTTGAACAATGCACTAATGTTTAACTCAGTAAAACAAGAAGAGGGCAAATAAATTTAGCGTTATCCTTAAGAGTTTTCCAATTTTATAAAAACACAAATATCATTCATTAAAATATGAAAATTGAGTAATCAACATCTTACCATAAGTTTCCATAAGTGCAGAAGTGAAATTTATTGATAGCCAGATGAGCTAGGATTTTTTCAAGACATCCTTTTAGATGTTCTGATGAAGATTCTATTTTATTCTAACTGGCCCTTTTTATTCGACTTTCCAAACAAATGCTCTCAATTTTTCTCTCAACATTTCACAAATGTTTAACTCAGTATAACAAGAATAGGGTAAATAAGTTTAGTGTTATATTTAAGAATTTTCCAATTTTCTTAAAACGCAAATATCATTAATTAAAATATGAAAATGGAGTAATCAACATCTTACCACCAGTTTCCATAAGTGCAGAAGTGAAATTTAATGACAGTTAGATGAGCCACGATTTTTTCAAGACATCCTTTTAGATGTTCTGGTGAAGATTCTATTTTATTCTAACTGGTCCTTTTTAGTCGACTTTCCAAACATATATTCTCAAATTTTCTTTGAACATTACACAAATGTTTAACTCAGTAAAACAAGAAGAGGGCAATTAAATTTAGCGTTATCCTTAAGAGTTTTCCAATTTTATAAAAACACAAATATCATTCATTAAAATATGAAAATTGAGTAATCAACATCTTACCATAAGTTTCCATAAGTGCAGAAGTGAAATTTAAGTTTAGTGTTATATTTAAGAATTTTCCAATTTTCTTAAAACGCAAATATCATTAATTAAAATATGAAAATGGAGTAATCAACATCTTACCACCAGTTTCCATAAGTGCAGAAGTGAAATTTAATGACAGTTAGATGAGCCACGATTTTTTCAAGACATCCTTTTAGATGTTCTGGTGAAGATTCTATTTTATTCTAACTGGTCCTTTTTAGTCGACTTTCCAAACATATATTCTCAAATTTTCTTTGAACATTACACAAATGTTTAACTCAGTAAAACAAGAAGAGGGCAATTAAATTTAGCGTTATCCTTAAGAGTTTTCCAATTTTATAAAAACACAAATATCATTCATTAATATATGAAAATTGAGTAATCAACATCTTACCATAAGTTTCCATAAGTGCAGAAGTGAAATTTATTGATAGCCAGATGAGCTAGGATTTTTTCAAGACATCCTTTTAGATGTTCTGATGAAGATTCTATTTTATTCTAACTGGCCCTTTTTATTCGACTTTCCAAACAAATGCTCTCAAATTTTCTCTCAACATTTCACAAATGTTTAACTCAGTATAACAAGAATAGGGTAAATAAGTTTAGTGTTATATTTAAGAATTTTCCAATTTTCTTAAAACGCAAATATCATTAATTAAAATATGAAAATTGAGTAATCAACATCTTACCACCAGTTTCCATAAGTGCAGAAGTGAAATTTAATGACAGTTAGATGAGCCACGATTTTTTCAAGACATCCTTTTAGATGTTCTGGTGAAGATTCTATTTTATTCTAACTGGTCCTTTTTAGTCGACTTTCCAAACATATGCTCTCAAATTTTCTTTGAACATTCCACAAATGTTTAACTCAGTAAAACAAGAAGAGGGCAAATAAATTTAGCGTTATCCTTAAGAATTTTTCAATTTTCTAAAAACACAAATATCATTCATTAAAATATGAAAAGTGAGTAATCAACATCTTACCACCAGTTTCCATAAGTGCAGAAGTGAATTTATTGACAGTTAGATGAGCCAGGATTTTTTCAAGACATCCTTTTAGATGTTCCGGTGAAGATTCTATTTTATTCTAACTGGTCCTTTTTAGTCGACTTTCCAAACAAATGCTCTTAAATTTTCTTTGAACATTCCACAAATGTTTAACTCAGTAAAACAAGAAGAGGGCAAATAAATTTAGCGTTATCCTTAAGAATTTTCCAATTTTCTAAAAACACAAATATCATTCATTAAAATATGAAAATTGAGTAATCAACATCTTACCACCAGTTTCCATAAGTGCAGAAGTGAAATTTAATGACAGTTAGATGAGCCACGATTTTTTCAAGACATCCTTTCACATATTCTCCTGAAGATTGTAATTTATTCATACTGTCATGTTTTGGCTGGTTTTCAAAATGCTCTCAAATTTTCTTTGAACAATGCACTAATGTTTAACTCAGTAAAACAAGAAGAGGGCAAATAAATTTAGCGTTATCCTTAGAATTTTCCAATTTTCCTAAAACACAAATATCATTCATTAATATGAAAATTGAGTAAGTAATCAACATCTTACCACCAGTTTCCAGTGCAGAACTGAAATTTATTAACAGCCAGAGGATTCAGGATTTTTTCAAGACATTTTTTGATAAGTTCTCTGAACATTTTACGTCAGTTTTTAATAAGGTTTCTGAAATAAAAAAGATTCCGTTAAAAATAAAATACAATATTACACACAAAATCTAGGGATTTTCTTTTAATGTAGCTCTTTTATTTAAAAAAATATAATTTCAAATATTGTCATACGTAATTATACAGGGTGTCCCTGAATAACACCGACAAACGCTTACAGTGAGTTCCTGAGACTAAAATAGTACTTTTGGCCCTCTTGAAATTATGCCCTAGAATGTCCCCCTACCAAGTTATACGCTCTCGAAGTTGTGTTAAAAATTTTGAAAAATCGCTTTATCTCCAGAGGTACTTTAAATATTTTAATGATTTTTATATAGTCCACATATAAGAGTGCTCATGTGGTAAGAAATTAACTTTTGTAGCTACACGAAAAAGTCTCGAGAACGACATAAAACAAATGATAATAAAGAGCATGACCTCCGCATTGGTTAATCACAACTCTGCATCTATTTTTCATAGATAAAAAAACGTTCTCAATTCCTTCTTGAGGTAACCGTGCTAATTCTGTTGTCAAAAGTTCCCTGAATCTAAAGGCATTGTGAATGTTACCCTTGTGCGGAGTATTTCTTCTTTGAAGTATATCCCACACATCCTTTATCAGATTTACGTCCGGAGATTGTGCTAATCATGGCAACACTTCAATTCATTCGGCGGTTAACCAGTTCGTCACAATACATGGGACACGTGAACGATCATTATCGTTCATGAGATAGAAATTTTTGCCAACAGAACCAGCGAATGGACGCACAATAGATTGAAGAATATTATGCAAATATCGCTGAGCTGTCACGAAACCAATTGGAAAAATGAGCTCGGTTCTACCGCTATTATTCCACCCCATACCATTACAGTGTCACTTCTATAACTGTGTACTTCCCTGAGGTGTCTCAAACGTTCGGCGTTGTTGGATCGTCTCTACACTCTTATGCAACAAGCATCTGGTGGAAATACTAATCTTGGTTCATCGGTGAACAAAACTGTTGTAGCCCAAGCATTTGCATACCAATTGTAAAAATCTCGACACCAGTCTAATCTTGCTCTGCGATTGGCTCTAGAAAGAACATCAACAACAGTGAACATCTGAGTTGTCGTGTAGATTGAAGATTAGCTTCGTGAAGTCAATTTCGTATAGTATCTCCGCCATCGATTACGTTATGTACCCTCTGCAACTCCTTAACCAACTCAGGTGCCGTCATTGTAGGTTGTTTTCTAGCATTTAAAACCAGATATATGTCCTGAGCTGCAGTCGTAGAACATCTACGTCTTGAATATTGTTCTGTCGAATTCCCAGTTTCCCTAAAATGCCGCCATAACCGACTAATGACACTTCGAGAAACACTTAGTCGTTACGTTACTTCGACTTGCTTCATCCGCCTTAATGAAGACCCACCGCTCGATTCACGACTTTTAAAGTCAAATGGTGTCGTTTCTATTGTAAAACACAAATTTTTCCATTCAAAAAGCACTTTAGAACGATCAAAATAGAAGAGTTGAACTGAATTGAATGTAACACAAGTATCTGTTGTACATAATACGAGATGTTTTAGTTTTCTCTCTTTAAAGGGTTATGATCTTATAATATTGATTTTTGGTGCCCAAGTAGATTTTTAGTTGGCAAAATTTTGAACTACTATAACATAACAAAATTTCAAAACATTTCAAGGAAACCGATTTTCTAATTTAAAGTGTTAAAAGTTCTCCCTTGGGGAAAATTGGGAAAATTCAAACAGGCGACAGTATTTTGTTGCTCATCAAGTACAAATTAAGTTGAATGACTTCAAGGTAGTTAAATATATCTAGCAATTTAATGTAATTTATAGATTTTAGGGATGGTAGGGCTGTAAATTAAATCAAATAAAAAGCTATTTTTCGTGTTCGATAACAATTTTCAATCGATTCAATAACCGATGAAATTAAAACTTGCTTTTAAATGTCAAGCACTTGGTACTCGAGCTAGTGATTACTCTTAAATTGGAAATTTAAATTTTTAAATTGGAGTTTTATGTTATATATTTTTTTTTAAATTTTTATTCGATGAAATTTTTAATAAATGTAAATTTTTCCAGTTTATTAAGCACCTACATCTTTATTAATCTCATAAGAGTTGTATAGAGCCACGTACAGCATTTTACCATCTAAGTTACGAAAAATTGTACCTAGTATGCAGCAAATTCTTCAAATCACTACTGTGCAGCTATAAGAAGAAGTTCATGTAAGAATATGCAACACAACCTTGGTAGATAATATGGCCCGTCATTAAGAGCCCAAAAATATGATGGTAAATTATAGAAAGACTTGAGTATAAGATAACATTGCAATAAACAAGTCGATTGTATTTCTCAATTTTGATTTTAATCGAAAGCTCATTGATAGTGCACGTTTAAACATACGATTTTAGGTACAGTCAACCTCACAACTATTGGCCACCATTATACTTATACATATAATTATACATTATAATTATACGCCAGAGTGGTTATTAGCCAACAACGACAAAAGGACAGAAGGGAAGGCTGTTGATTTACTACTTCTTGGCAAAATAAAGTTGCCCTCCAATTTAAGTAGGAGGTGTTATGATGTTTGCATCCACAATTCGTGCTAAACGTATAGCCAGGGTGGCCATTAATTGTGAGACTGACTGTACCAGAAACTTAAATAGAGACCCCCACCCATGTAAGGCGTGTGACAAAATAAACAGCTGTGTAATGTGGCTTAGTGAAGTTACCAAAAAGTTGGAAGCACTAATTTTAAAACATCAGCCAATAGTTAGCGCTTCATTAGTGCCTTAGTGCCTTTTGAAAAATTTCAATCAGCCTTAACCTTAATTCTCAGCTATCCGAAACCGTCGTATACGACGGTTTCGGATAATAGCTGAGAATTAAGCTTTATAGGTTTTGAGTTATTAACAACTATTTTTTTAGAGCCAACTTCACACTTGGCACCAACATTTTCGAATTACGAAAAAAATTTTATGTCAAACTTTAATGCCTCGTTAGTGCCTCTTAGTGCCTTAAAAACCGCTTTTCTATCTTTAACGGTTTTTGAGTTATTAATAAATAGATTTTTCCAAGTGTGAAGTTGGCACTAACACTATCGAATTTCGAAAAATTTTTATGTCAAACTTTAGTGCCTCTTAGTGCCTTAAAAACCGCTTTTCTATCTTAAACGGTTTTTGAGATTTAAAAAAAAAATGACTAAGATGACTTTACTATGTGAAAGCGGGATATTTTAAAACCTTATTGAATATATTGTAAGTAGGAACGTTTCCATTCATTTTCAAGTATCGCAAAGGTTTTTGAATTTCGAATCTTTTTAAATTAATTATAACAGTAACCACCCATATATTTTTATTTTCTAGTACTGATGAACTAAGCGTCATAACGAAGCCGTGAACGAAGCCGTGTGATGCAATCTGATGCTTTCGTAAATACTTTGCAGTGCACGTGTTAAAACCTTAAAACAACTATACCTACTGTTAACAGTTCTTCTCTAGATTGCCATGGATTTGGGCTCATCAAAGATGCCCTGATGCAGTGGGGTCAAAATTTTACAAAAGTTATTTACAAGTACTCGCTAGCGCTGGCGGATTTACCCGCTGCTACAAAACTTGTTCAATGTTCAGTTTAGTAATGTTGACTAGTTTACTCGCTACTTGCTTAACTAAAGTAAAAGACTGAGCTACTTTTGTAACTGCACACAAAAAAAAACATTTTTCTAATTATTCTTTTTTATTAAATATTAAATATTACTGCATTAAAGATAAGAATTTAGTGCTCGCATAGTTTCTAAGTTAAAAGGGCTGCAAATGTGGTTATTACAGGTTCACGCCTAATAACCACAATCATCGATGGCTTTGAAACAGGTGTATAATTTAGTACTAATTTAGCGCAATTTAAGGCTTCAAAGAAAAGAGTCGACAGAGAGCCTATAGAGTGCAGACAGAGAGCCGACAGATAACCGACAGAGAGCTCACACAGTGCGCACAGAATGCCTACAGAGTGCTGACTTATTTATAACTCGGAAATTATGGAAGCACTAAACTATTTTTAATACACTAAAATGGACTAAATTATTATAGTAAAATGTACTATAGTGAACCCAACGTAAGTTGAATCCATCACGTCACCAAACCTGCGCGAGGCGTGGCTTCAGAGCCCAGTGGCGAAGCTAGTTATTTCTTCTGTCAAAAAAATAATTTTTAAAAGTTGTCAAAATTTAATATAATTACTTAATTTAAATTTTTATTTGAAGTAATAATAATTAATTACTTATTTAATACTTTGTGAATGAGATTTTCACTTTATTGAAATGCTTGTAAATATTTTGCTTCGACAAAAGTAATGTAATAACTATACGACGGCACTGTCTACATTTGTTTCTAAGCAACGACCGCACTAATCTACTGCGCAACTTTAACGGTCATCACGTGGTGGATTCACCTTACGTTGGGTTACCTCTAAATTGATTTTATTTAGATTGATATTACTGTTTGTAGTACTACCGACAACAGCATTTTTCTGACGTATTTTATTTAAACAAAGTGTTTTGTTTTCCATGGCACTCTTTTAAATACATTTACACCTTTCAGCATTCAGCATACAAAACCACCCAATGTGTTAAAACTCGCTTGTAACTATTTATAAAAAAATCTGTTAGCGCTTTTGTACAGAGAAAAATTAGAGAAATCTAAATATTAAAAAATATATAGGGCATTGAAAAAAACTTGAAAATTGACTAAACTTTGGAGTCTACAGGAGCCATCGTTATAAGGGAAAAATTAACTAACTGACAGAAAACTATAAAATTTATGGGATTATTTAAAGGATATTGATACTAGAGTGCATTTAGCATTAGCCGTGGGACAAATTAGTATAAAGCTGAAACCTTTGATATTGTATTGTACTTATAGCCCTTATTATAGTACTAAAAGTCCCCACCCTTCCGAGGGCTGGAACACCCCCAAAATTGCGTTTGAATCTCAAAAATTACACTTTTTATCATATTTTTGCAATTATCTCGAAAAGAAGGTAGTAAGCGAAAAATTATAAAGAGTCAAAAATTGAAGAGGATAAAATTATACGGCAAAAATCTCATTTGCAATTTTTCAAAATATTTAATAGTTTTTGAGAAAAATGTTATTGAAAGTTAACCTATTTTGCGCGTATTACAGTACTCATGGGTTGCGCGATCAAAGTGTTGCTGAACGCCCTATTTTACATTATTGAAAATTTCTCATTATCTATCAGATTTAGAAAAAAACAAAAAA
Source organism: Malthinus seriepunctatus (assembly GCA_963924605.1). NCBI lineage: Eukaryota > Metazoa > Arthropoda > Insecta > Coleoptera > Cantharidae > Malthinus > Malthinus seriepunctatus. Next base: position 22,288,912 of record OZ004600.1, on the reverse strand, counting down.
TATGTAGTTGAAGAGGACATCTTCAGCTTTAAATTACATGCAAAATATTTTGATTTTAAGTAATTTATCATGGAGAAAAAAAATAATGAATGTAAAATAACCTAATTTTTCTTAAAATTTAAAAATCTCCTAAAGTAATTGAGGAAATATAAAATCTATGTAGGATTACTATCTTCATGATGTATACTTTAATGTCCTAAGAGCAAATTTTTTTTCGAGTTCTATTTTGACAAAAAATTGGACTTTGAAATTCATAATTTTGAAAAAAAAATTTTCTTAGATATTTTTCTATCTTTAAAGGACTGTCAAATAATATAGAAGAGATCTAAGGCCATAAATTTTAGTTTGTAGAAAGCCTATAGTATACGTTTTAAGAAGCCATCTTACAAATTTACATTATTTAACGTTTTCATTAAAAAATTTTCAACAATATGAAGAAAGATCGAAATACGTAGTTTTTTTCCGAAATTGATCATTACTCGCTTAATTTTTGAGAATTCAAACTTTTTCTTGAACGAAAATAAAGGTAATACTCTAAAGGTTTTTTATCTGCTAATCGCATCTTGATAGGAATTCTACTTTAGAAACGACAGCAGTTTGTACGATGAAGAAAATGAGCAAAAAAATTGTAGTTCACTGCAGTTATGAAATTTTACTATGGTGAACCTGGAACAAAATTATCTAACTCTAAAATTTTTGCTATTGTTTAGTACTTATAGTCCTTATTATCATACTAAAATTCCCCACCCTTCCGATGGTGGAAACCTTAATTGTTCAAATTTGTGTGGAAAATGTTTAGGCAATTCCTGCAGCAATATATTTCAAGAACTGGAAGAGAGCGTCGAATTATTAGAAGATTAGTTTTTATTTTATTTCGTTTGTGTTAATACAGGGTGAGTCTGAGCGATGGGTCTATTAAGTTCAAATCGAGCTGTGTTAATTTTAGAAGAAAACTATCAAAGCATTAGTTACTATTGACGACATGCTCTACAATTTAAAAATATTTTGGAGTGTACAGAGTTAAGTACATCAGGAAACACCCTGTATATTCCAAAATATTTTGGATACAGAGCATTTCGTCAATAGTAACTAATGTCTTGATAGTTTTCTTCTAAAATTAACACAGCTCGATTTAGACTTAATAGGCCCATCCCTCAGACTCATCCGCTATTTAAATTATAAATTATTACAATATTAATTTGTGTCAAGTACCTATACGTTTTATCTGCGTATGTAAAAGAATTTATAATTTTCCTCTAAGATTGGAGGGCTGCATTAGTTACGATTTTTGAGTTCAAATAAAAATGGTGAATTTTTTATAGGCTTAAATTTTTATCTCTTTATTATTTTCCTAGTTTTCCCGATAATTTCATAAATATGCGTAAAAGTGCAATTTTGGGGGGTTTCCCCCATCGGAAGGGTGGGGAATTTTAGTATGACAATAAGGACTATAAGTACTAAACAATAGCAAAAATTTTAGAGTTAGATAATTTTGTTCCAGGTTCACCATATGTAAAATTTCATAACTGCAGTGAACTACAATTTTTTTGCTCATTTTCTTCATCGTACAAACTGCTGTCGTTTCTAAAGTAGAATTCCTATCAAGATGCGATTAGCAGATAAAAAACCTTTAGAGTATTACCTTTATTTTCGTTCAAGAAAAAGTTTGAATTCTCAAAAATTAAGCGAGTAATGATCAATTTCGGAAAAAAACTACGTATTTCGATCTTTCTTCATATTGTTGAAAATTTTTTAATGAAAACGTTAAATAATGTAAATTTTTAAGATGGCTTCTTAAAACGTATACTATAGGCTTTCTACGAACTAAAATTTATGGCCTTAGATCTCTTCTATATTATTTGACAGTCCTTTAAAGATAGAAAAATATCTAAGAAAATTTTTTTTTCAAAATTATGAATTTCAAAGTCCAATTTTTTGTCAAAATAGAACTCGAAAAAAAATTTGCTCTTAGGACATTAAAGTATACATTATGAAGATAGTAATCCTACATAGATTTTATATTTCCTCAATTACTTTAGGAGATTTTTAAATTTTAAGAAAAATTAGGTTATTTTACATTCATTATTTTTTTTCTCCGTGATAAATTACTTAAAATCAAAATATTTTGCATGTAATTTAAAGCTGAAGATGTCCTCTTCAACTACATATTTTTTGTTTTTTTCTAAATCTGATAGATAATGAGAAATTTTCAATAATGTAAAATAGGGCGTTCAGCAACACTTTGATCGCGCAACCCATGAGTACTGTAATACGCGTAAAATAGGTTAACTTTCAATAACATTTTTCTCAAAAACTATTAAATATTTTGAAAAATTGGAAATGAGATTTTTGCCGTATAATTTTATCTTCTTCAATTTTTGACTCTTTATAATTTTTCGCTTACTACCTTCTTTTCGAGATAATTGCAAAAATATGATAAAAAGTGTAATTTTTGAGATTCAAACGCAATTTTGGGGGTGTTCCAGCCCTCGGAAGGGTGGGGACTTTTAGTACTATAATAAGGGCTATAAGTACAATACAATATCAAAGGTTTCAGCTTTATACTAATTTGTCCCACGAGCACTATGTAAAATTTCAGTAGTGCACCGGACTATGAAGAGAGAAATCCAAATTCAGAAGATGGAAAATTAAAATACTATTTTTTGCAGTATATTGTCATTTCTTAAAACTATCGCTCTAAAAGAAAATGGCTATTTTGCTAAATACAGTCCTGAACATGTAGGTAAGTCACTCTCTCGTTTCCTTTCTTTACGCAATAAAAATAATTTTTTTTTATATCTCTACTTCTGAACCTAAACTATCATTATTGTGGATATGTTACGCAACTGAAAATTTATTGTAGTAGTTGGCCCCTGTCTATTTACGAAAGGCGGTTGCTTTATTTCTAGATTACTCCCCTCTTTAAAATAGGCGCGATTAATTGAAATTATGACATGGAGAAATTTTTTGAATTTCAAGAATTGTTGTAGACACTCAAATACTCAAAAGCTCAAATGCTTTTAATTTTAATGGAAATTAATTTTCTCGCTTATTTTAAGTCGAGTCACGGTAAAATAAAAAATAATAAATAAGTAAATAATTATTTGAACAATATTGAAAACGTCGAGCTTCCTCGTGTACAATCGCCTTTTGTAAAATTGTAACTTGAACGAAGACGTCGGGACGCCGCCGCCCACGGTGAGCAGATCGTGTACTACGCCGAGGAGGGTGCACACGCCCGTATAATGTTATATATTATTAACAATCTTGTTACTCCCTAACAATCGCTCAAATAAACCATCAATTTGCATAGTGGCCCTAAACTATCATGTAAAACGTGTGATTATTATGAAAAAGTGCGCTGTGATTTATAAATGAGTTTCGTTTGATAGATATATTTTATTAATTAGTCTAATGAATACGAAGTACTTTAAGTAAAATTACGCTCAAATTTCAGGTATAATTAAATCGTTACATCCAAAAAGATTTGTTTTATGTTACTTTTAGAATAGAAGGCTGCCTCATCGGCTTATTATTTATTTTTATTTTTTTTTAGTTTTTGAAAAACACAAAACAACAAAAAACGAGACTAATTGTTGCATTACATTAAAAATATTACAAAATGCAATTACTTATTGTTCCTTTTTAAAATGAGGGTGTAAATTACAGCTTACTTTTTGTTTAATGAATTTTTTGTGCTGTTAGCAATTTGTTTGTATGTTTTAACATAATTATTATTAATAAAATGTATGCAAAAGGACTTATTATTTTTCTTAAATATCAAAATGAAAGTATATTATAGGTGTATACTTCGTAGAATAATCTCTTGTATTGCTTTAAACACGCTTTTAACTTGGACATTTATTTCTTTTTCAGATTTAAAAATAAACCAAAAACTTAACCTAATTTATAAAAATACTTAATAAACGTTTTATAAATAAAAAAGTTTCTTTATAAAACTGTTAAATAGTTGACTAAAAAATTGTTACATCCGAACAATAATTTTATAAAGAAAAACTTAAATAAAAAAATGAATAAAAATTTATTATTGTTGTTAAAAAATATGTTATATCAATAAACGATCCAGCTTCGACGTTATAAAAAAGAGAGACATAAACAAAATAAGATGTTACGGTAAGTAATTTAAAATTGTATGGATGTTTATAATAAAAGTTTAGTAAAATTAGTGTTAGAGAAGCTTCATTTGTGTAGCATTTGACAAATTATTACGAATTTATTATTCAAAATAACCTAGAAAGTGTACGCCCATCTTTTTCAAAAAATGAACCAAAACAAAACACAGTCGATTTTGCGACAACAGCGCTGGATCGTGGGCGGCTGGGTCGAGAACTTGCCACGCCCGCGGTCCCGGGAATCACTCTACTTCTGTGCCCACACAACTTTTCAATTTGAATAGAATGAATGATCATTTTTTCCTCTTAACTAAGATTTTATTTACACAACTTACTTTCTTGACACTTTAATGCAAAAAGGACTCTAAAAAAACTTGTAACTTGATTTGTGTTAGACGTCAATAACAATCCAACAAACTTAAATTGTTTATTTTATACTATTTTCTTCACAAAGAAGAAAATTGAATTTTCCATTACTGCAATATTTTCTTTTGCCGAAAACAAATTTTGAAAAAGCTCAAATCGACTCAAATTAATTTGAACGAAAAGAAAATTTTCGATTGAATTTTGAAATAGACAAAAACGATTTTTGAAATGTTCCAAAAAATCTAATTAACACTCTTTATTTACTTTAGTGTATGTAGGTATAGCTAATAGGTGAAAAGCTTGGAAAAGCTCGCGACGCTTGCGTCGCTCCTAGTGTCTTCTTGCGGAGAGCTTACGAACTTTAGTCTGACCCGAACTGTCGCGTTCATAGCAGTTGATTTTATTGGCGATAAAAAATAATAAATACAGTGATTTGTCCCTTAATTTCACAACCTAATTGTGCATATCCATTTAACCTATAGTGCCAAATTGTGAATTTATAAATAATTAACTAAAAACGTAAACAACAATTTTTTGGGGGCATTTTTAAAGTGCCCATTTTAAATTTTACAACAAATAATTTACGCAACTAGTGCCAAATTTTAATGAATTTCTTATTAATACGATTTTAATACAATTATTTGTTTATAGTACACTTTTATAATCGGTATATTGTGTAGTTAATAAGTCATGGGAGCAAAAGGGAGCGTGGAGGCTGCTAAAATCAATGCACAAAACTGGAATAACCTAGAGGTGAGATAAACGAAAATAGATAAACGTAAATTTCGCATCTTTTATCTTAAAAATAATTTTAAAAATTCCATATTTAAAAATTGAATTGAATTAAAAATCGTTAAAGTATCTACCGACCATCTCTAAAACTTTGACAGTTCACACCCCTAAATTCAATCGCTTTGTACATACTCGATTGAAAATTGGTTTAACACTTAACTCAATTAAAGTACTTTAAATACTTTCAAATACGAAACAATTAAACGTAAATTTAAATTAAATGAGCTATTTGAATTTTTAGAAAAAAATTTTCTTTTCCAACAGGGGTAACTGGTTGCTTAATTGAAAATTATGGAAATTAAATTTACAATTTAGAAATTCTTCCCCTAGAAATTACTTGTTTATCGTAACAGTAAAATTTTATTGTGTACCTTTTCTACTGCAATGCTGCAAAATCTGTGCCAACAGCATATTTTAAGTTTTTGATGCCAGATAACATTATTAAAATGAATTATTTATTTAATTTTTTCCCCTTTTTTTCTCATCAACCAAAATTTAATAATTTAACAAGGGGCATTTCCGAGAAAATTTTTTTGTTTACAAACTAACTTTACCGGAAAATTTATTTACACTACGCCTAGAGGAACTTCCTTACGTCTCGTAACAAATTTTTAGAAATCCTTTTCCAAACTCCCAAGCATTAAAATATAGGCTCATTCTGTTATCTACACTTCTTCACCTATTGACTTAAATAATGGGTCTTGAGTGCTCTTACAGCAAAAATCAATCTTCAACCCTTAGACAACAATTTAATTAAATCTCTGAGCTTGATTCATGTATTATATATTTTCCAAGATTGTGCAACTCAAATAAATAAATAAATAATTCTCTTTTAATGTTGTTATTATACAGTTATAGATTTTTTTTATTTACATGAAATCACTTCATAGCGATCGTTAAATATGATTAGGTGGATAAAAAGCTGTCTCATCAATAAGAGCATCTTATGAAGTTTATAAAAAGGTTTTTCAAAGTGACATTGGTAACCTAAGAGCTAATTGTGTTTTATAAGGATAAAATTAATGTGCTTTTAAGATCTTTTAAGTGAATCACTTATACACGGTGGGTTTCGTAGTTTTGTATGTATGAAAATCTCGTAAATAGCAACAGATACAGGTTTTGTAATTGATAGATTCTTAACTCACATGTTGAAAAGTCTATTAGACTTTCGCGAAACAGTGCATTGCTGTAACCTAAAAAATTCTTTGAAATATATTTTTTTCATTGTCACGTCACAGGCCATCGGGAAATTCCCGGTAGCCCGCCGGGCCCGTCCAGCCCTGACATGAAGCGTCAGTTGTTATTATCTCTATTTGGAAGCCATGACTTGAGTCTGAAATCTTTTAAGCATAGTCAATTTGAATAAAAATAAGACCACGTCTAAAATTGCTTTTCTTTTTCCATATACGAGATCCTTACTTTATAAGTAAGTAGGACGCACTGTATATTTTTTTAAACACTCATTTAATATTTTGCAACTTAATTTTTTTATAATGTGTAAAATATTTTAGGATTTATCTATAAAAAATAAATATTTTTCGAAATTTTGAATTGAATATGATTTTTGTATTGCTTTCTATTTGTGTTCTCAATCGGTTTAAAGCTCTCGAAGCATTTTAAGCTACTTATTTTTAAACGATACCTTATACAGAACTCTTTTTAACAGTGGCTTTAAAGCACTTACAATTTGTATTTATTTCATACATCTGATGGCTGCTGGGAGTGCGTTGATATTCAATTTATTTGTAATTTTTCATAAAAATTTCACTCTTAGGTATTATTGGTAGGTATATACCACAGAAATATTAGCATAGCCATCTCGATTTCATTTTAATTTCTAGGAAAGTACTAAAAATACGTTTCTATAGTGTAAAGAAGGGGTTTAAATAATCGAAAATCAAATAGTTCTGCCACAAATTAATGTTCTTTTGCTGTAAATAATTGGAGTATATTTTAACTTTTAACAAAGGCCAAAATTTTTCAACTTGGAAAGGCTTCCCAAGAACAAATTTAGCAGTCCGGTAGCCCGCTGGGCCAGTGCAGCCCTGAGTTAAACTCAGTTACTAGTAGAGTTGGTTAATTTGATAACTACAATTATTGTGTATAGTTAACCAGGCCTTTAACCAAAACCTAAAGTACCGGCCCTAAATAATTAAAAAAAAATGTAATGCGATCACCAGAAAGAGGGTTGTATTCAACAACTTTTGCACCTACACTTCGCTTGTTCTCGTCAATTTCTCAATTTTCAATAAATTTAATTAAAATAGTGACTATACGAGGTCAATCGGCCGTAAAACAAAAATGCAAAGTTGAAATACAAAATTATCATGCTTAAATATTAAATACACCCCTAAACTATTTCTCTATGCATAGTCACCGTTCGTACTTAACCACACCATGTCATGGCAAAAGTTTTTCTATACTTCGTCAAAGAAATTTGCCGCCTGTGGCGATAATCAATTTTGTACCGTGGTTTTGAAATTGCCGTCGTTGAAAAAACGGTAGCTGTTTTTTAAAAATTTACTGAGATGGAGGACGAAGTTATAATCACTAGATGGCAAGTCTGAACTGCATATGGAATAGTCAAAGATTTTTCAATTAAACCGCTTAATGAATTGAACACTTGAATAGCTAGTGCAGCCATCTACACTCCTCTCTGACTATTCTTTCACTCATAATGCCTGACCTATCAGTTGCATGTTTTACTTTGAACTTCGCCGCCATATTCGCTTTCTTCATGGAGAAATAAGTCACAATTGGCGGGATTTTCAATCGTAGCTTTCGTTTTAATTCTTCAGTATAGAGTTGAATACAGAGACAGAACCACGGGAAAGTGTCGTGTGGCTACTGGCTAGCCCATGAACCACAAAAGCATGTTCACTATTTACCAAGTCGACTATGCCCCGCATTCGGCGGAAATATTCAAATGGCTCTTAGTTTCCGAATAAGCCTTGTAATGTGTATTCTTATCAATACATTCACAGCTTAATCTAGTAAATGAAGGGGTTTTAGAGAACATGGGAAGAGAATTGAACCATTTTCTTTAGGAATGTGTAGTTAGCAGGTAAAAATACTAAGTCCCTGGTCCTAGCTATATAACTAAGGGAGGAAGCGGGGTGGGAAGGTTCCGTTTTGGTGTTTTCACTTATATCTAAAAAACGGTAGACCCTAGGCCAAAAACTATTCTTAGTAAAATCAAAGTTTAGCAAATTTCCTACAAGATTACTTCTATTTATTTTTTTTCGATTCCGTATAGTTTTCGAGATATCAGCCCGCAAAAATCGTTAATGTATGAAATTTTTGTCTCATAGCCTCTAATACCTCAGCCCTTCGTTTTACAGTAATCGTCTTCAGAAAAGAAGTTGTAGAGCACTAAATTTTATCTTTAACTAGTATGGAGTAATAGCAATTTGAAAGTGATTTTAAATTTTTGCTTGAAAGTAAATTTTATACTCCTTGAGACACCGTCCCCATTTCGATTGTTCCTTCTTGAGTGCATACTGAATTTAAATTACTTCGCCAATCCATTGCTGAGTTATAGTGCTCATACACACACCGATCGGCAGAGATGAAATCTTTTTTTTTTAAATCGATCAACGTACACTTCGTTATTCGTGAGGGTTACAGATAACAATTGGTCCAAGAAAACGATCCTAATGAAAGATGGCTTAATGGAACATGAGTTGGTTACTATACCGAGTTTTAAAATGCAGCACTGCTTTATTGAAGTTGTATTTAATCCTCGATTTTATCCTTCTACATGCGATTGTTCATATTGATGACGAAATCAACAGTATTTAATTTAAATTACTTGATGTACCACCATTACAATTGTTCGAATGTAAATATACTGAAAGTATCTTCACACATCGAAACTTTTTACATCAGTATTACGAGTGCTCGATGAGTCTGGAAATGGAAGTGTCTGAATAACTTCAAAAACGAGCTGTATTTAAAAAGCAATTCATTTTATTGAATTGCTGAAAGAACTTGTCGTTTAAAATGTGTCAGAGAAAAGAAAAGAATTCAAGGCTTAAATTGAAAAAATACTTAAAAACAGCCTTAACTTTGTAAAATTATTTTCTTTCTCTATTTTTATATGTGGGTACGTCCATCGTTATACCTTTGTCTGTGTGTTTGTAAATTTGACAAAAAAGTTTGTAGTTCTGTGTATAAATAGTTAAACCATTTTTGAAAGCGGAAGTTGACTCCTTGATCCTTACTGTGTTGGGTAGCAATAAAATATGAGTAAAAGTTTCGAATGAAGGTAAAATAGTACTTTGTTATATCAGGAGACAAAGTGACGTTTTGTGTGACAAGACTGTGTTTGGCTGAAGAGCGAGCGTAGCGAGCGAGTCAGGTAATACAGGCGAGTCCCACAAAACTACTTTGACTCCGTATAAAACATTTTATTCTGCAAACGTAAAACGTAAAAATGAAAATTTTGATTTTTGAAAGAGCACCATCTCTTGTCACTTACTAGTAGTTCAATTGTCAAATATTTTTTAAAATTAACTTTAATTTGGAAAAAAAAGCTAATTATTAAACGCAATGAACAAATTATAGAGCAAAATTTAAGAAACCTAAAATTTTTTACATTATAAATGCCTAGAAAACATTCGGCAGGAAAGTTAAACTTCATCGTTACCTATGGAGAGACGCTAAGACGGCTTTTTCAGCCGTTTAAAGAAAAATAAACTTGTATGGCAAAAGAAGATATATATGAACCCTTTTCAATCCTTTTCACCTTACAAAACTTACCTTACCTTGCCACTATTAAAGTGAAATAAATATATCTGACTCCTTCCATTTTCCATTTATAACAAAATTACCGCCCAAAAGTTATCGCCGACTGAACTATACCTACATTTACCATACAAGTTCATTTTTACCCTTTTATAGAAGATTTACTTATATTTTATTGCTACACAGCACAGTAGAGCAGTGTTTCTCAACCTTTTATCATGTGCGACCCCCTTTTAACTTTATTCACTAAAGAATGTTATACAAATATCTAAGAACAGAAAAGAAAACCGCACGTTTTTAATACAAATATTATCTGAGATATAAGCTCATGAGTTCGAAAATTGTGACGTCACACAGACAAGTATAGCTACTATACAAAAGGCAGCTGACTGGTCAGCAATCTTGAGGTTTATGTCAAAGTGACGTTTAATGTAATAAACATACAAACTTAGTAATTAAACAGTGAACTGTTTTATCGACCTTACGCAAATGACATTAGCAACAAGATGGCTGACGAGTCAGCTACCATTTATCCAGTAGTTGTACAGACAAGAGCTGCATGATTTACCCTCGTTGCTTAGCGATTTAGTTTTCGTACATTAATTTAGGGCTATTTGACATGGACTAAATATCATACTTACTGTTAGTAACTGAATCAACTCAAGAAGCAAAAGCACGGGAATCTAAGCTTTAACGTCGTGCATGGTCGTGCTTTGAACTTTCTACACACGACGTTAAAGCTTAGATTCCCGTGCTTTTGCTCCTTGAGTTGATTCAGTTACTAACAGTTAGTATGATATTTAGTCCATGTCAAATAGCCCTCATAAACTGCTGTTGGACCGATTGCGACCGTTGTCTGTATGACGTTACGAATTTTTACTTAAAATTCTTATATCATCAAGATAACAGGGTGGGCACGTGCCCACCCAGGCGCTCCTCTGACGTCGTTAATGGTTTAGAGTGTGTGGGGGTGAGGGTCCATGTGGTCAATCTCGCCTAAAATAATTCTTTATTTATTTTTTTTGGAGTTGTATATGGTGCTAGGTACACTGGGACAGTGCGAATATGGCATCGGAGTAAGAAAATTTGCATTTAAATCGCTTTTTTGAATGTTGGTATCTGCACTGAAATTGATTTTAGTGACTGAACATCTTATCTCTGTAAAACCAGGTTTTTTTCTTCAACAAACACTTTTTTCTTCAATTTTCATTTTGCTTGAGCCCCCCTTTCAGATATTCGGCGCCCCACAAGTTGAGAATCGCGGCAGTAGGGTGCTAATGAGATAATAAGGGTCATTGAGTCAACTTCGGCTTTCAAAAATGGATAAACTATAAGAAACCCGTCTTGTTGGAACAATAACGTATAACATCTGTTAATTTTTCCTTCATACAGAAGTGACTCCAGTGCTATAACTATAGCGTTTGCAAACTTATTCTGATTCTATCTTTTAACATTCTTCTATTTGCACAGCCCTAGTTAACATTCCTCACATCATCAATTTATTAAAATAAATTTTTATAAGCCAGAAACAAATTGATTAAGGTCTACAATTATTGCGGATACCTTCCACCCTTAAAAGTGGGCAAAAGTATGAAAATAACGGTTTTTCTTGTTTTTTCTTAAAATTTAAATATTATGGGGTCCCAATTGTAGTTGGATATTGCTGCTGACATTGAAAGGAATCCATTGACACCGTTTTGATAATATTTAGTTTATACCCCCTCCTTTTTTTACCTGTTTCTACCTGTTATCAGGAGATAACAATTCTCAATTACCTACGCTTAAAATCAGATAAAAATTTATTAGGGCGGTTTGAATTAACCTAAAAAAGCGTGAGTGGGCTTAAATTCTTCCTAAAGCTTCAGGGAAAAGAATCGACTATAATATTATCGAATAATAAGTCCAGTGCAGAAAATAGCTGGGGTCCATTTGGTATTCGACGTTTCATTTTTAACGTGGTATTACAAAGGGTAACTTTGCATCTTTGACCGTTTTTGTTTTCGAGATCTCTGTACAACAGTCGATATTAATAATAATACTGCATTTTTTATTTAAAAAAAAAAAAATTTTGATTGAGAGGGTAGGCAACCAATCTTACTTAAAGAATTTTTCACATTTATTAAAATAGCGTTTTTCCTTTAATACTGCTTGAAATAAACATTTCAAATTTAATTATTGTGATAATTAGTAACCCTCACACTAATTCCATTGCAAAATTAGTTGTATTATAAAATAATATTACACAAAAGTAACAATAAATTAATTTAAGTGTTTGTAAACTTTTGGGGTAAATTTCAATAGAAAATTTCGTTAAATCTTTTACGAATGAGTTTATAAATTTCGAGATGAGCTCAAATGACTCTTTAGATTTAAAGATAAGTCTTATAAAGTAGTATACCAAAATTTAATGAGTGTTTTGTATGTGAAACAAGTTGGTCCTATGGCATAAAAGTTAACCACCTTATTACTTATTTATAAGCCAACATTTTTCATTATGCATTCAACTTGACGTTTCGTAGATGTAAAACAATATGAGATAAAAGTAATTCTCTTAAATAAAAATTTCGTGGAGGAATCTTACGGCAAAACAATAAAAAAATTTAAATGTATTCAAATTAAATATTTTAGGTCTAGTTATTAATTCGCGAAATCTTTTTTGTGTTAAATTAAAGTACCTGACATGAAAGAGAAAAAAAATATTGAATGACTTTTATCCAACGTCAGCCATTACTTTTTTGGCTCGGAAATTCGTGAATTTGAAATTTTGCCAAACCGTTTGTTAGTTGAAGGAACTCGATATCTCGATGTAGAAAAAAAGAACTACCCTAAAAAAACTTTTTTGATTCCAAAAGATTTAACTTGATCTGTAAAGACGTGGATAAAAATAAATATGTAAATTTAACAAATAATAGAGTCGTATTGTTATTGTTGTTAATCATATTTCTTTACGTTTGCTAAAAATTAATTTTTTTAATTAAAAAATTATAATTTATAAAAAATTAATTTGTAACAAGGTTAATGACGCTTATTCTTTGTTACACGAAATTTAATATAAGCTAAGCAAAGTTTATTTTTTTTTTCAAAAATTAATATTTTTTGTAAATTTCTTTATTACCTAATCCTAAAATTCGATGAACTAAATTCCTCCTAAAGCATGGAACACACGAGCGTTGATTAACGTGCGTCTGCTGGCGAAGTTGCGCCGTTTTATAATATAGTAGGTGGTACAATATTTAAATAAAAAAAGGATTTGTCCTTACAGAAAGACAAACAGACAGGAAATCAGACAGACAAACCTACCGACGCGACGGACGAATAAATCCGCCCATCTCCATTAAAGCAAATATATCAAATTCCTTTCGAAATTATTATCTAGTATTCAAATCGCTCGTATGCTTAGTGTGGTACAAGAATTTTTGAGCATGTAGAAAAAAGTAATTTATAAAGCGAATAACTTGTCAAACATCATTAGTTTACGTCCGAAACTAACTTGATTTCTTGATGTTAGACAATTTTTCAGATTTAACATTTTGGGGAGTGTAATCAATAATCATTCTTTTGTCCTCTCTGGTTTTCCATTTATTCCACTCGAATCTAATTTTGTATTCAAACTTTCAGTTGATGCAAAACTTACTATTTGATTTGTTCAATTTTATTAACTAATAAATTCAAATTTAAATTTAATAACTTCAATTCACCTGGAAAGTTCTCGAGGTTCTAGAGGTAAACGAGATTTGTTTTCGTGATTGATTTGATATAATTTTATACCTGTATAAGGCCAATTGTTATCTTTCTTATTCTAAAACCTATCTATTTATTTTCATTTATAAAGGCTGTTTTACAATCACAAATTAATTCAAAAACCAGAGCGTCTATGTACGTCAAAGTTTTCAAAACGTTGAGAAAATTACCGAAGAGTCGCTTGATGTCGGATTTTACAAAAAGTATTCATAAAATTAGCATGGAAGATAAATAGTCAAAAAGGGTCTTCAGACAGAAAAATATTATGGTCGAGGACAATCACACTCGCTACTACCTACATAATAGAAAGAAATGGCACAGTGAATATCATATTTTGAGATTAAACGCTGCTTATTTTAACATTGAATGAATTTACAAAGACATAAAGTTAAGAATTCAATCAACCGAATAACAATCTCAGGGATACAATTCCTCCAAATACAACAGCTACACTCCCACCTGACCTCTTCTCGAGACCCAGCATAGACCTCAAAGAAAGACCACCAGACCTCAAAGACACGAACTGGCTGGGAAAATTCCCAGACCACCAGATCTCCCCCTGAGACCCCAAACAGACTTCGACGAGAGACCTGACACATCCCAAACAATTCGCTCACTAGACCACCCGATTTCTCCCTGCAGAAATAAAAACCAACAGACCTAATGACCCGAATTCGTGCTCGTAACAGACCACGAGACCTCTCCTTCAGATCCCAAACGGACCTCAATGAGAGACCACATGACCTGAAAGAGAAACAGCAGAACTGTAAGGGTATTTCCTATCCCTAGACCTACACAGACCTCGCCCTCAGACCCTCAAAGAGAACTGCATACAAGACCACCCGACCTAATGAACAGAAACGATGTTGCATCTTTCGTCCCAGACCACTACACCACGGCATTTTTGTTCAATAAGCTTAACCCTTGTGTCTATACTTACATACCTGGGTGTGTTAGCGTAGAATATTCCCAAAAAAGTACAATTATTTTACATGGCAATGAAACAGTGTTCTCAGTAGCTGCTTGTTATTTAATTGTAAGTATAATAAAACCAAAAAAAACAAAATATTGTAATAAAAAATATTTTTTTTGAGCGGTCAAATGTAATTTGACGCTTCGTCTATGCCTACATACCCGGGTGTGAATTACTTTTTATATACATTTCTTAGAATATACCAAGTTTTTCCACGTTGCATTTTGCATTTCCGCTAATAAAAGTAGTCATCGAGTTCATTCTTATCTTATCGCGTATGATGCAAGATACCTACCTATTCTTTTACATATTTTTTTTTTTATTTTTTTATTTTTTTTATTTTTTAGGGCAAAGTGTATGTACACACCCGGGTGTGCAAGTATAGATTAGTGTCGTAGATTTTAGGTATAGACACAAGGGTTAATAGTGAAAACAAAGGAAAAAATAGCCTCGAACTCTATTTAATAATTATTTTGAATGCTATGATTAGGGTTGGGTTGCAGAAAGCTTTTAACGGCTTGTTACAGTTAATTATAGTTTTGAATGTGACGTTTCAGGTATCAAAATGTAGTGGCTAGAGTCACATTCAAAACTCTCATCAAATGTAACAAGCCGTTAAAAGCTTTCTGCAACCCAAGGTTAAATCTACTTCAAAAATTCAAAATAATTGTTTTGACAGAAGAAGTAACTGGCTCCGCCACTGGACTCTGAAGCCACGACTTGCGCAGGTTTGGTCACGTAGTGTACTCATCGTACGTTGGGTTTACTCTAGTAAATTATCGAAGTTAACAGAAAATAGATGGTCCAAATATTGGCCACCATTATAATAAGTTTTGATTACAAAATGTTCTCTTGGAGAATAATTATTAGTTTTGCCCCCCTCCCCAATTATTAGGTAATTTTGATTTTTTAATTGAACTTACCTAAAAATATGATCTTTTATCTTCTTCTCACCATCTTTGGCAACTGAAACAAAAGTTTTTATTTTAGTTACATACTCGTAGGTACAGCAATAATATTTTAACATGACGAGCCAAAGGGAAGCACAGATACCTAAATTGGTATTTTTCCCCTCAATGCGATACTAATCGCCTAGTTACTTATAATTAAGTAGCCACTGATGCAAACGTGTTTAAGGGAGGAGTCGCCAAATCTGCGTGAACTTATCCCTACCGCTCCTCAAATTAAATTGTTCTAGCTGTACTCGTATACATATTAATTTTTTTTATTTTTTTTTGGAATAACACGGGTGCAGAATAATAGCCTAGATCAGGCATGTGCAATTTCGACAAGATCGTGGGCTGGTTGTGAATTTGACATATATCCAAGGGCTGTGCTGTAATTTTTGGATTTAAATTGACATTACTGTGAAATATTCAAAAATGCGTTAGATAGCTCACTGGACGGACTCAGTGAGATTTGGGAAAACCTTTGCGGGCCGGATAAGATCAAGTTGCGGATCGGATTCGGCTCAACGGCAGGAGGTTCCACATACCTCTGGCCTACATCAATAAATTAATAATAAAATTTAAACATTTATGAAAATTGTTTTCGAAGTCTTGTTTCTCATTTTAACTGGGCTGATCATGTGACCATGGTAGCTACCAATTGGGAGACGATTTTTTTATGCTTATGGCAGTATCAAAAATGTCATGATTAGATGGCTATACTCATTTAAAATTTCATAGTAAATTGTACAATTTACACAACATAATCTCTCGCATAATCTCTCTTGCCACGGAAAGCAATATAAAACCTCGAACCTCAAAAATAATAGTATCTATTCTCCAAACCCAAAATTGTAGATAGTGACTCATTCCTAATATGGGTTCACAAGCTTTAGCTAGCTTTAGCAAGGATTCTATTGAGATTTATGCAGAAAACACGTCCCGCTTTAATAGCATAACGTACTTTACTATAATTTGAACGAATACTGTAGTTTAAGTGGATCCGAATACGAACGATTGTTCACAATGCTGTACCGAAAAATCCCGATATAATCTACTCTTCATTTGATCACTGACACAACTTTCTAGGTTTGTGGTATCGAACTATACTGCCCTGCTAAGCTGAAACGTCCTATTCTAAAAAAAAATTGAAGTCCTTTAGAAAACTCGCCGCAAGCGGCTCTTTTTCTAAACTTGGACTCGTAAACGTTAACAAAATGCCTTATGAAACTAGTGTTCTATTATACTATTAAAACTATGAAATGAATAAGGTCGTTAAATCATGAAGTTTTCGATCAGAAACATAAAATAATTATCTATCGATTGGAAACCATTATCATCAGCCCTACAAACAGAATTAAAAATAAATTCCTCATGTTAAAATCCTATGACCCCCTAGGCTATTCTACACCCGCTATGAAGTGTCTATCACGCATAAATTACATTGAAAACCAATAATATTGAACCCCATTAATCAAATTGATTCAGAGTTCAGACCAGTTCAGCGCGAAAATTTCTAATTTTCTAAATGATGAGACGTTACGGTGTGACGATTAAAAAGATCTATTCTCAGATTTATGCGATGAACAACTTCAGCAAATAAAAAAAAATTGTATATTTGTTCAACAAACATTAGAATTTTCTCCGTAACACGTATAATTTAAAATTAGCAATAATTTTCAATTGTACAATAAATAAAATTCCTTTTTGTCGTTTCAGAAAGTTTTCAAAGTTAATTGCTTTTGGAAACATTTAAAAACTTTATTCATTAAAATACTTTTTAAATTCAAATAGGTGTAAAACTTTAATTTGAACGTCTGTCTATTGTGTGTCAAAATATTATAGGTGTAGGGCATCTCTTTAATTAAATCAAAAAGTAGCAATTGAAGCATTTATTTGAAAAACAACAGATGTCCATTTTGACCAAAAATCCACTTTATGCATATTTGTATAATACATTGGATTCTTTATATGTACCAAGTATTTGAAATTATAAAAAGAGCTGTTGTCCAAGAAATAAATGATGTGCAAATATTGTAGGTTGTGGAAAAACAACGAATGTCCAAGCGGTTTGTTGTAAAAACAACAGAGATCCGTATGAGCTTATCAGTTATTACGTGTTAATTCGCTCCTAGTAGGCCTGATGCAATCTTTTAAGATTTTAGTTGATTTTAGTATTCAACAAAATGTGATTGCGTGTGCTATCAATTTATTACTTTTAATAAATATTATTATAATAATAAAATAATAAAATAATATTAAATAGTTTTTTTGATTTTCCCAAAGTTTCTCTTTTCGGACATGTGGTATTTTTCAAATAAATGCTTCAATTATCTCACTTTATTAAAAGAAATCTTCAATTTAGCGTCAAGGTTTGAGAATTTCCTTAAAGTAATTTTCTTCACGCGTGACATCTATAATAATAATTGAGATTAATTAAATAGAAAAGCTATTACCATTACGCTCTATTAGAATCTCGAACGGATGTAAGAGATTACTATTTCCAATTATTTTCAATATTTCGAATAGCATGAAGACGATAGAAGGTTTCAATACATAGGTACATTAAACGATTTGGAACGACTTTCAGTTTAAACTGAAAATAATGTCAGTTTTTCTTTTATGAGTTCGGTTTTATGAGATTTTATGTAGTTATTATCGAAGAAAAAGTAATAATAAACAACAAAAATAAAAACTGCCATTAGCGAATCCAGAGGAAGACAGAATATGGGCTACCTATTTTCTTTAAACGCCTTTCTAAATGTAGTACTTTATACAAAGTTCGGTAAAACGTAAAAGGGACAGCTTTGAAACTCAAATAAAATACAAACCAAATTATAAGATTGATCGACTTACCTCTCAAAAAGATCAATCGAAAATTTTCTAGCTTCATTTTCGAAGATAATTTATTATCACCTATACCTAGAGCTCTCAGTCATAGGGATTTAACATGTAAAAAACAAAAAAAAATACTTTGGTAATTTCCTGCTTCATAATTCATTTTAGAAAAAACAATTTCAAGCAAAAGTTTTAGAGCGGGAGATTCTGAACCTAAATCAGCAAACAAAATTAATTTTGGATGCCTTATAACGCAAGAAATTGGATTTGAAAAATTACGAAAATTAGCAGAAATGATTAAATTAACTGAACTAAAAAGTATTTTTTGATATGGTTCTTTTTCTAAATATTAATTATTGTGTAATAAATTCATTAAAATTCTATATAACTTTTATTTATCATTATCTTTTTTTTTATATATTTAATAAAATATATTTTTACTAATTTTCAAATTAAATTTCTGGCATTATAAAGTATCCAAAATTAATTTTATTTATTGATGCACAATTTATGGTCTGAAACTTTTATTTAAAGTTTGTTCTTTACAATAAATTGGGAAGCAGGAAATTACCACAGTATGATTTTACATATTAACTCCCTATGACAGAGAGGTCCGGTCACCACCCTGTATAAAACTACATATTATAGTGTAACGTTTGTCTACACTATAGTAAATTGCTACACGAATGCTACAAAAATCTTGAACAACATAGAAAGGATATGCTAAATGAAGTACATAACTTTTAACAAGTGGATAAAAAATATTTGATTTGTCTTAGCATTAACTTATACAATATATTCCACGAAACTTGAGCTACTCGAAGAGGACGGGAAATGTTGAAACTGTACTTACACTTACACATTAGAGATCTCATAAATAATAGCATTTCCCCTTTTTGATCAAAGAGTATTTTGTATTTTAACTTTGCGAAGGGCCATTAAAAGTGGAGTACATCATAATTCAATGAGTAAAATAATATCAAGACTAAAAACTAAAAAGAAGTTACCAGACTTACTCATATTGTAAAGTAACTACTATTTTATAACTTTGACGATATACGGCGCCCAATTAAAATTTAAAAAATACGAAACTGATATTTGATTCATATTTTTATTGTTTAAAATCTAATCATCTTCAAAGTAATTCTAATGTAGAGCATTTCCAATTCAGTGGAGTTTTGATCGTTGGGTATTTACATATAGATTGTTATTTTGAATATTTACTTGTAAAAGCTTAGGAGGTTTTATGTTCTTACTTTTACATAACACACAATGTCTTTAATGGACTTTAGAAGACTTTCCGTTACAGATGATCGTTATTGCATAAATTATAGGAAATTAGTATATCAAAAATATCTTTTTCTACGTAAATCGTGTTTACGTAAACTATTCTTAAATAAATACAAAAAAATATATACCTCGGATTTAAAAAGAAATTCTTTATACATTTTCTCATACGACAAATTAAAGAAATATTTGATTTAAAAATTTTCCGCATTTCTTTACTACTGCATAGGTTTCCCTTTTTATAAAATAAGAAAAGTCTGGTGCAAAGTAGAGGAAAATTTTCAAACAAATAAATAACGTAAAATTGGTAAAAATTTAAGTTTCTTCTAAAATCTTTTCACGCCTTTAAAAATTTTACTATTCTAACACCAATTTTATAAACCATATAAAAAGAATTGGTTTTTTCTTTAGTTTAATGTACACAGGATCCGATTTGAATAATGTATTTTTTTCCTCATCTCTCTCATTTTTTAAATTTAAAGTGGTAACTGTATTCATACACTTGACTTATATTATAAAAAACAACTAAATTATTACGTTTCTAAAAGAAAACTTTTGAAAGAAGTAGAAAATGAGAGAGATAGAGAAGGGCTAAAAAAGCTTTCCCAATAAAATAATTTTTTCTAAGAAAGCTTTAAACACAGTGTTTTGCAAGAATACTTCTTCATTTGACTACGATTTGTGCAGCAGATCTCTTCGCACCTAGACACACCCATTCAGAGCTTTTGTTAGCTTGGCAGAACTGTAACTATATTAAATCAGCCCCCTACTCGCATAATTTTATCTTATCAGGGCTGGCATGCTGTAATTATTAGCGTATTGTTACGCTACACTAAACTACTTATTCTCTACCTCTCGTCTACATACTTTTAGAAATCTGATAGGAGAAGGGTAAAGGGTGTGTAGCTTAGCGTAGCGTGGCAATTAGCTAATAGTTACAGGATCCCAACCAAGAGCCAGATCCCCCTCTGGATCCCACGTTCTTAGCGTTTATGGAAGAATAACATGGGAAGACCCCAGCCTTAAGAGTTGATCTTAAATAAATTTCCCGGAATTTCCTGTTAATATAACCAGGTGTGATGGCAGAATAAAGAAAGTATCAGGCTTGGTCACTTTGGTTCATAGACACTCTTAGTCGAGAGAAATATGTATAGGTAGGTATAAAAATGGGATAGTTATGGTTAAAAATAGCTCCATAGTGCGCCAAGAAGGCGGTATAAACAAGAAGTGTCAGTATCTTAATTTCAATTCAAAATCAGGTTTCTAAGACACATTTTATGAGATTTTTGTCGTCTTTTATGTTGAATTTATCAGGAACCAATATTCAGCCATTTAGTGACTCACCCAGACTTAAATGCCTGTAAATTCACATCATTCATCAGATATAATCTAACTAGATCAGGAAAGCGCGCATACGCGCGCTCTCTGCCCGTCTCTTTCTCTGTTTGTGCCGCTCTTTCTCTGTCTCTCATCTGATCTGAAATGACATATGACATGACAGAATGGATGACAGATGGGATCACAGAGGAGTTACAGATGGAAAGACAGATGAGATGACAGATGTGTTAATAGATGTGATAACAGATGAAATGACAGATGGGATGACGGATGGGATGCCAGAGAAACTCGCCTGACATACTGAATGACATATTTTATAAAAGATCCCTCAAACCCCCTCACCACTTTTTCTCTACCTACCTCACTCGTTCTCTCTCTCACCCTCTTTCTATATCGTTCTTTATCTCTTTTTATCTATATTTCTGTCTCTTTTGGACCTTACTGCGCATTCCCTATGACATAATGTTTTTTATTATAGGATCTTACAAGACCTTTACCAGATCTTACCTCTCTCTGAACATTTCTTCCAACTTTGTCGAAAATTGTTTTTTAGACATCATCCAATCATCCTGGCTTTTGAGCTCTATTTAAAGGTTAAAGGTTACAACTACCATCTTTATCATACATGCGATGAGAAGAATTCTTATCATCTCTCCTTGTAATAAATTTTTTTTAAATATGTGGTCACTTGGAAATCTACGAAAAATGTATAAACTGACGGAATTAAAGAAAAATAGAAATGGTCGTAATTAATTTAGCACAAAAGACACCCTTTTAAAAATTCCTTTTGGGCAATCATTAATCAGTTTATGTCGCTTTCATTATCAGATTAAATCAAATAATTAGAGCTATTAGTTTTGTTTATTTAAAAGAAAAACGTTATTCTTTTTAGACATTTTTCATTACTAAATAACTGTACGACTAGATAACAGTGTGAAAAGAACATTATTGTTATACCCACTAGTGTGCTATTTCAGAACGATTCGGTTAGCCGAGTAATTATTTTCCCGCTTTTATGGTAAAAACTGTCATTTTTTGACTAAAATAAATGGCAGAAGTAGGTTATTTACCACTGTCGCAGAGAAGAAATATTTCGATTTCTTTTATAAATGCGAAAACGTGTATGTATGAAACCGTTGGCAGGAATAAATGTAGAGAGTGTAAAACAAAATTTTTTGTGTGATTTTAAGAGATTTGTGAACGTAAACGTCGTCATTTTTGAAATGAGTAAGGTGTGTGACGATTAAACTTTTTTAGGAGGCTTTATAAAATGTGGGTGGTATGTGGAAGTAAAAAACTGCGAAAATGAGTTAGTTACGTTACCGTCAATTGTTTTAACGATAAGTACATTGAACTACAAATTGTATAGTAATCATAGTATAGTAAAAATGCAACTTATGAATTAAAAACAGTGTAAAATAATAATAATGTAATTAATCAAGTATTAAATCAGACTTCTAAGGTACAAGTTGTTTTACTATTCCGCCTTGTAAAATAAAGAAAGTTTTTTAAAAACATTTAAAAACGAACCAATAACAAAGTTAGTTTTTTGAGGAGAGAAAATGTAGATTAATCTAAGCATTTTGACGCTAAAGTTAATTTAAGATTAAGATAAATTGCGTTAAAATGCAAGTTGATATTTAATAAGTGTAAAAAAGTGAATTAATTATAAAGTAAGAAAATTGGGCGGCGGTGGTAAGATGAAAATATAACGGAGCCTGTGTTGCTTAATATAAAAATTTTCTACTACTGGATGAGTTATGCTCTTTCATATTTTTACTTTTTATTTATTTTTAGCTTTATTTTAATAGCTTTTTTCTTTTCGATATTAACATAAAATGTTTTGTAATAAAAAAGAAAGTATTATAATTTAGTTTTCCTCGATATTGCTTTCTTACAAACTTTTAGGCTCGAATTTTTTACGTGATATACATTGAAGATATGGAGCATTATTTATTTGTTTATTTGTTACTGTTCTACTTTGGAACCTGCCAATAAACAAAAATATTGATTTTTAGCCACGACCCTGTTTACTCGTCGAAAGAATTATTTTGTAATTTGTAACAGAAGATTATACAATAATTAAATTTTCAATTTTAAATTATTTCTGCACATTGTTCATAATGTTGTTGAGCCATTCAATTAAATTTCAATTTCCGTTTTCGGATACCTAGAATAATTGAAAGATCTTATCAACTATTGAAGAGAGTCGATTAACACCTAGATACCTCTCTCAACTACTAATTAAAATTGAATTTAACGCTTATTATTGATTCTCCAAATTAAACAGCTTTTACTAAAAATAAAGTTTTAATTTATCAAAAATTGAAATCTTTATCGAATCGAAAGAAATCCAACTTTTAAGTTGGAATATTCTGTGATTTGATAGCGAATAAATTACTTCAATGAATGCAGCAAAGTCTGAATCTGAAAGGTATGAAAGTGACAAGCCTTAAATGCCAAGTAAGGAAAATACTTAAATCCGAAAGATCAGAAACGTTTAAAACTATTTCAAGTCGACAAACCTCTGAAACGTTCACACAACCAACCAAACGAAGCGGCATTAAATAAATTTGAAAAGTTAGGGTTTGAAATGTAATGAAGAATGAAGATACAATTATCTATTAAAGAGGTTCTTGTGTAAATTGTAATTTTTCGTATTAATTTGTACGATATAGTCAAGTTTCTACATCCATATAAGCATATGAATCCAGGAAAATTGGCAAACGGCAAAAAAATTACGTATTCACATAGATTAAGACATGACGAAAAAGATGCAAAAAAGTTTGCATTCAATATAGGTAGGTGCACTGGTGCAGCTTCATGGAAAAAAATGGACTTGAAGAGGAAAAAATGTGTTTTTTAAGAATATCTCGGAAAATATGCAATCTAGAGAAAAATGACTAGACCGCCATTTTATAGATGAAGCATTTGAACATAAAAAATGTCCTATAAAATTTTTCTGTTAAAGCAGTGGTTTTCCCAAAAAACAATTTCAAAAATATGTTGAAAAACAGGATTTTTTAATTTTCTTTTTGAAATTATAATTTTACCAATAAAATTGGGCCAGAACATTAAATTTTTTTAAATGTAAGTACAAATACATTTTATGTACTCTCGGAGTGTTCGAGAAACGATGGTCTTCATTTATTCGCCTTCTATTTTTGTTTGGTCTATTCGGGTTATGATTCTAGTAAATGGTGCTTTAGTTTTTTTTTTATTTTGTACGAGGGTTCTTAGCGTAGCAATCTTTTGTTTTACCCTGACATTATTATCAGTATGCAGTGATTCTTAATTGATCTGGTCTTCGATGTTAAGCCTGGCACAAAGTGAGACTTCTAATTTAACGCTTAAAACGTAAAGGTCCATTCATAGTGCGATTCTAATAGGAATTGTAAATGTAAGGTTATTGTAAGAAAAGTTCAAATATACGATTCTCATATATCAATTCATAGTAACTTTTGTATCCGTAGAAAGTTGACCAACTTTCAACTTAATTGTACGAATTCTGACAGGCGCATGCGCATAGAGAATAATTTTGACGCCTGTCTTCATTTTTGAGGTTTAACTGTATGAAAATCGACAAATTCCATTTAAAAAAATCAATTTTGAGACCTAGTTTTAAAAAAATAATTATTTACTTATAATTTCTGGTTTTAATTATAATTTTTGAAATAAATGTAAATAATTTATAGATTAACCTATCCCGATACATTCCCCATCATTAAGACCCCCGAGAGTTTTTCGAGTAACCCAGATCTTTTTGGGAATCTTTTGAGTATGATCTACAGTGATGGTACCATATTTAAAGTGTGGAACCTTATGCATAGAAGTTCTTCATAAATGAAGGGGTCAGAAGCCAAGAGATCTAAGTAGAAAAGTAGCACTTCTGAGAAAATTAATTAAAATAATTATTGTAATATAAAATCCAAACTCTACACTGTTATTTAGGATTTATACCGACAGATACAGATTTTTTTCAAAATCTAATCTATTTTCTACCAAAGCTATACTTTTTTAAAAAATTTTCAAAGTGTGTTTTCTTTTCTACGACCAAATAAGCTACAAAAATGCACACAACTTTATTATTCTTTCGAGTTTAATACATATCAATGTAGAATATGGTGTACATAGGTCTATAATTAGGTATGATGTACAAAAATTACACCAAAATACTGAATGTTTGAAAAAAAATTTAACTTATCCAAAGCGAAATGTTTAAATAATTGACGGTTCTGTCACCAGCACACAAAAAAATACGTGTAAATTGTGGGGTTGACATGCCACTATGCAAGGCGGACTTGACAGTTTCTTACAATAATCTTACAATTACAATCACTATGAATGGTACATTTTGTTACGGATACAATTCCAATAATAGAACCTTACAATTCCAATTACAATCGCACTATGAATGCAGCTTAAGACTTAAAACTTTAACGTAAAATCATTATACAGGGTGTCTGTAAATACACCTTACTACGCCTTTGTTCAAGTTCCACCTGTTTATTAGTAATTTTTCTTGATCTTCTGGTGTGCTTATTCGGTGTTTTGAGTGCGTCTTCTGAGGAGAGCTTTCTAGTTAGTACTCTCCAAATATACAAATAGTATGCAAATTTTGTCTCATAGAGAATAGTATAAAAATTGATTTGAACACTTTTTATCCTGTATATCTCTTTAGGAGTTTTAGTTCTAAAAAACGAGTCGAAGGGTGCCTACTGTCTATCTCGTCAAAGGAATATAAGCTGCTAATTTGTGTTGCTTAAAAGTTAAAGAATACTATTACAATTTTCAAAACCCTGTATATTCCCTTAGCGACAAGTTTCTGGTACGTTATGGTTCCATAACATTCCATAACTTAACTTTATGATGGGAAGAAACATTGTTTGAAAACCAGTTTTTCGACATTTAGGAATCTATTGGTGAACTATCTTTCGAGAAACTGAGAATAGGAGTCGCGTTTCAGAAAATCCTATTTTAGTGGGTACCCACTTCCGTAAAAGGATATAAAATGCTAGCTTGTGTCTTTTAAAAATTAATATTAAAAGTTTTACCACTGCAAGCTCTTTAGGAGTAACATTTAAAAAAAATTCCTTCTTAGTAGGTTCTTATATAGTCAAAAGAATATGGAAAGCTAAATTGTTTTGCTTAATGAATACTATTAAAATTTGCAACATCCTGTATAGCCCTTTAGTATTGCGAAAAATGAAGTAGGGATTTTAAAAGAACCATGATTTGTAACCCTAAAAAAATACATGTTTCGACTAATATTTATCGCAGATTTCTTCATCCTCGCGGGTCTTTAATTTTAACCAACTATTTCAGAACCACCCTGTACATACAACTGTGTTGGTTTATTAAATTATCTCTTTTTGAGGCATTACACAATTACACATCTCTAAAAGGCATAACAAGGTGTTTTTGAAGATTTCATGAGACTAATTTTCAAGTTTAAATATTTCCATAAATTTACCTAAATTCAACAGCCGCTCCTATAGTTCCAGTAAATCTGAGAAATTTCTAGCTTCACAGGTTTAAAGTATAAATTATTATCTTTCATTTGCAGAAAGGAGTGCTAAAAAATGTACAGTGCTTCAAATTTATGAAGGATTTGCTTAAAAAATCGCCACTTTTGTTACTTCTAAACTTATTTTATTTTACAATTACTATGCAATTTTTTTAAATCCTATAAAGATTTTTGAGCTCTTTTAAAGTACAAATTTTGAAAAAAAATTAATTTACAAAAAATGAAGAAATATTAAATCCTTGTACTTTTATACAATAATATATAATTAATTTTTCATGATGTAACTTGGAAATGTAATTCTTATAGAACGATTTGCTTCAGCGAATAATTTTTTTAAATAATGTTTTCAACAAGATAACATTAATTCTTTAAAGAACGACACAAAAATAATTTCATTTGTTGTTAAACTACAAGATGTTACATATACAAAAATACATGGAACTGAAAGTTAAAACCTTTAGGTTTAGATTCATTTATATTTTTTAATTTTATCATTGCTCAGTTTGGATTAAAACAGTTTTTTCTCCTTCAACTTGCACTTATTTTGCAATATTTTAGCTCGCCTGCTTAACAATATTTTTGAAAACATGGCATTTTTATAACACATTTTTCGGGAAAACCACTGCTCTAACGGAAAAATTGTGTGGGACATTTTTTATGTAAAAATCCTTCATCTATAAAATAGCGGTCTAGTCATTTTTCTCTAGATTGCATATTTTCCGAAATATTCTTAAAAGTCACATTTTTTCCTCTTCAAGTCCATTTTTTTCCATGAAGCGGCATATTGAATGCAAACTTTTTTGCATCTTTTTCGCCATGTCTTAATTTATCTGAATACGTAATTTTTTTGCTGTTTGCTAATTTTCCTGGGTTGAAACCTTTGGAAACTGGGCTAATATGGATAAGTATAAATTGACTAGTATACAGGGTGAAAAATTAAGAAGCGTTAGTTTACCTTATGTTAAATAATTGTTTCTCCTGACGAACTTTGTTTCTAAGTTATATTTTTCTATTATTAGATCTTGCACGCGCGCGTACTCGCGCAACCTTCTCTGTTTCAGTGCCTGTCTGTTTCTGACTATATATCTGTTACTGCTTCTCTATTTCTCTAGGTCTGCCTCTCTTTCCTATATGTGTATCTATCTCTGTCTTCTTCTCCTATCTCTGTATCTATCTACGTCTCATCCTCTCTCTATATCAATCTTCTCTGTCATCTCATCTCATGCGTCAGTCTTATCTGCCAGTCTCATCTGTCATATCATTTCATCTTCTATTCTTTCATCTAATCTGACATTTAATCTCATCTGTCAAGCTTATCTGTCATTTCATCTGCCAATTTCATCTGATCTGTCATATCACATCATCTTATTTTATTGTCATGTGACTTGGCCTGCTATATTAACCTTTTAGAGGCGTTTGCCTGATTTATCAGGCTCGTGATAATTGCCATACGGGCGTATGACGGATATAGACGACATGGGTTGCATGCGTTACCAGGTCGATGGTCGTGTATATCAGGCGCTATTTAAAACTTCCATAGATACACAAATTATCAGTCATTCACAACATGCTACACGGCCGAATGACGGATATATTTCTTCGCTGACTTATTAATTCGTCATTCGTCCAGACATGACTACTTCGTCTTTTCTCACATTCGCTCGTAAACTAGCCTCTGCACATGCGCTATTTATAAATGTGTAATTTTACCTCTTTTTCTTTTTTCTCTATTTCGTATTTTTTTAATATTATTTGTATAAATTGTACCATCTTGTACCTGCAAACTCACAAATTATGGTGACTTATATATCCGGCTACCATATGTGTAATGTATATCACATCTAATAGTTCCAGGCCATACGCGAAATTAGGTAATTCTACTACCGCCGCGCCGCTAAAGGGTTAAGTTAAAAACTTAAATCACATGTGGAGACTTTGAGATCTAATAATTGGTAAACAAAGCCCGTGAGGCAAAAAAGTTATTTTACATTTTTGAATAAGAATACAATATATGACGTTTTATACGCTCTTTTATATTTCGCCCTAAGTTATGAATCACTCTTACGTATTAACCAAAACCAATCGGTTGGTTATTTTAACAAAAAAAATGTTTTCTAGTTTTATTAAGTGTTTTACTGTTGTATTATGTAAAATTATACCAAAAATTATTCAAAAAAATCTATAACATCAGCATTAGAAGACGAGCAATCCTAACCAAATTTACAAAATTTAGGACAGAAACTGTGAGAGTTGCTATTGATATTATTACAAAAAAAGTAAGTCTTTTCTAAAAATTTGCTATGCTCGTGCTCACTGTCAGCGCATTAAGTTAAGATTGATTTTCAGTATGATCCAATATGACTGTGCTTGACAATTTATACGTATCTAGATAGCTATATTATTAGAGAATGCACGTTCTTTACTTTTCGCACCAACCTGTCATGTCATAACTGTATCCACTCAATTTTGCTTACCAATTCAGCAAATATTCTTATAATGCTAACTTGGATTTCCGATCTTCGAGTGATAGTAATAGCCTGTGTTTATTTATTTTATAGCACTGTAAGAGGTTAGTTAGCACGGTCGCTAAATCTAAGCTTACCGTTATAGCGAAGGTAATGTCGCTAACACTACGCTTTTAATAGCTTATTATTTCAACAGGCTCTGCACGAATGTACAAAATTCCAAGGGCTGAGAATCGGCTGTTGAAATTTAGCCGCTGAGTGCACCTCCATATGGTGCATTTAAGCGTAATTTTTAGGCATTTTAAAAACGGTCTGTTAGTAGGTACGTAAGTTAATTAGTTTCAATAAAATGTAAAATTTTTCAACGTTTAAAAATATATTCCGATGGCATTTGGTTTTACATATTGAGTATTGAGGGCAATATCCTGATGTATTTGAAATGCCGCATCGCTTCTATCGACGATACTGCAATTAGTACAAAGATACACCTTTAGAGGAACGACAGATTTGCACAGGTCACACCTAACGATTTTTAAATTTTCTCTTTGATGAATA
This sequence comes from Malthinus seriepunctatus, assembly GCA_963924605.1. Taxonomy (NCBI): domain Eukaryota; kingdom Metazoa; phylum Arthropoda; class Insecta; order Coleoptera; family Cantharidae; genus Malthinus; species Malthinus seriepunctatus. The sequence goes on along the minus strand of OZ004600.1, from coordinate 22,259,204 downwards.
CTTTTGATGTTATACTTTTTTTACTACTAAAATTTTCTAACGCAATTCAATAAGTTTTATTTTAGTATTTATTCCGTAACTAAATCTAATGGAAAAATCGACTCAATTATTAATAAAAATATCTACTAGTAGGTATACTATCAAAAGTTCAAGTTAAATTCGGAATGATTAGTATGATTAACCTTCTGTCTGTCGGGTGGTCTTTCAGCGCTACTTTCTATACGGTGCCAAAATATTTTTTCTAAAAAATTAGTCAAGATTGCAGTGTATAGGCTAGAGCTAAATTAAATTCTTAGATTCTTACCCACCACCATGAAGTTCGCCATTTCTGTAAGGATCTACATAATAAAATCTTATGCCAGCTACAAACGCTCATGAGTCATCATTGTACTAACGCAGGTCTTTGCAGGCCAAAATAGCATAGACTAGCCGGAACTATCACTTTTCTCACGTCATCGGTAATTCAGTATCCCACTTGCAGGTTTTTACTACCGCAGGCCAAAACCGTGCATGTGAAAACAGGGCAGGTCGCCTGAAAAATGCACATACTGTGTCTGGACAGCCCTGCCATAATATAAAAGTCTTAGCGTTGGTAGCAGGCTTATTTGTTCAGGCAAATTGTAAATATCGCTCTACCTCCCGTTTTTACTACGGCAGGTCAGCCTAGGTTAAAACTGAGTAGGCCGCGTGAACGTTCTAAAAATGTTCCAGTTTGTCTGTGAAGTCTAGCTCTGCACGTTTGTATGGGGTCATTTTTCGAATGTCAAGCCACACCACGAGATCAAGATTACTTAGTCAAGTTTCTCATTTTAGTGGTTTGAATTCCACATTAAGCGTTCTGACGTATCCGATGACGTTTCTTAAGCTGGCACAGTCAATTTCTTTGCTATACACTAAAATGTATTACCACTCGCATATTGAATCTGCTCAAAAATTGAACTGTGCCGATCGGAGTCGATTCAATGCGCGTGCAGCTTTAGCGACATAAGACCATGAGGCACGGACGTCATATGCTCTGCGAACAGCAAACCACAGAAAGAAGGTTTTAGAACAGTGTAGTGACCAACCTGTGGCGCATGTGCTAAACGTGGTGCAATGGATGATTACAAGTGGCGCATTGCGTTCTTGCCCTTACTTAATATTTTCCATAACTGAATAAATTCAACTTCATATTTTCAACACCAGATTGCTCTCAGTCCAATTCCTACAGTCTTCTTACTCATCAGTTCGCCGCAATTTTTTGACACTTATATTAATAATATATTTTGATAACTAATATTATGTCTATAAACATACTTTTATTTAAAAAAGATATTAAGGATATGCCAGGACCACTTTTAGCTATGAGCCAGAAGGGACGACTTGAAGTTCCAACCTGATTTCGCTTTCGGTGTTCCATCTCGCTCAGAGCTCTCTCTCTTATCGTCGCCGACTTTCTGGCAGCTGTAGCACCATCGGCGGGGTCCACGACAGCGATCGTCCTCTCGTCCAAGATATCGTCTCTCACTATTGTAGATTGGTGCTCCAATAATAAATTAATTCAGTTGCGATTGCGTTTCTTCCCTTGAACGAAGTAGATCACATCTTTTTTCCTATTTTCCCGCCCTAAGCATGATGAGCTGAACTTGTATGTGTTACAAAATGATGCATGGTATGTAAAAGGTTGGCCACCTTTGTTTGAGAACACTTTTAAAACTAAAATTAAATGAAAAATGCAGAGGGGCGTGGAAACTGAAAATTTTTAGGTATATGAGCTTCAGGAACAATGATATTACTTTTAATAATTTAACTAGGTATATCTAAAATTCCCATAATCAAAATTTTAGTTTTCCTTCGGTTTTCCTCTTACGTATTACTGTAATCTAATTTTTTAAAAGCTCACTAAAGGGTGCGGTTCATTATTTTTAAATGAAATACTAAAGAAATAAGGAGTGAGTTATGGGAGTGGATGTAGATAGTAAGTTTTTGATAAACAATTCAGTACCTACATCCTTGTAATTTTCTCCTACGTTTAGCGGTTTTAATCTCACTAATAATGTTTAAAGCACAAAATTAGCAATTTCCTTAAGAAAATTTTTATTTAAAAAATTCACTTTGAAAAAAATTATAATTAGATAAATAAATTCAAGCAACAAATCGATTTTGCTTTTTGCTATTTAGTTTCAATAAAATAGTACCACCCTTTAAATATGGAAAACTTAAAGAGAACTTGGGTTGCCTTAGGCGGCCGTATAATTAGATTGAGCTTGTTATGACTGTTACAAAAATTTAAATTGACTCTGTTTTTTTTTAATTGTGAAAACTCATTAGTCGCAGAAAGAAATTCGGAGTTTTCGACAATACACTTAAAATCGTTAAGTGGCTCGTAGCTTAAATTAATATAGAGGGTGGTTCAAAAATTATTCTGCAATCATTAAAGCAGGATAATTGCGCTTTCTGCTACAGTAAGAATTTTTCTTCTTGTTATTACCTAATAGGTCTACGAATTTGTTCCTTAATCAAATACCTGTCTGATTTTTAAAAATTGTATTTGCTACCAACGGGTTAATGTGCCTTCCTAAGCACGATCTAGAAAAAACTGTGGAAATATTATGCCGATTCTTGCTATCGTGACCACTGTTGGCGTATCTCTACGCCAACTACCCACATAGTAATCAATTTTTAGAATTTCAAATGTAGCACGAGACTCCACTGCAGCAGCAGTTTCTCAAATTCTGGAGTGCACCGGCTAAACCGGAACTTTAGTTTATTTGTAGTACAATGATCTTAATCTTAAGTCTAAAAGTGACCCTTTACCAAAGAAGGTTTCTACAATAAAAATTTGTTATTTATGCTACCCGTTTCTCTAACAAATAAAAAAAAATCGTGAATTGTAATACAAAACAATAAAAACCATTAACCAATTTCTACAATAGTTGACCAATTCTTAATTGAATTTCGTTAAATTTCCTCGTTTATCTATCTGATAGAAAAAAAAATAACTAAGTTCTCGAGATATGTTGCTAATGCAATTTCACAGCTCTAAATTTGTGACACTTTTTCTAATTAAAGTTTTCCCTAAAGAATAATGTGTATTGAACAAAAAGCTCATCGACAGAATTTACCACTTTTAAACTTTTTTTTCTTCTCTATTTTTTAAGACCGAATTTATATTAGCGTAATTTTAATTACTTTCTTCGACCAAAACCATCAAACCCAAATCTATAAATAGTTTTCTTTCAGTTTTAATTAAATAATTTTAAATTGAAAAACGTTCGAGAGATAATTTGCTATCTTAAAAAAATTATTGAAAATATTGATGCATAAAACGTTCGATAACTGGGAAACAACAATTTGGGGGTTGTAGTAGATGAAACGTAATGTTTAGACGGTCGAGGTGACGTCATCCGCCCGGATACTTGGATCGATGTGCTGCCTCTCCCTAACCAACATATCCAGACGGATGCTGTTTCGGTATCACAAACCTAGATAAATGTATACTCGGAAAGTTCCTAAGTATAATAGACACATTTTAAAACTGAAATTTTTCAATTTGACATTTGTTACAATCACTCGCGGATAAAAAATAAAAGGGATGAAAGATTTGATATTTGAATATGAAATTTAAATAACGTTGAATAGACACGTGACTAACACGTGCTTTGGATTTCCTCTTCCTCTAGTAATATAATCATTTGAATTTTTGTTCTTTGATTTATTTTTTTTCAAAACCAACTTTTTTGTTCTTTTACGTCTTTTTCTCTCGATGTCTAAAACTAAAACTGTCAGTTGAGGTTTCAACTTAATTCACTCCTATAAACTTTTGCATTATCCTTAATATGATATATGTTTTCACAGATTGTCCTTTGTATTTTTTTTTCTAGGAGAAAAACAAAGTTAGAATGTAATGTCAACGTTTTTACTTTTCTTTTATTTTTGGCAGTTTCTTTTCATAATTTCACATAATGTGACATCATCGTGATCAAGATAATATTAGTGAGCTATAAAGGGGCAGAGCAGCTATAAGGCAGGGGCTGAAAAGTTCTCGTGTGAACGGGACATCGCGTTCTTCGAAAGTGATGCACAAACCCATTTTCATTTTCTTTCCCATAAGTCTTTACAAGCCACGCTTTCAAAAATAAAAAACAGAACTGCAACATAAGACAGTAATGGTCTTTCGGTCAATCTGGGTTGGTCAAACGACCGTTAGTTATCCACAAGCCAATTTTTAAATCCTCGAAAAGTAGCATGAGACTGATATGTTTATGAATTCATTCTGATCTTTTCATTAACCACTAACCGCCACTCGTAATATACAATCTTTCCAGTCTTTCCAGGTTTCACAGCTCACATTATACCATCTACTTATATTTTTGATTAAATATGTTTCACCACGTTTATATTACATTTCCTATCTCCATTGCTTAAGATGGATTAAACTTAATTGGGAATGACAACCTAAGAGCCCGTATACGCGTACACTTGTCTGAACTCCATTTGGAGATGTATTGTAAGGGAAGCCGAAATGTATTTACTGTTTTTACAAATAAAAATTAGAAACTTAGACAAAATATTTCAATTTACCGATTTTGAAAGTAGGCGTAGAATTACGTTTTTCATCAATATTCTAATTTGAGCTTTGTATTATTTCTAATTAACATTATTATTGTAAAATAGCACCCAAATATACCCTAACGCTGTTACAAAGTAACAACAGAGAAATATAATCCTTCACTTCCTTAAACTTGGCGGTGGCGCTTACGCATTTGTTGGAGTAATTAATGGAGGTAAATCATAATTTATTTTATATTACGTCTTAACTATATAAAAAGAGTTGATAGTATCCGTCAAATTACGTTATGAAATGAATTCAAACTTCTAAAATATGCAAAATAGTCGGAAGGGTGAGATTTTTATTATTTAAGCTTATAATCGATAAATGCTTATAGAGAAACAGTATTTTGAAGACTAGAGGTGAAAATTTTATAAAATATAATTCTATTTCATTACCTTGGTAACATACAGGGTGTCCCAATGCAGTGTGTCCACGGAAGATTGGGGCTCTACCATAGACGTTATCTGAAAAAATAAAATCATAAGTTAGTAATGGTTAATTGTTCTAGCAACAATGCTTATATACAGAGTAATCCAGTTACAAGGTACAGATAAAAACGTATTTTTTAAACGTACTAGATCATGAATGCGCGCTACGCGCGCTCTCTGTCTCTGTCTCTCATAGATGACAGATGGGATGACAAATGACCCTCTGACATAAGAAATGATATAATTATGGTAATACAGGTCCCCCACCCCCAACATATAAAATGACATATAGCACGACAGATCCCCCACCCCCAACGTATAAAATGATATGTGGCAATACAGATGACCCCATCCCCTTCCATCACTCTCTATACTTCTCTCTCTCTCTCTCTTACCTCTACCCCTCTATACCTCCCTCTTTCCCTCTCTTTCTTACCTCTACCCCTCTATACATCTCTCTATATTACTACCCCACTCTCTCTCTTTTTGTCATGTCACGAATGCACGCATACTCATATTATGTCATTTCATTTTATCTGTTTGTCTCATCTATCAATCCCTTATCTCGAAAAACAATATTGGTATACACTATACACAGTAAATCAGTTACAAGATACAGATAAAAATGTATTTTTTAAACGTAGTAGTTCATGAATGCGCGCTACGCGCGCTCTGTGTCTCTCACTCTCTCATAGATGACAAATGACTCTCTAATATAAGAAATGATATGTGGCAATATAGATCCCCCACCCCAACATATGAAATGACATAATATGGCATGACAGATCCCCCCACCCCCAGCGTATGAAATGACATGTGGGAATACAGATGACCCTATCCCCTATCATCACTCTCTATACCTCTCTCACTCTCTATACCACTCTCACTCTCTCTTACCTGTACCCCTCCATACAGCTGTCTATTTTACTACCCCTATCCTCTCTATCTCTTTTTGTCATGTCACGAATGCACGTATACTCATATGTCATTTCATTTCATCTGTTTGTCTCATCTATCAATCCCTTATGTCCTAGCAACAATATTTATATACACAGTGATACAGTTACAAGATGCAGATAAAAACGTATTTTTAAAACGTACTAGATCATGAACGCTCTATGCGCGCTCTCTGTCTCTCTTTTTTATAGATGGTAGGTGGGATGACAAATGATCCCCTGATATATGACAATATAGATCCCCCCATCCCTAACATATAAAATGACATATGGCATGACAGATCCCGACCTCTAATGTAAGAAATGATATATGGCATTATAGATGACCCAACCCTCTTTCTCCAGTCTCTATACCTCTTTTTCTCTCTCTCTCTCTTTCTTACTTCTACCTCTCTATACATCTCTCTATTCTATTAAACCCCACTCTCTTTATATGTTTTGGTCATGTCATGAATGCACGCATACGCATCTATCATTTCATCTGTCAATTTAATTTGTCAATTCATCTGTCATCGCAACCTATCTGTCAATCTTATTCTCTATCTCTGATTGACAGATGAGAAGACAGATGGAATAACAGTTGGAATGACATATGAGATAACATAGGGGGTGACAGATGGTAATGCAGATAAAAAAAATAGATGGAATGACATATAGGATGAGAGATTAAATGACATATGGGATGACAGATGAATTGACATTTGCATGACAAATGACAGAAAAGATGATAGATGAAATGACAGATGAAAAGATACCACTTAGCCCCCTTCTCTTTCTCTCTCCTACCCTCCCGTTTTCTTTATCTCTGTTTTTTATTATACGACGAGCGGGCGCCCCCGTCGAAATTCGACGAAGTAGTTGTAGAGATGAATGTGTTAGAAAAATGAAATTTTCAAAAATTATTATAATGCACTTACTTCCTACACCGATGATTGTTTGTTAATTTATTATTTTAAAAAAATGAATGAAATTGGTAATTTGAAGAAAATAATTAGTGCTGACATATCTGGGGACGACAGCTTCAAATAAAAAAAAATAGCGGTCACCCCCGTCGAAATCGACGAAGTTTTTTAAGATATGAATGAGCTATGACAATTTTATAAAAAAAATAAGAAAACTAACCTTAAAGATAACTAAGCCAAAGAGGGCAACATAAAAAACCGTCTCAAAAATCCAAAATTCACAAAAGCACGAAACGTAATTAAAAATGCACGCACCCAACCTGACCATATCGCGTATTAGAAACGTACTGGTCGAATAAAAGTATTGAAAATTTTATCACCACGGCCAAATGTATAATGTGTGCCTTATCGTATAAAACCAAATACTATCTACATTTATTCTCATTTATAATTTTTAAAATTGGATTATTTTAAATTATAAAATTGATTATTTTATTATGTATATTATAAAATATAAAACAATGTATGAAATTAATAATTTTGAAAAAAAAATTAGTGGTGACATATCTGTGGGTCAAGAGCTTCAATTTAAAAAAAAATCATCAAAATCGGTCCAGTAGAAGTACGCTAAAATTAGCGGAAAAGAAAAGGCTTCGCGTTTTAAATATATGGATTGTTCTTATTTGAATTGTTACTATGAGGTATGGGTTGATGGATTTGCGATGGATCTGGTGTAAGATAATATACCTTAACGATTTTTACTGTGCACTTCCGTTACAAAATATCAATGCGACACCCGGTATTGCAACTCTTTTATTTTAACGTAGCAGGAGTAATTAATTTGAACTGAACTCAGATGAAGTGATGATGGGATTTCGTTTTCATTTACACATTATTTAATTTTGTCAAACAAATGGAAGGCATCGAATGTCCTTTTTTTATAAAGATAAAAGTGACATTTACAAATTTACAAGATTTATATAAAATGTAAACTGATCAAGAATAAGATCAAGAGGAAGATGTAATCTAAAACTACTTTATTTAGGATTTCGAAACTTTTTTTTGCTCGTGAATTTCAATTTGAGCACGCCCAATTTACCAACATTAGAAGAAATAACACTACTCGAAGAAGTAAAAATATTACTATAGAACTAAATCTCGTAATAGTTTGTTTTAATCCTACGCAATACTTGCACTTGTTTTACTATATTTGTACGAATTAAATTATTAAATAACTTTCTTTCTTATTTTAGCACAAACATAAATCTGTACACCAACGGTCTCAGTCGCTGAACCGTGGTGTACGCGGACAGTGGGGTACTCGTGGTCCCGAAATCGGTCACGGAGACATGTGGTGACAACGGGGGCAGTGCCAGTGCCCAGCAGCTATGGGCAACAAACTTAGCTGTTCTTGCGCCCCCCTTATAAGGAAAGCCTACCGTTACGAAGATTCCCCATGGCAGACATCGAGGAGACGAGATGGCCACTTATTACGGTAAGTCGAACGCACAAATCAATAATTAAAAAGCGAATTTTTTCTAGTGCGCGAATCAATTTATCCTTCAAAATTGCTCTTCTTTTATACATATACAAGAAGCTAATAAAATTTTAATGGTGACTAACTTTCTTTTAAACTTTAAGTAGGTGTAAGGTTTCTAGGTAACTGTTAACTAATTTATACATTACTTTGAGAAACTTTCTCAGTTTATTTGAGCTTTTTATTGAAAGTGGCTTCTTTATTTTTAATTCAAAAGGAAAAGGCTTTTAGGGATGTTTTAGAGATAACATTTTGTGCGGTAAATTGTAACACAGCAAGTTTAGCCTATACGGTCAGTGCAATTTATTTCTTGATGCCACTTCTACAACCATTTCTTGATATAAAATCAAACTAAAAACTAATAGGAAACAAAACGTCTTGAAAATAAAACAAAACCCTCAACTAAAGGTGGAGTACAGTTTTCATTTTAAGTTACACAAAGAAAATTTCTATGAGGTGTAAGAAGTTCGTTTAAAATTACTTTTCTTGAATTTAAAGTTTTATGATACGTTTTTACACCTTATTCTGCTCTAGAAACTTTTAAAACTTGCCGTCAAACAAAGATGATGATTGTTATCCAAGAGTGCAATTGCAATTTCAATTAAACTTTCAACTAATTTCGAGAACGTAAAGTGAAGATATAAACGATGGAAGCGGTTAATGAATTTTATGCTTTAAGTATTGACTTCAAAATTAAATGTATTCGATTAGCAATTAATAAGAAAGGTACGCTTTGAAGCTGCAAGGCGTAGTTAACCTTTTATTACGTGTCTGTTTTCATAACGCCGAAAATTTTGTAAATTGAATTATTTTAAAATACCGCTTACGAGGGACGTTCGGAAATAAATAGTTCTACTCGACTTTCGATAGTAATGGAGCAGATAATGGCGAAGCATAAGTGGGAGATAATTTGAAAGCACTATACTCAATTTTTTTTAAAGGACGCTTATCAGAGGGTATTTTCAAAATTCTGAACGAAAACAATCTTCTTGTCGTAATAATGAGAGTAATAGATTATTAAATATATATGTCGTTTCCTATACTTTCATGTAATGATTCAAGAGTAGAAAGAGTAAAAAAGAATTTCTTCTCATCAAAACCTCATCAGGACGGGGCCATGTGGGTAATCACCAACAATGAAAGACTCGGAATCGTTTTCAGCAACGAAGATAATAGAGAGAGTATTTAGAGTCTTAGGTTGAGTCTCATAAAGGGTGCTGAGCACTTGCGAGACTTAAGTTCGAGATCGATCACAAACTCGAACAGTTACGTCGCCGCTTTCGGCGGTTATCGGTTGAAAACAAGCAAACTGCCAACCTTTTCGAAATTTGGGCAACTCGTTCTTTACGTTTGTTTTCAACCGATAACTGCCGAAAGCGGCGACACGTAACTGTTCGAGTTTGAGAAAGCTTTATAAAACGGACTTAAGTCTGCGATCTCGATCTTAAGTTGAGCAAGTGCTTAGCACCCTTTATGAAATCCGCCCTTAGGGGATCCTACTACGAACTTAATAAATAAATATGGACTGACGATTTCATACGTTGAAAATGAGCTTTCTTAAGAGGTTTTGGGGGGCGACTTCTCTACAGGCAGTTGTACGATTGTGGAGGCCATTTGATAAATCATCTTCTATAAATTGAGGAGCGTTTTTTCAAAACTCGCTTTGTGGAATTTTAACCAAATTGAGCTTTATATCATATCGATATAATTCTGTTACGGGATTTGAGAATTTGCAATAAAATTTTGCAAAATTTTCTTCATTTCATTGGAAAATGAATAAGAAGTCTCCAAAACTCGCTTTATACAAAGACTTTTACAAAACTAGCTTTATTTTAATAGTATGGAGGGGGCGATTTTCACGTTTATCGTCTCAAAAGATTCTATTACTTATCCTGAAGAGCGTAGGGAGCAATTTGAAGAAAGTTTTGAAAAAACAAGATCGGAAAAACCCGACCGAAAGTGATAAAAGATCGAGAGAAGACTGAAACTTGTTTTTTGTGTTTTTACAGTAATTATTTTTATAAGTTAATGTTATAAATAAGCATAGGATAAAGCGAGTTTTGCAAAAACGATAATTTTCTTTCATTTTATTGTGGCAAATTTTGCAAAAATATATTTTTCAAATTTATAACTTTTAAAAGACATTAGACAAGCGATTGTTTTAAGTTAATTTAAATCTGTATTTTTTTAATGCTAAATTTATAAAATAATAAAAACCGTTTCCTGAACGCTTCTATGTCTGCCTCCACTTGACTTACACGTGGAGGAAATGGCCTTCTAAGACTACGCAATTTAGGGCTGTGGACAACCAGACCAGAGAGTACAGGTCACACGAACATCATAGAGATCAATTCTAAAAAAATTGGCTCCACTAGAACTCAGATCTGACCGCATTCCACCCAAATACGAGGGGAGATTTTTAAGTTCGCGGAATGAGACAGAAGGAGACGGCCATTTTTATTTCTTTTTTGTAATTAATGCCCTTTTTTATTTACAAGCATCCACTAAAAATTGTATGCAATTATATCAAGTAGTTTAGTCGCAATCAACAAAATGATAATTTTGAATTTTGGATTTTTGAATTTTGTCGAATTTTTTTGTTTATGCGACCTATTATCAACCAAATAGGCACAGGAGATGAATCTTGGGTTCACTTTTATGATTTTAATCGAAGAAGGGGTCTATGGAGTAACATTTAAAGGGTGGTCCATCCTAAAAAAATTTAATTTGAAGGAAGTTTCGTCTTCTGCTGGAAAAGCGATGACATCAATCTTTTGGGATTCTGAGGGAATTCTTTTAATTGATTGCAAAAATAAAGGTAGCACCATAACAGGCGCATACTACGCTGATAGTTTACATCGATAAATAGAAAAAATTAAATCAAAAAGGGGAGGAAAATTGGCCAAATTGAAACTTACTGAAAAACAATGCACCTGTTCACAAGATAAACAATTGCGATGAGTGCCGTGACGTCATGCAGTTTCGAAGAAATTGTTCATCCACCCTAAAGTACAGATTTGGCACTATATTACTATTACCCATTTCCAAATTTGAAATAAAAACTTCATAGAAGGCATTTCGACATCGATGAATCGTATTTTACAAGTATTTTACAAGCAAAAATAAAATATTTTTTTTGAAGGTTTAAAAAAATTAATTCACAAAAGTAATAAATGCATTCATATTCGAGAAGATTTTATTGTACAATAAAATTATAAAAAAAAATATTTGCGTTTCTTTCTACCCCATTCCGCAAACTTAAAAATCTCCCCTCGTACATATCCAACAAAAGGTTTATAAGCTTGTTAACAACACGAGACCTCGGTAATGCTCAGGGACAGGAATCTTCTCACCTGAACTAGAAATAAGTATCAGTATACCATTAGGTAGATTCACCTCGGTTTTCCAAGCTGAACTTAAGGGCATACTAGAAAGTAACAAAATGGTAGAAGAGAGTCTGGTAACAGGACGACACATACAGATACTGTCGGACAGTACGACTGCTATCGCGGCCTTAAACCGCCATAAAATAACTTCAAAGCTGGTCTCGGACTGCATTGCAGCACTAAACGACATTTCGACAAGTAATGCTCTTGAAATCTGCTGAATGAAAAGGCACTAAGATAATGAAGTCAACGAGAGGGCAGATGAGCTGACAAGGCAGGGCTGGGGCTTCTACCCGAATGAACCGGAACCGACCCTGACTCTAGCAGTCAGCACTTTCAACAGTCTGGGAACGGACTGTCAAAGGAATGGACTGTAGACAAGACAAAGCAGCAATTGCTACTCCTCCCACGACACGCAAAATACTACCTCAATATGTCTTGATTCATTGTCTGCGAATACTCACGGGCATCGTTACAGGACATTGCAAACACCTTCACACTTTGGGACTAATCGATCAATCGAATCAAGAAGATTCGGATCCGGATCGGAGCACGTGCTTTGCTCGTGTCCTGCGGTAGCATCAACTAGAGGATCCATACTTAGTGGCTACTGGTTAGATATGGTGAGAATCAGAAATATTCCACCCGCCAAGCTGCTCGAGTTCATCTTAAGGTTGGGATGACTCGAAGAGTGACGGGGAAGGAAGTGCCTCTGGGCAGGTTGCACAATGGGCTCGATCAAGCGGCCTAAGTCCTAAGGCTTAATAAGCCCTCCCATTAGCAATCCAATCCAAGGCAGAGCGAAAAAGATGCAACAAAGTTTGCATTCAATATAAGGGCCCACTTCGTGGAAAAAATTGTATAGAAGAGGAAAAAATGTGTTTTTTAAGAATATCTCGGAAAGTATGCAATCTAGAGAAAAATAACTAGACGGCCATTTGATAGATGAAGCATTGTTACTAAAAAATGTACTATAAAATTTTTCAGTTAGAGCACTGGTTTACTTGAAAAACTCAATAAAACCGTAAAATCAACGAAATTGAAAATGAGGTTTTAAAAAAAAACATTGATGTCATGGAATTATAAAAAAAACATAAAATAATAGGAATTTGATAATAATAATAATTTTATAAACGTCAAAAACCAATCGCATAACAATTTGTTTTGATAATTTCTATGGCGATCACTGTTTTTTGAAAAAAAATTGCATTTTTACTCGTTAAGATTTTATGGTTCTAGAAAATAAAAAATTGTAAACAATAACATGTTCAGATGCGGTATTTTTTTACTATAAAAAATCTAATTACACTTTAGGTGTAAAAAAAATTCGGGGAGCAAATAATTGAACATTAAAAGAATTTACCATTGAAATCCCTCTAGAGTGTTGTAGAGGTTACTCTGTAGCTAATCATTACCTTGGTAGTGTGCGTTTGCTTCAAGGCCTCGTGGTCATGTCAAAACGATTTTAACAAGTGCAATTTCAACAACTAATACACCCGAATATAAATAACATTTCAGCCTTTCATTTATATTTTTTGCAACACCCTATGTACGTACGTTCAATATGAAAAGAGATTGATATAAAGTGCTCGATTTATTTGTATTGGAATGCAATAAAATCACAACTAATGGAAAGAATTTGTATTAATACATTACATGAGTACATGCGAGATACGAGTAAAGAATCCTTTAGTACCATTACCGCATCAAATAAATTATTTTACAAATATTTTCCTAAAATTTATAATCCTAATTTAGTTTTAATAAATTAATGGTTAACTTAGTTTGATAAAAATATGCCAATTTTTTTTCAACAATGGTTTTTGCTAGTTCGAGAAACTTTTTTTGTAAAAAAAGAATCCTTTACCAAAGAAACTTGAAAAAACTACAAAAAGACATTTTTAAGTTTTACAACAGTTTTATATCTTTTGAAATAAATTTAGTAAAGCGTTTCTCTGATGCAACTTTTTTTAAAAGAAATCTAACTGAAAGAATCGAACTTCCTCACAAAAATAAGTTAGTTCTGAAATTTAAAACTTGAAAAATAAACACTTAAATGCACGTATAGGACGATTAAAAATAAATATTAAGAAAAACGCCAATTATATTTATAAATCCTAACATTTAAGCGACCGGTTTTGTCTTCTAATCTTCCAAAACCCACTTAAACCTTTCAGACCCTTACAGCTGAAATATCTGTAGATACCTAATGTAATAGTGAAGACTAAAATTTAATGTTTGAGAAAAAAATTAGAACTAATACATAAGAGTGATAAAATGGTGGTGAAAATTGAAAAAAATAGAGAAATAAAAATATAAAAGAAAGAAAAGGCCATCTAGATAGTAATTGAGAACCCAACTTTATTAAAGAAAACTGACGCGTTATCTACAATGCTATAATTAGAAGTAAAAATAAGATATTTTCGTTTCTTCATAAATTAGGTTGAAAACAATTTCTCAAACTTGAGGCAACTTCTTGGGCAAAGTTCAAGGAAAGAGTAATTTTTCACTATCAATTTCTTCATAACGCAAGCTTAAAAAATAATACCTCTTTCGTCCTCATTCTATTTCTTGCTAGCTTTAAATTTATTTTACAGTAGAATAATGCGAATAAAATTTTATGCGTAATTTTTTACAATTAGGGAGTTGGTACATTTTAGCCCTAGGTAATTAAGGGTGTATTTTTTCAAATTTTTAATTTCGAAATGGTGGCCAATATAGCGATTGTCGCATTTCTTGATTTTTCTCTTATAACTTGGCCGGTAATTATTTTTATGCAAATTTAAAAACGGCA